>CAUYUJ010017340.1:168118-188869 GCA_963575745.1 Prorocentrum cordatum
CCCCTGGTCCCGCGATTTCTCTGCATCCTCAGGGAGGTTGGCCTGATCTTTCTTGACCGCGCATCGCGGGCCAGATCAGCGGTGGCGCAAGATTTTGCCAGACAGTTGAATCGGTCCGGGCTGTTTGGGCAGGCTTCGGCGGCGAACGAGGGGAGAAGTGAAAAGGAAAAGGCCCTCTCAGAAGGCGGCAGGACTTTTCAGAAACCCTCGCGCTTTCTGAAAAGTTTGTTGTGTCTTCGGGTAAAGCATAGAAAGCTTCTCACAAGGCCTGGGGATTTCCGAGCCTTCTGAGAAAGACCGCCCCTTGTTATTTCCCCCATGGCTCGCCGCCGAAGGCCCGTTTTAATGCAGCGTCGGCCGCGCTAGATATATTGCCACCGCACTTTGAAATAATGATTGGTTTGGTTTTGGACTGGGCTCGAGGTCCCCCAGGTCCTTTTCGCGAAGGGTTCTTTCTTTTGGCGCTCCTTGTGCAACGAACGACGGCGCACCTGGAGCAAACTGCATGCTTCGTTTTATGTTGCTCCCATCGTGCTTAAGGACCACGTCCCAGCAGTAATTTCGAGCGCCCCGAAAAGTATCGAAACAGTGTCGAACAAGCATCGCCTCCCAGGGCCTGACACGTGAAAACCCTCAAGTTCGGTATTTCCCTTGTGCTCGAACTTCTTCCTGGTGACCAAGGCTAAAGTAGGTTGGAACATCATAAGCTTCGTTTCCGTTGCTACGTCTCCACCTGGCAAGAAGGTCTCGATAGCACACCGACACCAGCTCTGGAAAGGGCCGGTCCTGGGGCGGAGGGTCGGTGCGTGCTCGTTGCTGACCAGGCCAGGAGCCCGCATGCGCCGGTCGATCCTGGCCTGCCCCGCCAGGATCGGCGTCGGCTCGTACAGCCTCGGGCGCCCTCGAGAGGCCCTTTCGGAGGCCCTCGGATGCCTTCGTTGCGTGCTCTCTGGGGCTTCTGGCCCCGCAGGTGCTGCACTCCAAGCTCTCGAGCGGCAAGTTCCCCGAGCCCGGGGAGGCCTGGGCGCTGGGGTGGGTCTCGGGGTCTTCTCTCCTCGTCGCTCCTCGCGGCCCCTCGTGCTCCTCGTGCTGCTGGCCCTCCGCCTCCCCCGTGCGTGGCGAACCAGTGTGCTGCTCGGTCGCTGCCGGTGACTCGAGAGAGAGAGAGAGAGAGATCGCGCTGGCAGGGCCCGGCGTCATTCGTTGGCCTTCGCCGGGCCAGTCTTGTGCAGGTGCCCCCCCACCCCCCGCCGCCCCCTGCTGCACCCGCCTGCCGCTGTGGCCGCCGTGAGCCGCTGCCACTCCTCCTCATGCTCCTCCTTTGCCTCGGTCCTCATTGTCTTCGTCCTCGTCGTTTTCGTCCTCGTCCACGCCCTCCTCCCCCTGCCTCGATCCTCGCCGTATTCGTCCTCGATCCTCGTCGTTCTCGCCATGGTCCTCCTCCACGTGCTTCTAGCTAATCGCTGGCCCCTGGCGCCTTCGAGTTGAGTCGATGGCCTCCTCCTCCTCCTCCTCCTCCTCCTCCTCCTCTCCCTCCTCCTCCTCCTCCTCCGTCTCCTCCTCCGCCTCCATGGTTGTCATTGAGACGATGAAGCAGGAGCTCGCGGCGGTGAGGGAAGCACAGATCGGAGGCACGCGCACCCTATCGCTGGAAGGCAAGCCCTGACGACGGTGGGCACTTAAGATGGCAGGTTCGGCGTCGAATCTAATTCGGTGATGTCGGCAACCAGTCTCGTCTGGTGGTCCTAGGATTCCGTCACCCTCTTCCGTGCGTCAGGCTGTGTCCCCTATCGTGAACAAGTGTGCGCTGGACAATGATATCCCAAGCATCGAGGTTAAGGCTTTCAACTGTAGTAATACGATGTTTATCGGTTTCCTGGGCAGTCTGTTGGTTTCTACGTTCCGTGTTCAGTGTATGATTGAGGGACTGTTTGCTTGTCCTGATGCTGAGGGTGGAGTGGACCTTGAGTTCCGCGTCCGCTGTGACCTCCGCGAGTCCTCTCGCAAGTGTTTCTACGATGTCAATATGAAGCAGGCACTGGTACAGACTATCTGCGGGCATGAGCGTGTCGGTTCCACGGGGTTCGGGGGTGCGATCTATGTGAAAATGGTGTCATTCCAGTTCGTGTTGTGAAAAAATAGATTGTCGATAGTGGCACCTCGGCTGGCAGTGTGAACGTGATGGTGGGCAAAACAGGTCTGGCCTTGCTTGCGCGCCCGCTTCTCAGAGATTCGTTCCTTTCGGTGAGTAAAACAGCCGTCCTGAAGAAAGGGGTCCCGACGGGAGTAGTTATGAGGCTTTTGCGTCGATGCGTTCAAGCGGCCCGACTATTTGTGAGCAGTGACGCGTGTAATTCAATTGGCACGGCGTCACAAGTTTCTCCCCTGCTGGATGGTGTTGCTGGCGAAGTCGCATCTTCCCCGCCTTGTCAAAGCGAGCTCAAGATTTCAGCAGGTTGGTGGAGAACTAGCAGATTGCATGTTTTTCAGGAAGCGCATGGGTCCAGGGCCCAAGGCTGACTTGGCCGCGCTAGCCGACGAGATGCGCACAGGCACCTTATATGGCAGTTTATGGAGACCAGGGCAGGTGGAGGTGTTGTTACATTTGTCTATGAGTCTTTCGTTGCAGCGTTTCCGCGCGTGGTTCCTAAGGAGGTGGTCGAGGGGGGCGCGCTCGTGCATCGGTGCCCAGGTCCTCGAGGAGAGAGACCTCGCGATTGCGATCGTTCATATGCCCCACACATGTGATCACATTATCGTGCATCAATTATGTCAAACAAAATTCTGGACGCAGTACCCCCTGCAGCTCACCGCGTGGTCTTCGTGGCCGGCGATTGGAATTGCGCCCCGATGGGCGACGGGAGGTTTTGCGCGGCGGGGGCAGTCTGGCCCTGGGGATAGGTTGCAGCGCCAGGATTTCCACGTGCATTGTCGCTCCTGGGGTGAAATCTCCCAACCTGGCCCCGCGCGCAGGGACATAGTCGCCAATGATGTTCGTGGTTCTTCGCGGTTCGACAGGGTCTACACCGCGTTCCTGGCGGGCACTGTCAATGAGTTGGTTGTCTCTGCTTGTGTTGCTGGGGCCCTGACCTACAGACGGGCTTCTTTGGTCCCCGTTGCTGCGGTCATCGCCTGCCCCAAACCTGGAGGCCCGTTCTCGGTGCCGACATGGGTTAGTCGACGCGCGGCGCACAGGGGGGCGGCGTCGCAACAGCTCGAGGGGCTGGCCTTCCAAGGTGGCCCCTCAGAGCGCACTCGGGAGGCGAGCGCTTTTTGCGGGGCGGCGGTGGTTGAGTTTCGGCGGGCGCTAAAGAATCGACCTGCAGCGCGTGATGTCGCGCGCCTCCATTCCGCGCGCATGTCGCGCCGTGGGTGGAGGGGACAGCAGCGGCATTTTGTCGTTCGTGCGCCCCGATGACGCGGCGCCCCTCCCCCTTATTTGATGGTGGCCGCGGCGTCTGCGCGGGCCCCGACGGCCTGCGCTCTCTCCTCGTTGCTTTGGAGAACAGATGGTTCGAGGGGGAGTTGGAGGGGGCGGAGCAGAGCAGGTTCGAAACAAGGCGAAGATGCGGCCGCTGGCTCCAGAGGGGGGGCGGGCCCTCGTGAGACGTCGGATTGGACTGGGGTGCGCTCTGGGCGAACGAGGCCCACCTTGCCCCAGCTCTGGCGACGCGGCCCGCGCGTTGGCCCCCCGCTGGGAAATTGCAATTGCCCGTGCCCGCCATGATGAACAGCGCTGGTTTGCAATTCTGTCTCGCGCGCAGTCGGTTGACCAACTCCCTTGCGAGCCCCTCTGGCGCCCCGGCCAGATCGAGCGCGAAATCGCTTTCGTTTCAAGCTGCAGTCTGCCCGCGGGCCCGATGGCGCGCCGCGCGGATGTTGGGCCGCCCCCGAGGCTTCCGATGCGCTGCTCGGCGTTGACGAGGCCGCAGGCGAGAGGGTTGTTGGACTGGCAGAGTGAGTGGCCGTTGTGCCGGCGGGGGAGCGGCCCGCGGATCAAGGCGCATGCTTCTCAGGGCTGACAGGATCTACCCGGCCCCCTTTTCTTTCCGACGCGGGCGCCTAGGTTCTCTCGGGCGCGGTCTGCGTCGAGCCGAGTGAAGCAGCGCCTCGGGCGGCCATGGAGCATCGGCGATGGGGCGCTGCAGTCTGCGACGTCCTGTGCGATGTGGTCAGTGGAGAAGCGGGGGCATTTTCTGTTCATGCGTGGGTCTTGCAGATGTTGCATTTGAATGTCTGATTGTTTGGCGGCGCCCCCGTCGATCCTCTCGGCGTGGATCGTCCGGGCTCTATGCGCGATGGGCACCTTGCAGAACTTCATTGGGTTCCCAATATCTCTGCATCTGCGCGGCGTTACAATGTTTAACTTCGCGGGGGCTGCTGGGATTAGGCCCCTAGCGTTGCGTGGAGTCAGGCAGGGGGGTCCGTCTCCGATGACCATGCCCGCGTATCTTTTCTTGGGCCAGCTCTCCTGCCATCGGTCTCTCGCCGAATCTTGGCCAGCGCGGCGCGCTCGCCCGCGGGGCATTGTCTCGCGCGCGTCTCTCCGGGCACGCGCGGAGAAATTGGGGTCGTCTTCGTTCGGTCGGACTCGGGGCCCGCGCGCCATGCCTCGGGGCCTGGGCCGGGCCAGCGGCTGACGCGGCGGCGCGGCGCGAAGTCGTGATTCACGTTTGGCACAGGGCGCGCCATCTTGTTCCTCCTTGTCCAAGTGGCTGCCGACTACCATTCGGCTGTTTCGTTCAAGCTGCGTGTCGGCCTTTCAATATCGGCATCAAGTGTTCGTTTCATTCATGAGGCGGCCTGGCAATATCGGGGGGCCGTGCAGATTGTATGAGCGGGGCCGGGGCGCGCGCGGACTCACTGCGTGCTCGCCCAGCTTCGCGGCTGTTGTGATTTTTGGAACTCGCGGGCTGGAGGCTACGAAGTATTGTCTCTTGGCCAAGTGCGAGGCGCATGATCGGGCTTTGCGCGATCTAGAGTCGCTCATCCATGGTGGGTATGATGCTGGGGCCTGCCATAGTCGGCAACGAACCCCTTCGTGGAGAACTTGATGGTTGGATGTGCTAGTCAGGATGCTAGCGATATTTTCTCGACGAGCACTGGGCGACCGGCGGGGGGGGCCCAGTGTAGGGCGCGCAGTTATCTTCGAGGACTTCGAGCGCCTATGAGCCCGCTGCTCCACGTGCGGACAAGTATCGGACGCTGGCTCATGGAAGTTGAGATGCTTGCGACATTATGCCTTCTGCCGCGGCTCAGGGCTCTCGAAAGGCCGCGCGCGCCCGCCTTCCCGCCGGCGCTACCAGGGTCTTTTCTAGGGGGCTTGCACTTCGGCCGGTGATCGTGGCGCGGGCGGGGGGCGCTGTTGCCGGCGCGGGGGGCCGAGCGGCCGTCGCTGTTGCGCGCGCTGCCCAGCGCCCAAGTCTCGAGCCTTCCCGCGGACCCCGGGCGTTCAGAATTTGCCAGGACGATGGAAGGGGCTCTGTTCGACGAGGAGTCTTGGTTCTCGACTCTCGCCCTCTCTGGGGCCTATGCGGGGGCTTGATCGCGAGGTCGCTGCCGATGCTGCTCTCGATGCGTTCCTGACGACCCATGCCAGCCGCCGCGTTGGCGCTGCCCCCTTCCCCGCAACAAGTTCTTCTCGCTCGTCTTAGGCCGTTTGCCCGGCGATGTAAGAAAGTTGATTCAGTGTTCCGCGGGCGATCCTGACCCTGGGGTCCTTGGGTCATTGTTTTTGTTGCAGCTTCTTGTTGGTGGGCCCTGGCCCAGCTTCGTATCTATCTCGAATCCCTTCGTCTCCTGAAATTGTCGCATTGCTCTAGCCTGGGTAGCGCTAGCCGAACAGGCCGTAGCCACTGCGTATTCCTGGGGAGCGATGGTTGCGAGGGCCGCTCCGACTGTCTGCAGCCCCCAGGTGATCCGCGGGGTAGCGTCGCGCACCCTGGCTTTCGGCAGCGCGCTCTGTCTGGTTCCTCGTTTTGGCCCTGCCGTTTCGTCCTGGACTTTGCTCCTTGCCTCACTTGCGGGCCCTTGCATCAGCGTCTTCGATCCACTGGCCTGGCCGTGGGCGCATTGGGTTCGGCGGCGTATTGCTTCATGGTTTCATGGGTCCGAAGCCCTGCTTTAAGTCCGTCTCCTTCCCTGCCCCTGCTTCTGCCTCCCTCGCCTGCGGGGTGGTGCTCTGTTGGGGCCCCTCGTTTATGCGCTTCCTCGCACTTGAGTTCCCTGTGCTGCCCCCGTGCTGCTGCCGCTGGCGTCGCCGGCGCTGCTGCTGCGCGCCTTCTCCCGCGCGTCCCCCCCCTGCTGCTCCGCGGCGCCGCCGCCGAAACGCGCCGCGGTGCGTTGCCGGGTCCAGCCCTTTTCCGCGCGGGGCGAGGTCGTCGGGGCGAGCGACGGCGCGCGCGAGAGATTTCGGCCGCCCCCATTGTTCCTCCGCCTCGCCGCCCCGCGCCCGTCGACGAGACGCTTCGCGCGCCTGTCTCAGGGGGCGGGATCAGCGTTGCAGCTGGGCCCCTCCGCGGGCCTCCCGCCCCAGACGCAGGCGGGGGTGGCGAGCGCAAGCGCCACTCCTTGCGGGGCATGAACTCCGGCCCCCCCCGACCTCGAGCGCACCCCCCGCCCGCTGTCGCGGCCCATCGCCGCTTCCGTTGGCGGGCGGCCCCGCGTCGACGCCCCCGCGCGCGAAGTGCCGCGGTGTGGTCGTGCGGAGGGTGAAATGTGAGCAAGTGCTGACGTTCGTCGGCAAGCGCCCTCCTCTTCCTGCCTCCCGCTGCTGTTGCTCTTGCTCGCTGGCGGCCTTCCGCCCCTCCCCCCATTGAGCGCGCGCCCGCTCGCGGGCCGCTCGCCGCCGCAGACTCGTGGTTTATGGACGGAGGCGTGCGCCCCTCCTCCTCCTCCTCCTCGTCCTCCTCCTCTTCCACCTCCTCCTCCTCCTCTTTCTCCTCCTCCTCCTCCTCCTCCTCCTCCTTCTCCTCCTCCTCCTCCTCCTCCTCCTCCTCCACAATTACTCAATATGAAAATACTCTCCCTCTTCCCCTGATGGCGTCCGGGTGATGGCCGCGCACCCTCCGCGTACTGTTTTTTTACACACAGGATGCCCGGGAAATCCCGGGAAACGACTCTCGCTGAGGCGCCGGCGTCATTTTTTCCCAAAATACTGCTCTCGTTGAGGCGCCGGCCTCATTTCTGCTCCCGAATCGTTCCGAATCGTGCTCCCGCTGCAGCGTGGGCCTCATTTTCGGATCGGTGTTTGGCCTCCGTCGTTCAGGATGGCGTTCTCGCCCCAGCTCGGGCCTTTTTCTCGCGCGCCCATCCGCCCGCCACCACCGCGCGCCGCACCACCACCACCACCACCACCACCACCACCACCACCACCACCACCACACAACCCACAACCACCACCAGCACCAGCACCAGTACCAACACCACCACACCACCACCACCACCAGCACCACCACCACCACCACCACCACCACCACCACCACCACCACCACCACCACCACCACCACCACCACCACCACCACCACCACCACCACCACCACCACCACCACCACCACCACCACGACAACCACGCACACACGCACGCACGCACGCACGTGCACCACCACCCACTACGCACGCGCGCGCGGAGCCACAGGTCCGCTACGACACGCGTCCGCGGATAGAGAAAATCAGCGCCATGGTAAGGGATGGGAGGGAGGGGTAGGACGTCAGATATGACGCGAGCGCACCTAGCTTGTCCTCCTCCTCCTCCCCCTCCTCCTCCTCCTCTTCCTCCTCCTCTTCAACCTTTTTGATCCCCCTCGCCGTCGTCGTTCTCGTGCCCCTTCCCGGGCCCCAGTTCTGCCTGGGCCGATGAGGTCGGGCGAAAGGGGAGGGCGGGGCAGTGGGAAAGCAAAAGAGATGCTCCGCGCATCTGGTTCCGGCCCCGCCGCCGAGCACCTCCCTGGATCCATGGGTTGTTCCCGGCGCCGAAATGCTCCGGGGAAGCGTGCTGCGTGAGCCGATGTGTCTGACTCGGGCCGGACGAAGGGGGGGGGATAGGGAAAGGGGGGGTTACGAAATCTGCTGCATGCAGCTGGTTTCGGCCCCGCCGCCGCGCCCATTCCTCGATACATGGGCGCCTCGTGGCGCTGGGAATCGCCGAGAAAATCAGTTACGCGAGCTGATTCTCAAACCATCCCTTTGCTATCCCCCTCTTCGCACGGCCCGACTGACGCCCCCGATCGGGGGGAATAACCAAGGGTCGATGAAGGGTGAGCTCGCGGCGCTCGCGAAAAGCCAGCGACGCCCTGCCCGCGACGTGGGGCGGGCGGGCTCGGAGTTCGCCTAACGCGTGGCGGAATCCGAATTTTAGCCCCACCTCACATCGATTTTGGCCTAGCGGCGGGATCCGAAGCCGACCCTCGCCGATCAACAGTTCGGCCAACTCGATGTGTATGGTTCGGAATTCGCCGAACACGAGGCGGACTCCGAACCTTCTTTGCCCCCGCTTCCTATCGATCCAGGAGTACCAATGGTTGGTGGGGGCAGGGTCTGGATGGCGCCACTTGCGCGTGGGCCGTCGCGGGCAGCGCGGGGGGGTCGCCGCGCTGGCCAGGAGTGGCATCGGCCTTTGCCTCGGCAGGGTTCGGATGACGCCGCCTGTGGCGGTCGCCTCGCCGCGCCGACCCGGCCCGAGCCGAGGTCACGGAGAAGCTGGCGGCCATCCTGGGGAAGGAGAAGCCGCGCACTGGGCGACCAGCGGCAGCTCCCGAGGCCCGGGCGCAGCGGGCCCGCCGCCGTGGTCGTCGCCGCCGTCGTCGTCGTCGTCGTCGTGTTCGTCGTCGCTGTCGTCGCTGTCGTCGTCGCTGTCGTCGCTGTCGTCGTCGTCGTCGTCGTCGTCGTCGCCGTGGTCGTTGCCGAGACGACGAAGAATGATGACAGTCTCCACGATCATAGCTTTCGGAGGTCCGCTCGGATGTGATGGGTCGGCGCTGGACCACCCGCCGCTGCCCCTGGCGAGCTCCTCGCGCGAGGGAGCGGGGTCCAGCGCCCATCCAGGCAAGAAAGTCCGCGCGGGCCTCCGCACAGTTTCGTCTATGAGTCGTAGGCGGGAGGGAACTCGGGTGACGAGCGGGGGGGGGGGCGATGGCGACGACGACGTACAACAACGGCGACGGCGACAGAGACGGCGACGACACGACGGCGACATCGATGACAGCGACGACAGCGACGACGACGACCACGACGACGACGACGACGACGACGACGACGACGACGACGACAGCGACGACGACGACGACGACGAACACGACGACGACGACGACGACGACGACGACGGGCGACGGAGGTGCCGCAAGAGACCGAAGCCGGGGGCGGTGGCGACGACGTCACATCACCGCGGGCCCCTCGTCCTCCGCGCGCCGTGCCAGAAGTCGTGCGCCGCAGGCCGCGCCCGAGTCCGCGGGGCGGACGCCGCCCGAGTCGATGGCCCACGCAGCCTAGGCGCGCGCGCGCGCCCTCGAGCCCGCCGCAGCGCGTCGCCGACCTCGCCGCCGCCCACGCCGACGCGCTCGTCGTTGGCGCCGCTCGCCGCCGTCGCCGCCGCCACGGCCGCCGCCGCCGCGGTCGCAGCCACCGCCGCCGCCGCCGTCGTCGTCGCAGCACCGTCCGGACGCTGGAACGAGGAGCGGGTCGGGTTCGGGAGGCGTTCGCTACACCTCAGGTCCTTCCGTCACTGTTCCTCCAGCGCTCTTCGTGCACCCAGGCGCTTGTAGGGCCAGCAAGGGTTTCCGTTGTTTCCCAACCATCCTGTGGTGTTGGGTCCTCGTTTTGAAATAACGGTCTCAGCGTTCTCCTCCTCCTCCTCCTCCTCCCCCTCATCCCTCCTCCATCACCGTCATCATCATCACCCGTTTCAGCCCACCCCTCACACGCTTCGTGGCCCCATAGGAAGCCCCACCGAAGGTCCCAGTGCTACCGTCCGCATGAGTCCCGCACACCCAGTACAGCGTTTCGTGGCCCTTTTCAAGAATCCTTTGCAACACATAGATGAAGTGCACACGCGCGTGTCGTCGCGCGCGCAATGCCGAAATCCTTAAGCACCGTCGGTTTCGGAAGGATTTCAAAATCGAGTTTTCAAAGAAATATGCAACAATACAGGGTTTCGCAACACATATGTTCAAAACAACAAACATTGCGCGCGCGCGAATTCTTCAGAAAGCCATAGGTCTTTCATGTTCAGAACATGCTACCAAACGGGCTTCGCGCGCGCGTGTGTCGAACTCGTTACTCGTTCGAACGCCCTTGCGCGCGTCTGGGGGGGGGCACGATCCGTGTTGAATAATACCTTGCGTGCCAGTCTCGCGCGTCTGCCGCGCGCGCACTTCGAACTCCCTCCAAAACTTTCATCACCGACGCGACGACGCCGTCATCGTCGCCGGCGTGACCAGCATCGGCGCCGTCACTGGCTGTCCCGTCGTCGCTGCCAGCATCGTCGCCAGCATCGCTACTATCACCTTCGTGTCTACCGTCGTCGACGTAGCCATGATACCGCGCCCGCCCAAGTCGCCGACTCGCGCTGAAGTGCCCGTTGGGATGTGCCGAGCGGTCAGCGCCACTGCGTTCGCGTCGGCCGCGCCAAACTAGCTGGCCGCTGCGCGCGCGAGCATGCGCGGGCTAGCGCGGCCGCAGAGATGCACCAGCCAACACCAAACACTCATCGCAATCGCCGCCGCATGGGTTTTGCAAACCAAGTTGCGGGTGGGTGGGTGGGATGTTTGCGCGAGCAATGGACTGGACGATTCCCTGCGAACCGCCCGCGTGCGTCCGACACATTCAATTTGGCATTTTCACCCACCCAGTACAGCGCTTCGTGGCCCCATAGGGAGCTCCACCGACGGGCCCAATGCGACCGCCCGCATGCGTTCCTCCCCACCCAGTGCAGGGCTTCGTGGCCCCATAGGGAGTTCCACCGAAGCCCCCAATGGGACCGCCCGCATGCGTCCCACACGCCCACATTGACATGTCACCCACCAGCACAGCGTTTCGCAGTCCCACAGGGAGCTCCACCGACGGCCCCAGTGCTACCGCCCGCATGCGCTCCCCCCAACCCAGTGCAGCGCTTCTTGGCCCCAAGAAGATATTCACAATTGCAGTACCCTTGACTGCATATGGTTGGGTCTTTCGCTAAGATAATTTTAAGCGTGCTCTACAGTAGTAGTAGCGTGACTGTAGTCGTCGTCGTCGTCGTCGTCGTGGACGTCGTCGTCTTCGTTTTCTGGCTACTCCTCGTCGTCGTGGTTGCCGTCGTCGTTGTTGTCGTCGGTGTCTTCGTCGCCGTCGCCGTCGTCGTCGTCGTCGTCGTCGGCGTCGGCGTCGTCGTCGTCGTGGGCGTCGTCGTCGTCGTCGCCGTCTCCCCTCCTGTACCTTCTGATCTCCCTTCCGTTCGAGGATGAGGATGATGATGATGATGATGATGATGATGATGATGATGATGATGATGATGATGATGATGATGATGATGATGATGAGGAGGAGGAGGAGGAGGAGGAGGAGGAGGAGGAGGAGGAGGAGGAGGAGGACGAGGAGGAAGAGGAGGACGACGACGATGAAGAGGAGGAGGAGGAGGACGACGACGAGGCAATACTGCACAGCAGCGGACGGCAGCCCCGCCAGGCTGCAAGGCGACTTGCGCCCAGGCTGCCGCGCGATCGCTGGCAGCCAGGCGGGTAGACCACGCACGTAGACTGTAACATGCTACCGGTTGGCCACCCCAGGGCCATTTTAGGCCAGGAGTCTAGGCCCCCTAGATGGGGTCGTAGTAGATGGGGTCGGGAGGATCGCGCCGTATCGCCGATGCATCGGCGATGCGGCTCGATGCCGGCCCGTGTTTCCCCACGCCGATTGCCGATGCATCGCCGACGTCGCCGATACATCGATGATACATTGGCGATGCGGCGTTATCCTCTGACCTCATCTACTCTGACCCCAGGTAGGAGGCCTCTAAGAAAGGGTGGGTGTTGTTTTTCTTTGCCCCGCCCCCGCGCTGCACAATTCATTTCTCCTCTCCGACTCTTGTCCCGGTGATGGCTATTGTGCGTTGTCGCTCCGTCGGCATTTCAGTCTCAAGAACATCTAGCCAATCATTTCCGCGTTTGAAAGTTGACGCTCGTCCCAGAGCAGCACCACGGGGGCCATCATCACGACCCTAACCCCGCCCATACCCTATTTCACTCAATCGTTCTGGGGGTACCTGTAGTCCGAGGAGGGTACCTGTAGTCCGGGGGCGGGGTACCTTTAGTCAGGAGGGGTACCAGTAGTCCGGGGCGGGGTACCTGTAGTCCAGGGGAAGGGTACCTGTAGTCCGGGGGGAGACCTGCCGTCTGGGGGGGAACGCGTGTTCACGCGTCAGCGCACGCGTGGATGTAGTCCTGGGGGGGTCCCTGTAGTCAGGGGGGGGGGACCTGTAGTCTTGGGGGGGGTACCTGTAGTTCGAGGGGTACTTGTAGTTGGGGGACCCAGAACTGTCGAGTGACACAGGCTAGCAGAAATTCGCCAACAAAATAACTTACAGTTTGTCGATTCAACGACTTGTCTGACTTGGGAAGGGTGTCTGGCTGTATCCTGTGCCCCCCCCCTGACCCTGAGGGTGACCAACCGATCACGGGATTGCGTAGTTGGTGCGCGCCACACGTGCCGCTTGTTTTCTCGGGGGTGCACAGAACCCCACCCTGACACACTTTGATTCGTGAATTTTCCGTTTTCGATTCTCGAGAGGGCGCAGCGGCCGTGATTTTCCAGGCTTGCGCCCGCCAGGTTTGGGCCCCAGGTCGTTTTCATTAAACCACGTTTTTCTAAAGGGGGTTCTGTCCATCCCCGATTTTCCAGCGAAGAGCTCTCTTCGCTCTCCAGCTCAGTCCATGCCTAGCTCCTCCCGCTCCCGCTCGAGCCCACCTCGCACTGTGCATCCTCCTGCTCTCCTGCTCCTTGGCCTCCTCCTGTCCCTGGTGCTCCTCCGGCCGTGCACGCGCGCCTTGATCCAGAGCCGCTTCCTCCTCGGCCCTGTTCTCTGGAAGGACATCGCACAGAACAGACGCCAGTGTAAAGCTCGAGAGTCCAACTTCCTGAGGACACGCATCCACAGCGCAGAGAGCAAGATGCATGAGAGGCAGCCTTCAGTTGTCATTAGCCGTATATATTTTCCCGCGCCACGGCGCCCATCCCCTCTCCCAGCAGGGGCGCATTGCGTAAGGGGACCACCCGTTGTTCCCCCCCTCTCGGTTGTGGGAGGAGCAGCATGCAGAAGTAGAAAAAGTGGGGGTGCGGAGTCAAACCAGAAGGCCTCGAGGCGTAAAAAGATGGACCTCGCAAGTGCTGAGAGGAGGACCCGTCCGTCCTCGAGTCTCCTGGGGCAGCGGTGCTCGCCTGGAGGCCACCTGGGAAGCCTGCCGCTGCCGAAAGGGGGAGGGCACCCCGCCTGCCTGGTAGCAGCACCGGGCGGGCCCGCCTGCCTGGTAGCAGCGCGCCGCCCTCCCCTTCACTGGGAGCGCGGCTCGACCCGACTCGGAGGGGGGAGGGCGCGATCATCCGAAGAGGAGCCGGGCCCAGGCACGGTCTCGGCGGGATGGTCCGCACAGCCACGCGGGTTCCTCTCGGGACCAGCGCGCTTGCAGAATCTGTTCTTGAAGTGTGCAGCGGTACTACAGCCAACCCGCATAGTAAGGGTGGGCGACTTTCTGCAGGTCCTGCCTGGCCGCTCTTGTTGGCCGCCCCCCGCTCGAAGAGCTTCGAAATGGGGTTCCGGGGTCCTCGCATCCTTCTCGCGCATGCCTGCAGGCCGACTACATCTCCGTCGTACCCCGCTCTAACGCCCGCGCCCATCAGTCGGGGGAGCGTAAGACCCGGGTTTGCCGGGACTCGGGTTCGCCATCGGTTTTTGACGACCGCGACTCGGATTTTGACGAGGAGGAGTTTCGTGGGATGTCTGCAGCGGGAGGCCTCGTCAAAATGCAGGCTCGGCCTCGTCATTTTTTTGACGACCTCGTCGGGGATTTCCGAGTCCCCCGTACCCGGGTCTTACGTCTCCCCGAATCAGGCGAGTGGGACACTTCCTGGCACGTCCAAGGTCGTTCACGGCGACGCCCTGCGCGTGCAACGCCGTCAGTCAAGGCTGGCAGGCAGTGTCAGCAGCCCAGACCCAGTGTTCATCGTATTGCTCGTGTTGCCTCGGTGTTTGCATGAGGTGTGTGTTGCTCCGAGGTGGTGTGGGATCCGGGATCGTAGCGCGCGCACGCGGGGGCAGCTCGCGGGTCGTCAGTGCTTTCGATGTGGCTCGCTCTCACACGTGTGAGTTGTGCGGTTCTTCTCGAGGATACGTTGGGCAAATCGGCTACTCCGATAAAAACCGTGGCGAGCACCGATGGCCAGCGTGCTGAACTGGCGCGAAGCATTGCGTGGCGACATGCGCGCTTCATATCTATCCACTCGCGCAAGGTGATAGCATGAAGCATTGCTGCATGGAGACTGGAGACAGAAGCAAGCGAGCCAAGTGTGGTCGGCTTGCTGCAGAGTGCAGCATGCCTGGTTCTGCGTCATCAGCACGCCCAGTGCAACCCACATGGATTTAAGTCGTGCATGTCCCTCCACAGGAGGAATACTCAAGAATAGTAAAAATATTCCTTGGTGACGATTTCTCGTGCTCTTTTGATTCTAGTTGATTATGTCAGGATTTCTTTTATTTCTCTTCCTAAATCCGCCTGTAGGAGGACTTGCTGGACCAAATCATGTATAGAGGTGCCCTAGCCAGGAGGCAGGGGAGGCAGAAGAAGCGTGCGATCCGCAGCAGACTCCGGCCGTCGAAACGCTCGACACGCGCAGCTACCAGCGGGTTGTCGGCTGGAGTTCCTTGTGGCGATTCCCAGCGCAGCCATGCAGGGCCGCACATGCGCGCGAGGAATTTCTCGTGGACTCTGAGGGGGCGCAGACGACGGCAGAGGCGACGAGGGCCCGCAACCAAAAACGCCACACGGGATCGCGACATCGAGACGTTGCTCGAATCCATCCACAGAAGCAAACTGAGAACGGATGCATGTATGCTCAAACGTAACATAAAACATGTATCACAGATGCACCGCGGAATGGTTTGGCGATGGGTGAATACAGTGGCTCACCACACACGCAGCGCCGTGGACGCAGAGAGTGCTCGAATGGTGCCCAAAACTCAATGCGAGATCACTGGAGCGCCAGCAACAGGAGGACAACGAAATCCATTGAATTACGACATCTGGAGAATCCCGCACAGCTTGGGAGAGCACTGCTCAAGCAGCGACTCCCGACAGGAGCACCTCCGGGCAGCGGCCGAACCACGGCAGCACGGGCGCAGCAGCACAGCAGCACGGGCGATTTGCCGTGTATCTGGGCCGCTGGGAGCACTCTGTGGCGGTCATCACGGGAGCCAGCGTGTGCACATGATATTCCTTGTTGAGGTTGCGGCCTCCGTGCCATGCTTTGATGGGCACGGGCGGGTTCACCAGCGGAGTGCGCACGTCTCTGGCCTCTCATCCATTCGCGCGCTCCTCCCTCCTTCCCTCTCTTCCTCTCTTGTCCTCCCCCATTCTCCCCTCTTCCGTCCTCCCTTCGTCCCCCCCTCCCCTCTCCTCCTCCTCCTCCTCCTCCTCCTCCTCCTCCTCCTCCCCTCCTCCTCCTCCTCCTCCTCCTCCTCCTCCTCCTCCTCCCGCCTCCCCCCTCGCTCCCCCGCCTCCGATCTCCCCCTCTCTTTTTTCCTTGGGCATGCTGCCAGGCGCCCGCGTCGCCTGAATCGTCGTCTCCCCTCCCCTCCCCTTCCTCCCCCTCCCCTCCCCTTCCTCCCGCGCCCCCCCCCTCCCCCCCGCTCCCCCCCCCCCCTTCCTCCCTCCTTCCCCGCCCCCTCGGCGCGGCGCTGGGGCCGACAGCCCCCCCCCCGCGGCAGAGTGACGCCCCGCCCGCCGCCGAGCCCGCGGCGAGAGCTCGTCGCCGGGTTCTCTCGGCGCGCTGGGCGGGGCAGAAGTGCCCGCGGAGGAGAGCGACCCGCCCTGCCACGGGGGGGAAAAGGGCCCTGCGAGGGGGAAGGGAGGGAGGGAGGGAGGGACGAAGGGAGGGAGGGAGGGGGAGGAGGGAGGAGGGAGGGAGGGAGGGAGGAGGGAAGGAGAGGAGGAGAAGGAGATGGAGGAGAGGAGGAGGAGGAGGAGGAGGAGGAGGAAGGAGGAGGCCGAGGAGGAGGAGGAGGAGGAGAAGGAGGAGGAGGAGGAGGGGAGAGAAGGGTGGAGGGGAGCAGCCGCGTGAGCGGAATGCAACTCGGGTGAGTTGGCCCGAAGGCGTGTTACGCTGCATCGGCAGCTGAAGCCGAAGCCAAATGTGGGAGGATGGAGGAGGAGGAGGAGGAGGAGGAGGAGGAGGAGGAGGAGGACCAGGAGGAGGAGGAGGACCAGGAGGAGAAGGAGGAGGGAGGAGGAGAGGAGGAGGAGGAGGAGAGGAGGAGGAGGAGGAGGGAGGAGGAGGGTGGAGGAGGGTAATTATCTCGTGCCCGCATGATTTGCAAGCTGTAGCCGAGGACTGAACGCTTATATGAGGAGGGAGGAGGGGGGGACGAGGGAGGAGAAGGGAAACGGAGGGATGGAGAATGGAGGGATGCCCGCGCTGCTGCGGGGAGGAGACGAGACGAGACCCTCCCTATTCCTGTGATATTCCTAAGTAGCGACCCATGGGATGGAAGCGGGAACCGACCGAGGGGGGCGTATGGACGAGACCTCGGATGCAGAGGGGTCAATCGTGGGGGATCGGGGACGACACCGACGAGTGTTAATGCGATGGCTTCCTTTCCGCAATGAAAGCTTCACCAACGCTGCCCGGGGACGCGGACATTTTGCTCTTCAATGGCTCTAGTACGGTTGCATCGGTCGTGACGCCTTCCGCACGCCGCGGCGCCCCCGGCGGCTCTGGCCCTTTCTGCGTACCGTCCCATCCGTCCATCCTCAGCCCCTTCTCCTCCCTCCCTACTCATCTTGCACCGTCGGTTTCCTCACTCATTCTCCTCCTCCCTTCCTCCTCGTCCTCGTCCTCGTCCTTCTCCTCCTCATCCTCCTCCTCCCTATCCATCCTCCTCCTGCTCCTCGTCCTCGTCGTCCTCCTCCTCCTTCTCCTTTTCCTCCTTCTCCTCCTTCTCCTCCTTCTGCTCCTCCTCCTCCTCCGTCTCCTTCCTCCTCCTCCTCCTCCTCCTCCTCCTTCTCCTCCTCCTCCTCCCCCTCCCCCTCTGCCTCTTCCTTTTCCTCCCCATCCTCCTCCTCCTCCTCATTTCCATGCCCCCCCCGCTCTCTCTCATCCCCTCGCCTGCCGAGGCCCCGCCAGCCTTCCCGCCCCCGCCGTCAGTTACTGCCGCGGCCGCCGTTGCCGCGCCACCGCCGACTCCGCGTCGTCGTGGCTACCGCCACCCCTTGTCGCTGCTGTCGCTGCTGTCGCGGTCGTCGTCGTTGCCGCCGTTGTCGTTGTTGTCGCCGTCGTTGAGCGTCGTCGTCGTCGTCGTCGTCCCTCTCCTCCTCCTCTTTCTCATCCTCCTCCTCTGACCGGGCCGCGGCTCCGCGTGGGCGCAGGTGGACCCCACCCTCACCTTCCGCCGCTCCTGCCGCGAGGCCGGGTTGGATGAGCGAGCGGGCGGGAGGGCGTCGGGGTTCAGACAAGGGGAGCCAGCGCTGACGGAGGTCTGCCGATCCACACCAGCGTACAGTCGGACCGAGGTATAAGATCGAGGTCGGTTCGGGGAGGGTACCCTAACGAGTGTTCTTTGTGTCTGTTGGACGTTCTTGTGCATCTTGGGGAGGGTGCCATCGGATGCTCTGTTTGTTTTGGCCGACAGGGTCTCATGCTATTTGGGGATGTTCTTCTGGCCTAGGTTCGACTGTACGGTAGGTTCGCGTCGTGTCGACTGGCGGCGACCCCGCGACCAAGGATCGTTCGAGGTGGAACAATTTTGAACGTTCCGGAAACGGCCGATCGGTGAAGGTTGAACGATCCCCGCGGTATCAGAAACCAACGCCGAAGTCGGCACGACACGAACCTGTCGTACCTTGGTTTGGGGGCCGCGTGGAGCCGCCCCCACACCCGCTCCTGCGGGAAAAGCTCCCACCTAAGCTCCCCCTCCCAGGGGAACTTGAGCGGAAGCGATGCGCGCAGGGGCGGCCGTCGAACTTGTGGGGTCCAACTTGTGTAGTCCAAAACCCGGACAGCAGGGCGCCCGAAGGGCGTGGAAAGGCCTGGCGAAGCACTCCGCTGACCCTTGCCTTTGGCGCTGCTGTGTGACGGGCTCGCGACGTGGCCCTGGCTGACCCAGGTCATCAGTGCGTCCCAGGGGCGGGGAGAGCGTCGTCGGGTGGACAGCAATGGAGGGCAAGTGCTGCAGGAGTGAAGAGGTGCGTTTTCCAGCACCCTCTGGACGCGGGCTGACAGGGGCCCTTTGAGGCCACTTTCCTCCACCCATCATTCGCCCCCCCGTCAATCCCCTCCTCGTTGACCGCCACCCGAGGGGAGAGCGGGGAGACAGGAGTAGGGAGCCTCGGTCAACCGAGTTCCGAACTCTGAAAGCAAGTTCTGAAAAGTGCCAGCATCGTCTCAGTCATAGGGGAAGAGGGGCTCCAGGAGATGCATCCTGTTTCGTCTCTGACTGGGCCATCGCGGCCGCAGCCAGGTGCGACTTGAGCGACCCGGCAGGACGCTGCCCAGAAAGGGTCCGCCCATCGGCTCCGAGCGGGCTTCCGGCTCGGGCCGGCGGACGGGCTGCTGCGCTGGTGCTGTGGCGTGCGAGCCCGCCCGGGCGCAGTGGGAGGGAGGGGCAGGCGGGCCCAGAGGGGGAAGAGGGGATGCGGCAGGGGGAGCAGGGGGGGGAAGAGGGGAGAGACGAGAGCGGGAGGGGGGGGAGGGCTGGGGGGGGGAAGAGGGGCGAAGGAACCGAAGGGGGGGAGGGGGAAGTGGGAGGGAGAGGGGGAGGAGGGGGACTGGCCTCAAGGTTCTCGACACAGCACAGCTTCGCGTCGCGTCAGCTGCTCAGCGAGTATGGAGGTGGGACGGAGGGACTTTCCGTGCATAGCGAACGCGTCAGGCCAATTCGGCCAGAAGCTTCCGAGGGAAGCCGTGGATCGTCATGTGTGTCGAGCGGTGCATGAATTGTCGTCGGCACCTCGGGCGCCACCCGGACCTCCCTGCTTGGGTGGCTCTGAGAGTGCAGCCTCCGAGCTGGCTGCGCGAACACAGGGCTGAGCACTCGACTGGGGCGTGACGGGCACTCGGGCGACTAGCGGCCGCCCAAGCCGCTGGGAAATTATTTCGGCGGAGGTCATGGAGGAAGCGCCGGATCGGCGCAAGGCGACCACGGAAGAGATAGGCAGGGTTTCGCGTATCATCTTGTGATGGGAAAGTGGCACGCAGTAGCATGTTATGTGGCCAACTTGGGGAACTGTAGAATGTCTTCGAATTGTTTTTTTTTGAAGATAGCGGCACTTAGCGGCACGAGCGCTTGCGGTCCCGATGCGGCCGGCGGTCTCACTCACGCGCCCGTGGTTTCACGGAGGTCGGCGACCCCGAGCCTTGGTTTGCATGCCCGTGGCCCAGATGGGGCTACACGGCCACTAAACGCCACTAAATGGCAATACTCAGAGCCACTAACGGCCATTAAGTGCTACTAAGTTGTATTTTTCAGAACCACTAACGGCCACTAAGTGCCACTAAATGGTAGATCTCGGGCTACTAAGTGCCGCTAAGTGGTATGTTAATGTTCGGAGCCACTGACGGCCACTAAGTGCCACTACATGGTAATTGCTGGAGCCACTAACGGCCACTTACATCCCCAGGACGAAAGTTTTTTCCTCTTGGGCCCGGAACGACGGTGTGAAGTCTTGAGCAGACCCGTATGAGATAACCGCCGTCGGATCTCATGAAGCTCGCGCGGATCCACATGTGGCTTTGGTGTTTGTTTCGGTGGATCCGATTTCCGTCCGTACGGATCCGATTTCGGATTAGCTGGATCCGTGCCCGGTCTTCTTTTTTACGGCGGATCCGATTTCTACCTTGTTTTACCGCAAACCGCCCGTGTTAAGATTCTATGGGAGGGGGGGGTTCGGTAATCAATTTTCCACGATGGGCCCTGCGTCGTTTCGCGCACTCCCATCAACTCCCCGCGCGAGCGGGCCCCATTCAACATGAATACATACATCCCTCTTCCCCCGGTTGCTGCAAAAAGCTCGTCCGGTCGCCGTCCGTTCGGCGGCGCCGACGTTGTCTCGCGAACTCCTCATGGCCATTTTCACCTCAAGAGGAAAATCTTTCGTCCTGCGTAAGTAATGCCACTGAATGGTGTCAAAACGTTTATATCAAATGTTTCTGAGTCTGTTTTTACATCAGATCCGCTTCAGCATGGTTTGCGTCTTTTGACATCGTCTCTGCTTTTTTGACAAACTCACCGTTCTCGGAGCCAGTAGCGGCCGCTAGGTGCCACTAAATGGTAATTTTCGGGGCCGCGAAATGCCACTGAGTGCCACTAAACAGCCGCTACAGGCCGCTAGCGGCCACTAAGTGCCACTAATAGATGGTCATTCTCGGGGGCCGCGAGTTCCCCAGAGAGCCCACGTAAAGCATGTCAGTGCGTCAGGGAGTTGCATGTCCATGTGCGCTGTTGCCTGCCCATTACAGCAATCGAAGCGAAGCGAAGGGGAGGAGGGAGGAGGAGGAGGAGGAGGAGGAGGAGGA
>CAUYUJ010017340.1:188969-239362 GCA_963575745.1 Prorocentrum cordatum
GGTGGGATTCCGACGGTTCGATGCGGCCCGATGTTTGCATGGCGTTGCTGTGCATTTTGGCGCGGCCCATTTGATTCGATTTCGACTCCTTGCCGATACGGCCCCGATCCGACTCACATCCCGTGTCGACCCGAATCCCCGATCGGAAATTTGTGGATTTGTTGCCCCTTTTCCATCCTTGCTTTTCTGCCCCCCCAAGGAGGACGACTACTTCGCCCGGTGCACTCACTTGGTGCGCCTGCGCCAGTGGAGGGCTCCGTGGCCTGGCGGGCCCCTGGGGAAAGCCCCCCAGGCCTGCTCCTCCTCCCCCCTCTTCTCCTCGCCCTGCCCTTCCTGGTCCATCCTCTCCCCCTCCTGATCCCCCCCTCTCGTCTTCACATTTACAAACTATGAATACTACTCTCCTCTCTCCCCTGGTGGCGTCCGGGGGAATGTCCGGCCCTCCTCCGCGTACGGAGTTGCGCTGGCCTCATTTCCGGGCGACCGTTTGTTCCGAATCGTGTTCCCACTGCAGCGTTGGCCTCATTTCCGCGCTTCGCCCGTTCCGAATCGTGCTCCCGCTGCAGCTTTGGCGTCATTATTTCCAGCGACATGCCACGGCATCGTTTTCGGTTCTTCCGAAAAGGCCCCACAGAGCTAGAAAATGGACCCCCGAATAAACCATCGTAAGTGATTATACATTCGGTGTCGATTCGTTGACTTTTGGGGCCGCAGAAGCCCCCCCCACTTTGGGGCGTCGCCACGCCATGCCATGTCAGGCTACGCGTCCTCATTTCCGCGCTTCCGCGCTGAGTTTTTTTGCTAAGCAACATGCTGCTCTCGCTGAAGCGCTGGCCTCATTTCGGGGCTACCGCTCCCTCCGAATCGTGCTCCCGCTGCAGCGCTGGCCTCATTTTCGCGCTTCGCTCGTTCCGAATCGTGCTCCCTCTGCAGCGTTGGCGTCATTATCTCCGGCGCCATGCCACGGCATGGTTTTCGGTCTTTCCAAATAGGCTTCAAAATCTAGAAAATGGACCCCCGAATAAACCATCGTAAGTGATTAAACATTCGGTGCCAATTCGTTGAGTTTGGGGGCCGCAGAAGCCCCCCCCACTTTGGGGCATCGCCACGCCATGCCATGTCAGGTTACGTCTTCATGTCCGCGCTTCCGCGCTGAGTTTTTTTTTCCACATGCTGTTCTCGCTGGAGCGCTGGCCTCAGTTTCGGGCTACCGCTCCCTCCGAATCGTGCTCCCGCTGCAGCGCTGGCCTCATTTCCGCGCTTCCGCTCGTTCCGAATCGTGCTCCCTCTGCAGCGTTGGCGTCAGTATTTCGAGTGCCATGCCACGGCATGGTTTTCGGTCTTTCCAAATAGGCTTCAAAATCTAGAAATTGCCCCCCGGCATAAACCAATTAAGTGATTATGCATTCGGTGTCGATTCGTTGATTTCTTGGGCCGCAGAAGCCCCACCTTGGGGCGTCGCCACGCCATGCTATGTCATGCTACGCGTTGTTCATCGGTTCTATGCTATGCCATGCATTGCTATGCCATTCTGCGACATCCGATTGTGAGAATGGAAAGGATATCTACGCCATGGTATGGGATGGGAGGGAGAGGTAGGACGTCAGATATGACGCGAGCGCACCTAGCTTGTTCCCCCCCCCCTCTCACCATCGCCCTCCCTCCCCGTGCTCCTCCCCGCCCTCCCTCTTGTTCCCCTCCTTCTCCCCGTCCTCCCTCCCTCCTCCTGCTGCTCCTCCCTCTCCCCCTCCTCCTCCTCGTCCTCCTCCTGCTCCTCCTCCTCCTCCTACTCCTCTTTCTCCTCCTTTTCATCCTCATCCTCGTCCTTTTCGCACTCCTCCCCCCCTCCTCCTCCTCCGCCTCCTCCTCCTCCTCCTCCTTCTCCTCCTCCTCGCTTCATGCGCCATCTCAGCTCAAGCATTACATGGGCGGGCCGGCTTTTGTGCCTGCGCGTCGGCATGTGAGGCACCCCGAGCCCCGCTCCTCTTAGGATTTGTTCGCTCGGCCGACTAAAGCGAGAACTCATACCATAAATGTGTAGTCATTCTCAATCACGACGCCACCTCTAACAGCGAGGCTGTGGAGTCGGTGCGGCAGCTGCCATCGGTGCGGATAGAACGACATCTTGCTCAAGGCCGAAGGATTTTTGATGCTGCGGCATCAAAGACAATGTACTCCAGCCCAAGAGGTCCGAGTCCAGGAAGAGGCGCGTCTCCTTCTCGGACCATTTGGATGGACCGTTGGCGGTTGCCGGCAGCAAGAACACACGGTCCCCAGGTTGAGCCCCCAGGTCCAAAGTGGACACCGTCGTCGACCACGTGGTGGAGGCCATGAGGCAGACGGGGGGCGAGGAGCTGAAACGATTCTCCAGGCCGCGCTGGGAAGATCTCCGAGGCCACGCAGCAGGTGCCCAAACCCACGGCGGCGGCGGCGCTGTCCAAGGCCCGCGCTGCGTGGTGGGACGCCAACTGCAAGCACAGCCAGTAGATTAGCAAAGCACGACGGTTACGAACTGCGCTTTCAGTCGCTGAAGGCAAGGAGGCTCAGGACGCACTGGCTCTGGCGCCAACAGAGATTGCACGCAAGGGGGCTGTCGAGTTATTCGCACGCGCTGAAGGAGTAGGGGTGTTTTCGGGCGAGGCGTCGACCAGTGCAAGCCCGATTGGGAGTACTGCGAGATGCGCCGGGGCGACAGGCCCTTCGCGGACGTGGGGAACTTAGATTGCGGGGGGGCCAGGAAGCAGCAGCGCTAGGCCATCCATGACCAACTGCATCTACTGCGCACGGCGTTTGCGACAAAGTCTCCAGAGGCGCAGAAGTGGTTGACCATGGCGGCGCAGGTGCGCAGCGAGGTCTACAAGCGAATGGCCCCGACGAAGAGGCGCACCGACCAGGGCCACTCGATGCCAGCGGCCGAGGAGGATCAGCGGTGAAGCCCCCGGCGAGGCCATGGCAGCCACCAGCGGATGCGAGGGTCTTCAGGGCGCCCAGGCTTGGGCGCAGGTGGTCATGCTGCCCGCGGTCAAGTGCAAGTCAACTAAGGGGGCGGCAGCTGCAGCCTTTGCCGGCGCCAAGAGCGCAGGCTCCGCTAGCGCTTGGAGGCCAGCGCCTGGCCGCGGGGCAGACGCGCGCGGATCTCGCGGCCAGGCGCCAGTTTTGCGCAATGGAGAGCAGCGGCGCGATGATCCAGGCATTTGCCGCGGTTTCAGTTTCTTCTTCAACGTCGCGACCCCGGGGCGGAGGGGCCAGGCCTGGGCGCGCTTCGCGCGGCAGTGCTGCGCGCGCGCCCGCGACGAGTGCGTCGAGGCCCATCTTCCAGAGTCGCAGTTGCGCAGGCGCGACGCGCGCGCCCATTGCCGAGAGCGCCGCGCGAGGGCTGGCCAGCGCAAGCCACCGGTCAGAATTGATCGGCAGGCGAGGGCGGGGAGATCGATCATCTTCATTGACGGGCACCTGCAAGCATCCTCGCTTGCTGAGCTGAAGCTCGAGCCAGCGCATGTCGGGCGCAAGGGTCGGCATCTCTCGATGGGTTCGTTGCCTCGGCTGCCCATGGCGAGGCCCTCCCCCGCGTTCGCCTTGCTCCGCGGGCGCGCCTCCGTCGGCGCAGCGGACCGCGACTGCGCGCAGTTCCATCGCTGGGGGGGCGTGCTCTGCGAGCGCCGCGGCCCGTCGCGGGAGGTCGGGGCGCGCCCCCGCGCACTCTCGACAGGGGCTTCTCGAGCGCGTCCACGGTCGGGCGCTGGCGTCGCCAGTGGGGCGCGCGCGCGACGGTGGGGGGGGCAGGGCAGCCTCGTCGACTGCGTCGTCGCGGGCAAGTCTGCGGCGCCATTCATCGCGGGGCGCCAGGCTGCGTTCGGAGCACTTTGGCGGCCGCGCGTCGCTTCGCGGCCGCCGTCGGCTCGAGGCCCCCGCTCAACTTCCAAGGTAAACGGGGCCCCGCGCGCGGCCGGGCCCCGAGCCATGGGTGGCGAGATTCGCAGGGGGCAGCGGCGGCCCCGCGCAGGCCGCGCCCCTCCCGCGAGCTGGTCGCATATTGTCTAACCCCCCTGCGTCTGCAGGCCCCCCCCCCGCAAACCAGTTGGACGCCGCGTATTCTGTCGGCGACAGTAAAGACGGACTGGCGGCCCACCAACGTCGGGGCGCAATGGCCCATCCCCCTGCGGCGCCCGCCGCGCCGCGACGACGACGGCGACTGCGATGGCGATTTCGGTTGCGATTGATATTGCGACTGCAACCGCCAGCACTTGCACGACCACGAGCGCGACCGACATCGCGACGGCGATCAGGGTTACAGGCGCGACTGCCATCGCGATTGCATTGCAACCAATGCCACCGGTGCAAATCCACGCGAGGAGATGCCCGCAAACCCAATCGCACGCCGGGCTGCCCAGAATGGGACATCCCTGCGAGGAAGAACCCCAACATTTTCCAGCCCGCCCAGCAATAGAGGGGCGATGTAATCCCCGCCGCGGCGGCGACAACGACCGCGATTGCGACTGCGACTGCAACCGCGATTGCGATTTCGAGTATAAGCGCGACCTGGAATCGCGATCGCAGTCGAGATCGCAGGCGCGACTACAATCGCGACTGCAGCCGCAACCGCAAGTCTCATTGCAGCGCTCGCGAGAAGCTCCTCGCGCATCCCCCCGCGCGCAGGGCGGCCAACCGCCGGTCATTCCCCGGGGGGGCGCGCCCCCAACATCACCCGGTCTGTCCGGCGATCGAGGGGCAATGGCCCCCCCCCCCGCGGCGACGACGACGACGGCCGCGCTGCGACGGCGGCCGCGAGGAGGGGCCAGAGCAGGACGGGGAGCAGGCGCCGATGGGGGGTGGAGGAGGAGGAGGGGCTGGGGGGGGGGGGGGGCGCGGAGGAGGAGCGAGGAGGATGAGGAGGGAGGAGGAGGGGGAGGAGGAGGAGGAGGAGGAGGGGGGGAGGCGGAGGGGAGAGGAGGAGGAGGAGGAGGTGGAGGAGGAGGAGAGGAGGAGGAGGAGGAGGATGGGGGGCAATGGAGCGCGGCGGGGGGGGCGGGGGGGCGGGGGGGCGAGTTTATTCTTCGCCGGGGGCAGGGGGGGCGACCTCCCGCGACCCCAGTTGGTCTTGAGACCCCCCCCCCCACTAGTGGAACGATGATTTCGCGTCGGCGCACTTGTTGACCGACTGGGGCCAAACCAGCAACGGGCAATAATTATCCATCCGCGGCGCCCACCGCGCCGCTGCGACGACGGCCGCGGCCGCGACGTTGACTGCGACTGCGTGGGCGCGACTGGGATCGCGATTGCAGTCGCGATCGCAGGCGGGACTAGCGCGACCACTACCACAACCGCTATGTCTCATTGAAGCGCTCGCGAGAGTCTGCTCGCGCATCCCCCCGCGCGCAGGGCAGCCAACAATGGGTCGGTCCCCGGGGGGGGCGCGCCCCTGACGTCGTCCGGACTATCCGGCGATCGAGGGGCAATGGCCCCCCCCGCGGCGACGACGACGACGGTCGCGACTGCGACGGCGGCCGCGGGGAGGGAGGACGGGAAGCAGGAGCAGGGCGAGGAGGAGGGGGAGTTGGCAGGGTGGCGGGGGCGGGCGGGGACGCGGACAAGGAGAAAGGGGAGCAGTGGAGCAGGGCGGGGGGGGGGCTCGTTTTCTGGAGAGCAGCGGGGGGGGGCGACCTCGTGCGACCCCCATTGGTCTTCAGACTCCCCCGCAAGTGGAATGTCGATTTCCTCGTCGGCACCATTATTGGCCGATTGCGGAGACCACGCAGCAATGGGCGCGCGTTATTTCTCCGCGGCGCCCGCCGCGCAACTGCGACGACGGCTGCGGCTGCGACGTTGACTGCGACCGCGATGCGACGACGATTGAGATTGTGATTGCGATTGCTCATTGCTAATGCCATTTACTAGTGCGACTACGACCACGATGACAGCGGCGGTTGCAATCGCGATTGCACCCGCGACCTCGCAGAAACGGCCGCAAGCGTGACCTTTGATGCGCGCGGCAATCTCCGGCGCACTCCCCCGCGCGCTGGGCCGACCGCGGCAGGTTATTCACCCGGGGGGGGGGGGGGGGGGGCAAAACATCGCGGCCCGCCCAGCGACGTGGGGGGGTCACGTCCTCCGCGTCGACGACGACTGCGATTGCGACTGCGATTGCGATTGCAACCGCGAGTGCGAGCGCAGCTACAATAACGATTACAATCGCGCGCGCAAGCGCGACCACCACCGCGACTGCAATCACAACGGCAACCGCAGCCGCTGATTCCTATCGCATTACGCATGGGAAGATGCTCGCGAAACTCCACGCGCGCAGAGCAGCCACCAAAAAAGCACCCCCATGGAAACAGAAGCCCCAACATCATTCCGCCCTCTCAACAACAAATGACAAATCATTTCCGCCGCGGCGGCGGCGACGACGACGACGACGGCAGCGACTGCGACCGCGAGGGGGGGCAGGGGGGGCGACCAAGAGGAGAGGGCGGAGGAGGGGGGGGGGGGGCGGAGGAGAGGCTTGGGAGGAGTGAGAGGAGCAGGAGGAGGAGGGGCGAGTTGGTCCCCGCCAGGGGGGGGCGCTTCAAAGGTGACGACTTCCTGAGGTTTAGAATGGGAGGGCGGGGGCGGGCGCAGCGAGTTATAATGGCGTCGGAGTCGTGGTGGGGGGGGTTCCCATTCGGTCGCGCGAGGTTGCAGGCGCGCCCCCGCCCCCCCCCCCCCCCCTCGCCTCCGCAGCGTTTTGGCTCAATCCCGAGCGGCCGTGTTCCTCGAGTTCATGGCGCTCTCGCGTCGGCGCGAGGCGCCGCGGGGGCCGCCCGCCCTCGCCGCGGCTCGCCAGCGCAAGCTGCGCGCCGCGCCCAGTCGCGGCAGCGGCTGCAAGTTCGCGATCGAGGGGGCGCAGACATGTAGCAATCCCGGCAGAGGCATTGGAGATCATAAGGGGCGCGTCGGCGGGGGCGGCGAAGCATCGGCGGGGGCGGAACGGGGCGCAGAAGATCGGCCGCGTTCAGCGCTCGCGTCGGCAGCAGGCGCGCGCCGGGCCTCTCGGAGCGCGCGGGCTTCTGCGCCCAGGGCGAGGCGCTGGCGATCGCGCGCGGGCCGAGGCCCTGCTCGCTTTTCAAATTATTTGTTACCTTTGGGGCCGCGCCGATAAATTTACCTGGCGTCCGAGTCCTTTTTTGCGCAGGGGCCCTTTGGGGGTCGCGCCGATAAATTGACCGGGCGCGGGCGGCGTCGCGAGTCCGTCGCATGGATCCAGAGCTGGGTCGCGCGGCGGGCTGCCGTCGGAGCTCTCCGCGAGCATTGGGAAGGAGGGCCCGAATCCCCCTCTGGAGATCTCCCTGGGCGCCGCGGCAGCGGCGGCGCGCCCCGAGGTCGCTGGCGCCGAGGGGCGTTGGCGCCGAGGGCCGGCAGCGGCGGCGCTGGGGGGGGCCCGGATGGCCGAGGCGCTAGCGGCGGCGCGCGAGGCAGCAGAGACGGGGCCCCTCGACCCTGCAACCGCGGACGAGGCGCGATCGGATGCCCGTCGAACGAAGGCCAGTACGGACGCCGATCGACGTCGCTGCTGGAGGAGCTCGGCCTCGTCGGAGGGCGAGCGGCGCCCGCCAGCAGAGCGAGGGTGCATCGAGAAGCCTTTTCATCGCGATTGTTCCGCTCGGCGCGTGGAAGGAGCCGTCGGCGTCGTCGTCGTCGCGGGGCGCGGCGCGGGCGACGCCGCGTTCATGCCTGGGCGCTCGTTCATCGCGGATGTGGGCGCAATGCGAACGCCAACGCGGTCGCGCGTGAGAAGTCGGCAGACTTGCTACCCGGGGCGACGGCGCAGCGCGAGGCAGACGAGGCGTTCTGGCCGCGCGGCACGACCCCGCGATCTTGGACGTCGGTGGCCCCGCCAGCGCACGTGGAGCAATGGGCGCGCGCTGGCAGGCTGGAGAACGGCGAAGCAGACGGAAAATCGGAAGCAGCAGGCAACCAGCAGCCCATCGCGATATTCTGAAACGTTAGCGGATGCGCTGATTCCACATACCCTCGCTTCAGATAGGGTCGGATGCGGGCTCATGCAAGTCCCGTCCGTTGACAAATGAGATGGCGCACGACGGACGGCAGAACAGAATGCATCAACGACCAGAAGGAGAGTTTGCAGAGTTGTGGGCCACGTCCGGCGAGGTATTCCAACATCGGCGTGCTGGCCGCCCTGTCGTCTCGTTTGTCAACCCATCGCAGGGCTATGGAGTAAGCGCGCGCAGCTGGCACGCCGGGGTGGCCAGTGCAGGGGCACTGCCATGGTTGGCGAGGTAGTTGGCGCACCGGCTGGCCACGCATGGTTGCGGCAGCATGAGGGGGCCCGCGTGGGCCAAGTTGAGAGTGGAGCTTGTTTGGTCATGGTGAGGCTCCTCAGCGCCGCCGTGGACGCACGGGGTTTCGTGGCCGAGACCGCGGAGCAGGAGCGCGCGCGCGACGGCCAGGGAGGAGGGGGCGGTGAGTGGAGTAGGCCCTGCCTCTCGTCCTCCTCGCCCCCCCTCCTGCGTTGATTCCAGCCTCGCCCCCTCCGCTGTACCCCAAGGCTGACGCTGTGATTGACGGCGCTCATGCGTCGGGCGACTCGGGGTGCAGATGTCGCAGGTGCACGGGATCACCCTCCGTAGTTGAGCTCAGGAAGTGGAAGGTGCCCTTGTGCTCTGAGCGCATAGCATTAGATGGTTCCTTGCGGGTTCTCCCACCATGGAGGGAACTGCGCATCGCTTTGGGGTCGGCCCTGCACGGGCGCAGTCACGCCCACTCGCGCTTGATGTTTTGCGAGGGTTCAGAGAGCTTGTGGCCCAAAATTCACAGTCAACCCGGGCTGGCCATAAGAGCCTTCGGAGGGCTCCAGTGTGGAGGTACGTTTTGGCATCGGCAAGGGGCTCTCACTCGTATTACTACGCCTCTCCTCCATTTCCGTCTCACGGTCTTCTCCGTCCTCCGCGCCCGCCCTCCCGCCCTCCGCGCCCGCCCTCCCGCCCTCACCTGTTCTCCCTGCTTTTCCTCGCCTGATTTGGTTGTCATCTCCCTCCTTTCCTCCTGCTCCTCCCCGTCGCTCTCGACTTCGTACTCCCCATTGCCTCCCTCGCACCCATTCCCACCCATTCCTTCCTCATTCACCTCCTTCGCTTTCTCCACCCGTCCAGGAAGATTGTGGGAGGAACAAGGAGGAGGAGTAACAGGAGGAGAAAAGGGAGGAGTACGAAGAGCCGGGGATCCCGAAACCACCAGCGACAGAGCGACAGGAACAAAAATGAGGAGGAGGACCAATGAAAACCGAAGATCCATCCACAATATTGCAAGGAACACTCCCTCCGAGTTCCCCCGTCAAAGACCCCTACAAGGATTCACTGTTACAGAGAAGTGCCCCATTGGAAGACAACCGCTGAAAATCAAGAATTGTGCCAGAACGCCACTTCTGGGACTTCAGCGCCGAATCATTGTTATTGTTGCGTCTTGACGATCTGGGATCGCCTCCAGAGCTCCAGTCCTGGGATTTCAACCCCGCGAATCAGCGTGGCTGTTGCGCCCTGACGTTCCGGCACCGTGCCAAACACCATTTGTGGGATGTTCATTTTGAGAGGTTTGTAACGGCTGCAACCTCTGAAAGACGAATGTGCGCGGCTTGATAATAAAAAAAACGCGTTCCACCCGTGAAGCTTCTGTAACATCTTAAGACATATGTGCGCGGCGCTGAGGCGAGAACCACATGTTGAAAAAGGAACCGCCCACCGTCTGCGAAACTCTTGCAAGCTTTGAAGACTGATGTGCGCGGCCTTTCAGGCCAAAGGCACATGTTGAAAATCGCCCGCCCTCCATCCGTAGAGCTCTTGAAAACGTTTGAGACGAATGCGCGCGGCGCTAAGGCGAGATCCACATTTTGGAAACGACCCGCCTTCCATTCGTGAAGCTCTTGTAAAGTTTGATGCGAGTGTGCGCCGCGCGAATGCGAGAACCACATTTAGAATGAGGCTGGCCTTCCATCCGTGAAACTGTTGCAAACGTTTCAAGGTTCAGGATCATAAATTATTTGGAAGTCGCAAGCAACATGCCTGGCCCGCCCTTTCGAAAGGTCTCGGGGTGCGACAGGGATGCGGTACTTATAAGGAAGAAGGATGGACGAGGAAGAGGAGGGGGAGGAGGAGCAGGAGGAGGAAGAGGAGGAGGAGGGAGACGAGGAGGAGGAGGAGGAGGAGTGAGATCCTGGTGCCGACTGGTAGGTTGCAGTCCGCGCTGGTGCTTCCCCCACCCCGTCTTCACCTCGCGCTCATCTTCTCCCGAATGCGCCCCTCCAGCCCACCGGGTTAAGCCGTGGGACGGGGCAGGGAAGGTGGCTGCAAGGATAACCTACCGTCCGCCACGAGTCAGTCAGGAGGAGTGAGGTAATGAGCAGGGGTGGAGGAGGATCGAGGATCTGCACCTCCCCCCCCCTCTCCTCGTCCCTCAGGTGGATGCCTCGTGCGCGCGCCCGGCGGAGACCACACCGCGGGCCGTTGCAGGGAGGTGCGCGATGGAGAACGCGTAGTGCTGTTTGCTCCTCGTGTGCTTACTCCATTCCGGAGGATGAGGAGGGATAGTGGTGGATGATGATGTTGATGCTGCTGATGATGATGATGCTGATGCTGGTGCTGATGATGAGTATGTTGATTCTGACGATGAAGATGACGACGGCCATGGTGATGTTGATGTTGATGATGCTGCGTCTGAAGCTGATGATGGTGATGCTGATGATGATGGTGTTAATGATTACGACGAAAGTGGTGATGATGATGATGATGATGATGATGATGATGATGATGATGATGATAATGATGATGATGATGATGATGGTGCTGATGACGCTGATGATGCTGTTGCTGCTGCTGGTGATGATGACGATGACGATGATGATCTTGATTGGGGAGGACGATTCGGGTATGGATGCCGATGACGATGAGGGGGAGGGTGGGTTTAGCATCCAGCACACAGGTAATCACCGTAAGTAAGGAGGACGAACAGGAGTGGGAGGAGCAGCAGGAGTATGCGTTGGAGGCGGGGCAGGGGGCGCAGGACAAGAGTGAACCAAAGATGCAGAATGGATGCTGCAATACACCTTCCCGTCCCAAGTCCCCTCAAATGCCCCTACAAGTACTTTCCACTCCAAGAAGCGCTCCCCGTGAATCAGCATCACAGTGGGGCCTGCCATTTTGGCAAGAGCCCCTTTTTGAAAAGGAGCTTCCTCGCATAGTTCTGGCGCGTGGTGAGGCATGCCAAACAATGATCATACAGCTCAGCATGTGTCAACTGAGATCCCCCTTCTGAAGACGAGCCGCCCCCCCCCCCCATCCGTGCAAATGTTGCACAAGCTTACCCTTGTGGTCATGAACTTGGAGGAAGTATCAGGCGACAGCTCCAAATGAAAAGGAGCCGCTATGGAACTGTGCAGCGCTACGTACGTTGAGATGTCGGGTCCTTGAACTTGAGAAAATATGAAGCACCCCGCAGTTGTGGATAAGAGTAAGGGGGCGGGCGAGGGTTGGGTAGCGGTTGGGTCGCGGGCGAGTCGCGGGTGGGTCGCGGGTTGGGTCGCGGGTGGGTCGCGGGTTGGGTCGCGGGTGGGTCGCGGGTGGGTTGCGGGTAATTAGGTCGCGCGTTTCGCAGGTGGGTCGCGGGTGGTGTCGCGGGTGGGTCACGAGTGGGTCGCGGGTAGGTCGTTGGTTGGGTCGCGGGTGGAATGACGACAACAAACAGCAAGCAACAAGCAACAAGCAACACACACCAGACAACAATCAATAACCAGCACGCAACAAACAACAAACACCCAAAAACACATCAAACAGCAACAACAACACCACCACCAATATCAACAACCACAACACCAACAACACCAACAATAACAACACATTCAACACTAACAGCAGCAACTATAACTGTAACGACAAGCACAACCACAAGTTCAACTACAACTGCAACAGCAGCAACAACAATCATTATAACACCGTATGCTATTACCTGCTCGTTTGCCATTCAACACGTGTATCCCAAACCCTCTGTAACCGCTCTCTTCGTCTTCGATCGTTCTCCCTTATGGGTATATCTTCCCTACCTGCCGCGTGTAGTTGGTGCAGCCTTTGAAACATGGGAAGCGAGGACGGATGGAAAGGGGGAGGAAGAAGGATGGAGCACGGGATGCGCAGGAGGGGGGCTAGGAGCAGAAAGCACGTGGCAAAACCAGACGGGCCCATCGGGCGGGTAGACCTTGGGGGCGGGTCGGGGAGGCGGGCCCAAGCGGCCAGGTCGAGAAGGCGTGTTGCTGAAGCGTGAGTACTGCATGGATCGCCAGGAGAGTTCGAGCGACAGCGCGATTCCCAGGTGAGTCGCGAGAAAGGCCAAAACGAGAGCGTGAATCTTGCGTGTCGAGGGCACGGCGTCTGAATAAGTTGCGAGGAAGTCCCACGCAAGAGAGCGATTCCTGCATAACTTGTGAGAACTTCCCGCGCGAGAGCGCGATTTCGGGATACATTGTGAGGCGGTATCAGGCGGGAGCCGTTGTTGTGGTCGTTCGGGGCCCAACGGCGCAGTTTGACGACGCCAGGTTTCCTGGATAAAAAGAAACTGGGTGCGAGCCCCGAGGGGGTGGGGGGGGCATGTCAATTGAAATTTCAATGGTGACCGGAGGGGGGGACCAAGACAATTTTTACGCATGGGAATTCATCCGCAACAACAGCAATCATTAATCTGATGCTCGCTCTTACTTGCTCGCATGCCACTCAACACGTATATCCCAAACCCTCGGTACCCGTCCCATTCGTCTTCGATCGTACCCCCTCTTTGGGGTATATCTTCTCTACCTGCCGCGTGTAGTTGGTGCAGCCTTTGAAACAGGGGAAGAGAGGACGGATGGAAGGGGGAGGGTGGAGGATGGAACACGAGAGCGAGTAGCAGGAGGCGGGCCACGGGCAGATCGGGCGGGTAGACCCTAACGGGCGGGTCGGGAAGGCGGGCCCAGGCGATCAGGTCGAGCAGGCGGGTTGCCGAAACGTGAGCATGAACCGCGAGGAAATCTCGAGCGATAACGCGATTCCCAAGTGAATCAGAAAGGCCCGAGCTACAGCGTGACTCCTACGGGTTGGAGGCGCGACGCTTGAATCAATTGTGAGGAAGTCCCGCGCGAGAGCGCGATGTCTGCATACATTGTGAGGACGTCCCGCGCGAGATCGCGATTAGGGATTATTTTGTCAGGACGTATCGGCCGGAGCCGTTGGTAACTCGGGGGCCCGCCACCCAGTTTGAGGCTCAAGACTCTCCCTGATAAGAAACATGTCAAGTACAATTGTTACCGTAGGGGGATCAACAATAATTATTAATCCGGAGTGAAAGCTCAACAGCCCAACAACAACACCAGCAACAGCAGCAGTAACAACAACAGCAGCAATAGCAGCAGCAGCAGCAACAGCCACAACAACAACAGCAACCATTCTAAGACTGTTCGCTCCGATCTGTTCGCGTGCCACTCGACACATCTATCCCAAGCCCTCGGTGCCCGCCCTCTTCGTCCTCGACCGTACCTCCTTAGGGTCACATTTGCCTGCAATGTGTATTTCGTGCAGCCCTTAAGGCAGGGGAATTGAGGGCAGATTGAGGGAAGGGAGACGGGGCAGGCGGGCTGCTGAAACGTAGCGTGCGTCCTGCATGGATCGCGAGGAGAGCTCGAGCGACAGTGCGATTCCCAAATAAATCGTGATGAAATGCGCAGCGAAAGCATGATTCCTGATTGTCGAGGGCGTGGCGTCTGAATAAATGGCGGGTCCCACGCGAGAGCGTGATTCTTGTGTAACTTGTGAAGACGTCCCGCGCAAGAGCGCGATTTGGGAATACACTTCTGGGGAGTATTCGGCGGGAGCCATTGTTATTGCAACCCTTGGGCCAGGGGCACAGTTTAGTGACACCTCCCTTTCACTTGTAAAAACAGGGTGCGAGCCTTAGGAGAGCCAGTTTATTTGAAAAGCAGAATGGTTACCTGAGGGGGGGATCAACAATGTTCCAGGCAGTTTCGCCCGAGTTATCCTCACAACTCTGGGTTCGGAGATGCCGCGAGAGAGCTGGTTTTGCCAGTCCCGCCTGAGACATCCTCGCAACACTCACTGCGCGCTGGCCACGTCCCTGATTAGGAACTGCACTCTCGCGTCAACGCCGGCCACATCCTTCATTGGGTACGTATGGTGTTGGCGCTCGAGTGCCAGCCACACCCATGAATGGGAATGGTGTTTTCGCCCGAGTTCTGGCTACATCCCTGAATGGGATGGATGATGTGCCTGCGCGCTGGCCACACACCTAATCATTAGGCGTGGTGCTCTCGCCTCAGCGCCGGCCACACCCCCAAGTGGGTATTGGTATTGTGCTGCCGCTCGAGCGTCAGCCACAAGCACATGCTGGCACGCTTATGGAGTGCATCTTAGAGGGGTTGTCCGGGTTGTCAGGGTGTGTGTGTGTGTGGAGATTTGTTTGATCCGTTTTTCATTGAACACAATATTATTGGGAATGAGAATTCAGCAACGGCACAACAATCATTTTCAGATTGTTCGTCCTTTTTTGATCGCGTGCCACTCAACAACTATATCGCAAACCCTCGATACCCGCCCTCTCCGTCTCCGTCCATACCTTACCTGCCACGCACATTTAGCACAGCCCCTAAAACAGGGGAAGAAAGGACGGATGGGGGAGGGAGAAGGATGGAGCACGAGAGAGGGCCTCTCGGAGTAAATCGCGAGGAAGTATCGAGCGGGCCCTTGTCATTGCGACTGCGCCTGCACCAACTTGATGGAATTACGAGGAAGTTTCTAGCGAGAGCGCTGTTCCTGAGTTCGGGAACCTCTTTGGCCAGAGCTTATTGAAGTAAATCGCGAGGAAGTATCGAGCGGGAGCCGTTGTCGTCGTAGTTGGGCCTCCACCAGCTTGACTAGATTACGAGAACGTTTAGAGCGAGAGCGCCGTTCCTGAGTTCGGGGGCCTTCCTGGTCAGGGGCTCTCGGAGTAAATCGTGAGGAAGTATCGAGCAGGAGCCCTTGTCGTCGTGGCTGGGCCTCCGCCAGCTTGGTTGAATTGCGAGGAATTCTCGAGCGAGAGCGCCGTTCCTGAGTTCGGGGGCCTCTCTGGCCAGGGTGTCCCGGGGTAAATTGTGAGGAAGTATCGAGCGGGAGCCGTTGTCGTTGTAGCTGAGCCTCCAAGGGCTCACATTTACATTATGCTCTAGAAATGAGTAGTCAACAACAACCTCAATGATTGTAAGACTGTTCGCTGCTATCTGCTCACGTGCTAATCAATACGTATACCCCAAACCCTCGGTACCCGCCCTCGTCGTCTTCGATCGTACCGCCTGGGGGTTACCTGCTACGAGCATCTAGTGCAGCCCCTAATACAAGGGAAGAGAAGACGGGTGGAAGAGGGAGGGAGAATAATGGAGCACGAGAGAAATTAGCAGGAGGGGGGCAAGGAGCAGGAAACCAGTGGTAGAACCAGACGGGCAGATCGGGTGGGCAGATCCATAGTGGGCAGGTCGGGAAGGCGGGCCCAGGCGACCAGGTCGAGCAAGTGGGTTGCTGAAGCGTGGGTCCTGCATGAATCGCGAGGAAGTCTCGAGCGATAGCGCGATGCCCACGTAAATCGTGAGAAAAGACAAAGCGAGAGCGTGGTTCCTGAGCGCCGAGGGATCATCGTTTTAATTAACTGCGAGGAAGTCCCGCGCGAGAGCGCGATTCCTATACAATGCATGAGAAAGTCCAGCGCGAGAGCGCGATTTGGGAATCACTTGTGAGGAAGTATCAGGCGAGATCCGCTATTGTTATAAACCGGGGGCCAAGAACACAGTTTGAGCCCCGTGGCTTCCTTTGATTTAAAAACAGGGTGCGAGCCCCGGGGGAATCACTTCAATTGAAAAATACGACGGTCACCAGAAGGGTGGGGATCAACAGTAATCACTCATCAGTACTGAGAGCTCAAACACAGCAGCAACAGCAACAACAGCAACAACCATGTTAAGACTGTTCGCTTCTATCTGCTCGCGTGCCAGCCAACACGTATCTCCCAAACCCTTGGTATCCTCCCTCTTCATCTTCGATCGTACCCCCTTGGGGGTATATCTTCCTCACCTGTCACGTGAATTTTCCGCAGCCCTTAGAACAACGTGGCAGAACCAGACGGGCCCGTCGAGCGGGTAGACCTTCGCGGGCGGGCCGCGAAGACGGGTCCAGGCGGCCAGGTCGAGCAGGCGGGTTGTTGAAGCGTGAGTATTGCATGAATCGCGATGAAGTCTCGTGAGATTGCCCTCGTTGGTTTCACCCTGGACGCGATTGTTGCAGTCCTTGCTGTGGCCGTCGACGGACTTGCAGGCAGTGCTCCTTCCCTGGTGCCACTCCATGCCCAGTCTCCGCTGCTCCCCGCCCTTGGGAACACGGGCAGCGGCCTGTAGACAACACTGGCTCGTGAACTACCGCTGGGGCCGTGGTCCACTTGTCCCCCATCGGCCTTCGACCTGCTGTAGTTGTTTTCACTCTTGGCGCGTCCCTCCCCCGCGCCCCCGGGCGCCCTGCCGTGTCGGGGTGTCCCCCCCCTTCGGCTGGGCTCCCAGTCTCCCAGCCAGTTCGGTGGTGTCGTCCCCCACCGGCCCTGGCTTTCTCGCTTTTCCGCCCTCGTCGCGGTTTTCCTCCCCCCCTTGGTGGGGCCTATGGACATTGGTGGTCCAGCCCAGACGTTCCGTGTTCTCGCCGCGCCGCGGTTGCAACTCTGGTTTCAGTTACTGGAGTTCTACCCGCGGTGTCCGTGTACGTCTGTCGCCACCAGCGGTGTGCTGACTGCGGGCACGCGCTCCCTATTCAGGGTTTCTGGTGCGCGATTTCGCTGGCGCCGCCTCTTGCACCCGTCTGGCCCTGGGTCACGACTTGGTTTCCCGAGCTTCCCACGGTCGCTCTCGTGGCGCCCCCGCGCCATTTTGGCCGCGCTGCAGCTTGACAGCTCTTCGCACTTGTGCGTGTTGCTGCTGTTGGACCTCCTGGCCGCGGCCACCCTGGTCCCTCGCAGCTTGCCGATGCTCACGCCCAATCTGGGCACCCAATTCGTCCTCCGACTGTCGGTTCACCTGGCTGCGGCCACCCTGGTACCTTCGCAGTAGTCCGGGGGCCTGCGCCCTTGCAACTAATTCTCGTCTGCCGCTTTCCCTGGTCGTTCGCTGGTTACCCTGGCCGCCTGCTGCTTCCGACGCGTTGCATGCTTGCACCCTGGCAGTACTGGTATCCAGCCTACCGCCAGCCTTTTCCACTCGCCGGCCCGCCGCCGAGGTGCTGCGTGAGGCTCCGGCCCATCGCTTTAGGTTAATTCGTCTTCGCGAGCCCCGCTCTGACTGGACTCGCCGCTGGCGCGCTCGCCTGCGGCCGCTGATTAAAAAAATATCCCCACCAGCTCTGTCCGCTCGTTTCCTCCCCTCCTCCCTCCTGTTGCGCAATTCGTGCGTAGTCCGCTCGCTACGACTCTTGGACGGCGTCAGGCGTCCCCCGGTGCGCTCGCGATCAAGAAATCCCCATCAGACCATCCAGAAACGATGCCCATGAGAATTGAAGGGAGGAGGGAGGAAGAGACACGCATAGTCAAACAGCGAAAGGGGCTTGAGAGGCTCCGTGGCCATTTCGAGCCGTCTTGGAGCGGTTTTGGGGCCGCTTGGAGCATTCTGGGAGTCATCTGGAGCCAGTTTGAGCTATGTGAGCCATCTTGGAGGTCATCTAGGGCTCTTTGCGGCCGCTCGGGGGCCTATTAGGGGGCCTTTTTTTCGGGTGCCTCTTGGATGCCTCTTGGGGTTTCTTGGGGCGTTCTTTGGGCTACTTGGGCCATCATGGGGCCCTCTTGGGGGCCTCTTGGGCGATCTTGGGGGCCTCTTGGGCCGTCTTGAGCCGTCGGAATGCCGAGAAGAAGCAAATTCCAAAATCCTTCAGAAACCTTAGGGGAAATCAATGATTTTGGCCTTTTCAGGCCCTCCTGGAGGACCTCTTGGAGGCCTCTTGGGCCGTCTGGGAGGCCTCTGGGGGGCCTCTTGGGCCGTTTTGGGCCGTCTTGGACTCTTGGGCCGTCATGGAGGCCGTCTTGGACCATCTTGGGCGGACTTGGGGGCCATCTTGGGCCATCTTCGCGATTTTGTGAGGATGTCCCGAGCGAGACGGCCGTTTCAGGGAGGATTGTTCGTGGAGTTTGCGGTCCTGGAAGAGCCTCCCGGTACCCCGGCGGGACGGGCCGACGCGCCAGGGGGAGTTCTTGGGGAAAAAGAACCAAAACCAAAACCGAAAGGATCAAGCACGCCAGGCGCCCTTGCGATGAATCGACAGGGGGCGGCGGATCCTTTGTCCTTCGGCCTATCCCGCCACCGTGCCTGGGTTGTGGGTTCTGTGGATTTTCTTAGGAGCCTCTTGGGAACCTTGGGTGGCCTATTGGGGCAATGCTGAACGCGCTCAGTCAAAAGAAGCGGGGTCCTCGATCTCCCCCCTCGGGGCCACAATCCTCGCGAGGAGTGTCAAACATTGGCCCTCCCCGGGGCCGAGAAAGGACCCTCCCACAGCTCGCGACCCCTCCCAAAAAAACCTCAGGGAGGGGAGGGGGAGGGTTCCCTTCTCCGAAGGGAGGAGGGGCTGTGGGAGAGGAAAGAGGCCCTCCTTAGACCATCTGTCGCCCAAAGGGCTGGTGGGACTCTCAGGAATTATCGGGCGGGAACCATTGTTGTGTTAGCCGGGAGGCCAGGGCCCAGTTTGAGCACGCATATTCTCCCTGATTAAAAGCGGGGTGCGAGCCCCGAGGGGGGCATTTCAAGTGACAAATTCAAAACCGGTGGGGGCTTAACAAGAAGTATTCCTCAAGAGTGAGACCTCACCAACAATAACAATCCGCTCCCTGGAAGCCCATTTCAGCCACGCGCACAGGGACAGTGAATGACTGTTCGGCCCCCTCACCCTGAGCAGGAGAGACCTCTATGTTCAAATGCGACTGCGCGCGGCGCAATTGGAAGAGCCTTATTTTGAAAAAGAAACCACCCTCCATCCTCGAAGCGATCGCCAATTTTGAAAAATGTGCGACTTCAAAGCGAGAGCATCAGTCTCATAACGGCGCCCCCTTCCATTCATGATAATGTTGCAACAGTTTGAGACGAATGTGCGCGGCGCCAAGGCGATAACCACATTTTGAACATGACCTTCCTTCCATTCGTGAATTTGCAAACCACCCGCCTTCCGTCAGCCCTCCATCCGTGAAATTGTTGCACGCGTGGAAACGCATGTGTGCGGCGCTTAGGCAACATCATAAGTTTGCAAACCATCCCCCCTCCGTACGTGAAATTGCTACAAACGTCGAAGGCGAATGTGCGCAGCAGCTGCACGGATGGATGGTGGGTGTTCCCCAATGATCCACCCTCCATCCGTGCAGCTGCTGCGAAGTGCAAGCTTCATGATCGTTCATGATGAGTGAGGAAATCTCGGGCGGAACGCCCGGCCCACCCTGCCAACACGCCTGGTGGTGCGACAGGGGGGAAGTTGCTCAGATTTGGAAGGGGATGGAGGAAGCAGGGGGGAGGGAGGGCGCAGGAGGGGAGAGCCCGCCCCCTCACCCTCCAGGCGTGCGAGAAAGACGTGCGCTGCTCCCTGTGGCAGTACACCGACGGCGGCCTCTGCCTCGTGTCTGCCAGCTCCTGCGGCGACGGCGGGGGCGACGACCTCGGCGCCGCGGGGAGCGGCTGGCTGGTCCAGCACGGCACCGCGGGGCCGTACGCGGAGCTGGCGGCCAACGCCGAGGTGGCGGGGCTTCTCAGCCTCGGCCTGCTCCCCAACCCCGACGGCGGCGGCGCGGGGGAGCAGGGGGACGCCGAGCGACTCGCGGACAGGAGCCCGCCCTTGTTTTAGATCTTTCTCGCCAGGGTGGGGTGGAAGGTGTGGCCCTCCACCTCCTGTTCCTGCCCCTCCTCCTGTTCCTGGTCCTCCTCCTCCTCCTCCTCCTCCTACTACTCCTACTGCTCCTCCTCCTCCTCGTCCTCCTCCTCGTCCTCCTCCCCCTCCTGCTCGTCGTCCTCCACCTCCTCCTCTTCCTCCTCCTCTTCCCCGTCCTATGAGACGCTGTCGTCTACAGCGCACGGCGAGCTCCTGCCAGACTTCCGACATTGAATGCCCAATGGGTGGATGAAACTAGTTTGCGAAGCGTTGGGCACAGGTCGGCCGTCGGCCTGCTGCTATTTCTTTCACCAGTTTGTACGTCATGGTTTCCGAATTGTTACTTGCAATATCGGGTGTGCCTAATGCACCCGACTGGAAGAACTATCCACTATGACGCCGACCGTCGACTTGTTTATCTCGTACAGGACGGGCAGCGCAGCCAAGTTTGGATGGTTCCTAAGTGTGCAAACGTATCCTGTGGTATCCTGTGGTATCTCTGCCTGCTATAGAACGCGCACGCATAACACCGCGCAGCAGGGTGTGCTCCCCCCCAAAGACCATACTAATACAGGAAGAGCTTCAATGGGAACCTCCCCCCGAAGACCAAAAGAATAGCAGACGGAGCGTCCATGATAACATTTCGGCTCGGTTCCCGATCAATGTATCGCCAAAAGGTACCACGCCGGCGTGTTTGGAGGAAGCAGTCGATCGATGCCTCTAGGGGACCACACGTACGATCGACAAGCAGGGGCACCAGTGATTCACCATCATGGCAGGAGCTTGGGGCTACCTTATGGGATCTTGAGGCCTCGCTGGCGTGTAGGAGTCCTTTTGGAGCCGTCTTGGGCATCCTGGCGGCCACGGACTCGTACCCCCCATCTAACAGGAGTTGGGACCAAAGAGAGGGGGAAAAGGGGGAGGGTGACAGCCAGTCATCTCACGCGCACGCTTGCACCCGGCAAGCGGGGGTCGGCAGAATATTCGCTGAAAGGAGAAGGATGCAGCTCCATCTCAAAACGGGGCTCTCGCCTGAATGGCAGGCCGACAGGGTGCTGGTCATTCAGGGGAGCGCTTCTCGTAGTGAAGAGGAGAGCTTGTAGGTGCACCTGTTGTCAGGAGACTCTGGCTGGGAGGGTGGATTGCAGCATCGTTGGTGAATATTGCGTGTAATTACTGTGGTCGTCCTCCTCGTCCTCCTCGTCCGCCCTCTTCCCTCTCCCCCTTTGCCCTCCTCTCCCTGCCCCCTCCTTTGCAGGGGGGGTTGCCGGAGGTGGCCCTTGCCCAATCTTGCCCCATTCGTCCTGGAGAGGCCCAGGCTGTTTCCGGAGCGCTGCTCGCAAAGCCCGGGGCACCAAAATTGCGCGAAAAGGTGGGGGGCACTTTGGGCCAGGACATCCTTTGGCAACCGCTGAGGGAGGAGGAGGGGGAAGGTCGAGGCTCGATGGTCGTGGTGTTTGCAAGTTTTTGACATGTTGTTGACTCCTGGGGATCTCCAGGAGACCTCTGGGGACTTCGGAGCAGGGGGGGATGGCTGGAGGAAGAGTCGTGCGCCAGGATGTTGACTTGATTCGTCCTTTCTGGGCCCCGGGTGTTCTCGAAGAAGGAGGGAGAGGAGATGGGTGAGAGGGAAAAGGGGGGAGTAAGGGTCGAGTCGAGGTGAGTTGCTGTCTGCTTTTGATATCCTGTTGCGCTGCCGCACGATTTCGCCACCGCGCCGCGCTGGGGCGGGCGCCAGGGAAGGAGAGGGGGGTGGGCGCCTGGGGGGCGGGGGCGGGGAGGGGCTCCAGAGGAGGGGATAGTCCATTGGGTTCTGGGCCTCCCAGATGGGGTCCGAGTAGATGGGGTCGGAGGATCGGCGATGCATCGCCGATGCATCGCCGATGCATCGCCGATACGGCTCGATGTGGAGCCCGATTTTCTCCACGCCGACGGCGGCGATGCATCGCCGATGCATCGCCGATGTGGCGGGATCCGTCGACGCCATGTACTCGGACCCCATCTAGGAGGCCTCTATGGATGTGGGCTGCCCCCGCCTCTGTGTTTGGGACTGTCGTCTGTTGGAATGTTAGAAGAAGAGCTCGTGGAACACATGGACGAACATTGGGCTCTTTGCGTCGGGGGGGCATAAGCATTGCTCTGCAACGAGCGAAACAACGAAGACATCAAAACAGAGACCCACACACACCAACCTGTGCCAGCGCGGTGACGAGATTCTAGGCCTCCTAGATGGGGTCGGAGTAGATGGGGTCGGAGGATCGCGCCGCATCGCCGACGCATCAGTGATGCGGTTCGATGCGGGGCCCGACTTGCTCCGCGTCGACGTCGCCGATGCACCGCCGAAGTCGACGTTGCATCGCCGATGCATCGCCGATACATCGCCGATACATCGGCGAGGCGGCGCGATCCTTCGACCCTGTCTGCTCCGACCCCATCCAGGAGGCCTCTGGAGCTTGGGTCCCTCCCCCCCCCTTGGGGAGCCCCGCAGAGGCGCCTGGCGAACTCCGGGAGCCTCGGGGCTCCATGGGCCGCTGGAGACCTCCAGGGGGCCTCGGGCACTCCAGGAGGAGGGGAGAGGGAGGGGCGGGTGGGGAGATTCCTCCTCCTCCTCCTCCTCCTCGTCGTCATCCTCCTCCTCCTGGAGACCTCCAGGGGACTTCGGGCACCCTGGGAGGAGGGGAGAGGGAGGGGCAGGGGGGTGGGCTGGGGAGGACTCGTCCTCCAGTGGTTTGACGCTCTCCGCTGGGCCTCCTGGAGGGCCTCCGTCGCCATGAATGGATTCCCTTCGAAGCTTTGAACGGATATGAAAGGTCTGGGGGCGGGTAGGAGGGAGAGAGGGAGGATGGCAAAACCAGACATTGTCTGACATAGTGCGCTTCGCTGCTTTGTAGCGTGGTTCGTCGTGCCATCCATGCCGTGGGATTCATGGGTTTACGCACATGGGTATGACATCGGCGCAGGCAGTGGGGGTGCCCCCCTCTCCTCCCCCGCGGGTGACGCGGATCTTGTCTTCACCACAATGTTCAAACGACGCAAGTATGTTGGCAGCGATTTGGCGCAGTGCTCTGTCAGTGTGCGACTACGAAGCAGTTCCACCATGTGATTTCATGCAAGTCGTGTAGGTAGCTCATTGGAGACATCTTGACTTGCCAGACCTTCCGAAGACGGGAGCCACATTTGAATGGAGATGGAACGCCACGGTCTTGACGTTGTCTGAGACCCCACCGGAGAGTTCACGGCGAGTCCAGTCGCTTCATCAGAAGAGCTTCACGCTTGCGCCTGAGAGTCCCAATGCCCCAATGCAAGCGCCTCTCGCGCGACTCGGTCATTATAACAACTCGAATATAGCGTGCACCATCTCAATGCGAAGCAACATCGCACATTGGTTTTGACTGGCACGCTGTTTGTCGTTGGCTCGTCGTGCCGACGGCTTTATTGGATAAGCAGTTCTGTTAGCAGGTTCGAGTGTCTCACGGGATGTGGGGCGTGGAATTTGCGCGGACCCTAGACTTGGTGTCACAATGGGACATTCCGAATGTTTGGCCCTTCTTCATCCCTGAACGGAGCTGTGCCCCTGGGTGTGTGCGGCCGTCTTAGAGCTGTTGCCGTCGCGGCCACGCAAGGCTGGCACATAGCAGGGCCGCACGTGAGGCCACACGGGGGGACCGAGCGGGGGGTCTGGCCACACGGGGTGCCACGCGGAGGGATGCACTTTGGTGCCGCAGGCGTGCCCCCCCTTCCTGCTCCCCCCTGCCTAGAAAGACGTGCTGCAGGGAGCAGGTCGAGCTCTGCCGCAGCGTGTGCTACGCGGACATCGGGTGCGGATATTGGCAGTACGGTGGCAGCAGCTGCCGTGTGGAGCGCCAGCCAGACTTTGTCGCTGCCCCCGCGAACCTCACCTCCCCGACCGACCTGGTGCTCGTCGGGGAGCAGGTCTCGGAATCGGGCAGCTAAGCGGGAAGCTGGGTGCACGTGGCCGCATGTACCTCCGGCGAGTCCGGCCAGGCACGCCAGCCCTCCGTCCGTGGATGCAGCGCGTGGCGTCCGCATGTTCCGCACAGGAGTGCGACCCCTCGCCGGGCCAGGGCCATCCTGGGGCCCCGGGTTGCCCCCCTGGCCTGGCACGGTGGTGGTGCATGGAGGTTGTCTGCGTTTGTGTTTCCAGCTTCCTGTCACGCACAGCCGCCAGCCCTGGCCAGGACCCAGCCGGGCCCGAGAAAGGTGCACGCGGCCAGCACGGGGCCAGGAGGGGCCATGGCGCGCACGTCGAGAGGACCTCGGAAGAGCCTGGCCAGGACTGGCGGCTGTGCAGACAGTTGCCCGCTCTCTAAGTTTCAATCGGGCCTGTCCCTCCACAGAATGAATAATCAAAAATAGTGTAAAAAATACTCGGGGGACGAGTTTTGCATTATTGCTTGATCTTTTCGGAGGATTATATGAATATCTCTTATTTCTCCCCCAAAATCCTCCTGTAGGAGGACATGCCCGACCTAACTCTAAGGTGGCGCGTGGCTGCCCTCACGACCCGCACCCGATCTCCCTCGGCGTGGGCGTCGCGTGCTCGGCCCTCGGAAGCCTGGCGCTCGCCTGGGCAGCCTGCGCAAGTGGCAGGAACGCCGTCACGCGCGAGGGGCTGCTGAAGGCGAGGGAGGCCTCGGTGTCGGCGCCGCGAGACTCGCGGGACTCGCAGTCGCGGTCCTCGCGGGACCTCTCCGATGGCGAGGACGAGAGCACCGAGTGAGGGCCTGGCGGGGCCGCTCGAGTGGAGGGGCGTGTCCTCCCCTCCTCGGGCACGCGCGAGGGTGGTACGGTCGGCCCTGATCAGTGGGTCGACCCTGCCAAGTCAAGGGCCCCCTTCGTGTCCTGTGCCTCGCGGCCCGTGCCTCCTACATTCCTACGGCAATGCTCGAGGAGGGGATCGACTACAGAATTGATTTACCCCAAAACTGATTTTCCCCATGGAATCTACGACGAATACGTGGAACTCTCGCCGTACATCCGCTGAGGATTCCCAGTACTCTCTGCAGATCCGACGACACAACCAATTCGGGGGCAAAGCAATTCTGTAGTCGACCCCCTGCTCGAAATGTGGCCCCCGCAGGGGTCTTGTGTCCTCTCGCGTGCCCTGTCCAATCAGGTCCGACTGCACGGTAACCTTCGCGTCGCGCCGACGCGGTCGCGGCCCGCGGCGCGGGCGTGCGAGGCGCCCACGCCAGCGGCCACCCGTGGCGATGGGCCGAGATCGAACGGTCCGCGCTGCCAGAGGCCGCAATGGGGCAGGGTGGAATTTCCGTGAGCCGCGCGTGTCCCTCTACGGGAGGAAAATTCACAAATAGCAGCAACATAGTCTGGGGACGATTTCCTTAGTTTTTTCCCATTTTTGTATAATTGAAAATATGAATAAAATACGTGTTTGAGTTTTTTTGCTTAAGAAATGTTTCGCCCAAAATCCCCCTGTAGGGGGACATGCCCGACCTAAGATTTCCGCCACACAAAGAATGTACGGTAGGTTCGCGTCTTGTCGACCGGCGCCGACCCCGCCGCCGACGTTCAACGTTTGAACGCCGCCAGCGACCCAGCATCTGTCGATGTTGAACGATCTGACTTCTCGGAAACGGCCGATCGTTCCAGGTTGAGCGATTCCCGCGGTGTCAGCAACCAACGCGGCGGTCGACACGACACGAACCCGCCGTACGCAGGCAACCTCCAATGGATTGTTCTTGGGCCTCAGGGGAAGGTCGGGGGCAGCGGTAGGGGGGGATATCAGAGGCGTACATAATTTTCCCACTGTTACTAAAAAAAACTTCCGTGTGGAAGAGACACACGATGACCGCCTGGGCCCCCGTCGGAGGAGCCGAAATGCGAGCGCAATGGCGCGCGCGGCCACGCGCGACCCGCCGCTGGTAATAATGTGAATGCGCAGGCGTCGCGGCGACGACGACGGCGACGGCGACGACGGCGGCGTCGGCGCCGACGGCAATGACGACGGCGGCAACGGTGACGGCGGCGACGACGAACGTCGCGGCGACGGCGGCGACAGGGCCCGGGCCCACGGGCGAACTTGCGCCCCGCCCTCGTTCCAGGAGTCCCGCACCAGATTGAATGGGAGGAACGAAATTTCTGTGCGCAGTTTTTACGCCAGCCGTCTCACCGTTTTACTACAGCTCTCGATTTGCTTTAGTAAAACGTCGTTGTGTTCGGAATGTATTGAGCGGCGCGCCTTTACCAAAACCGCTTTCTCGCTTTAGTAAAGCCGCTTTTTCGCTTTAGTAAAGCCGCTTCGTCGCTTTAGTAAAGGCCGCGGTCTTCCTCAGTAAACTCCTTTTGGTGCGGGGCCAGGGCCCGGTCGGGGGGCGGGGAGCTCCCGTCTTCCCTGCTAGTTCACCCCGCGATGCATTTGCTCGAATAATCAGGGTCGCGTTGCATCGGGTCGCGGCGATCCTTGGACATGTTTCGGTGAGTTGTAGATGCTCCTTGACAGGAGATTCAGGGCGCGAGCGCAGGACGTGGCTCGGCAGTCCGGACGCGCTGCCGAGGCTGTCGCGCAACAGAGCAACAGCACTTTACTAAAAGGCTCGTTTCCTCTCGCAAATAACTCCTTCAACGTAATCGTGTGCACTTTCCGCTTCCAAGGATCGGCACAGAGGTGGGCGCATCGGCCCCCGATCGCCCATGGATCGCCGAGAGGTGCCTGATAGCCCCAGCCTGCCCAGGAGCGTGCGGATTCACTCTCGGGGGCCTATCGCCGATTTATCGGCGATGAATCGCCGATTCCTGGTCGACGTTCCCCTCTCTGTGCATGTCTCCCCAGATCGTTGCCTCTCAGAGAGTGGCGGTGCCTAAATCACCACTGGGGGCCAGCGAGTTCGTACACCGCCGTATGGAACGTTCGTGGTAGGATGTCTGTGTATATTTAGTTTTCCGGTGTATGGAAGGATCCACGCGGTGCGGGGAACCAGCGCTGGGGTCATCAAGACACGAACCTGCCGCAGATAAGGGGGTGGCCTCTCAGAAGGCGCCCTTCATCTTAAAAGGGCCGCTTCCGCTTCCGGAGAGGCCACTGTGTCCCCCCACCATTCCTATCCTTGATCCTCTTGCCCACCTTTTCCATCTCTTCGCTGTCCCTTTTGGGCCTTATCGGGGCGCTTTGGAGGCTTACTGGCTTGTCTTGGAACCGTTCTGGGCCATTTAGAAGCCATCTGGAGCAGTCTTGCGCGCATGTTGGCCCGTCTGACGACCAAATGTGGGTTTGGCAAGGTCAGCTGAGCGCGGCGGCTTCCCATGCTAGACTACCCACACTCCCTCCAAATTGGCCAGACCATGTTCCCACGGGAAGGATTTAAAAGGGGCGCGCATCTCACGCGCCGAGAACGCCCCACGGGTTGGCGAATGCGCAACAATTGCGACGTGCGAGTTGGTTCTTACACGTCCCCGACAAATTGTGACCGGGGGTCGTCAACGGCTCACCAGGGGAGAGCGCAGCAGGACGCGCCGCGGCGCGACCTGTCTTCTTCGGCCCCAGTTCAGTATCGGCGCTTTGTTCTTCTCGTGTACACAGGCGCTTGTATCCCTCTTTTCCTCCTTCTCTTCCTGCTCCAGCGTGCCACGCCCCCCCTTTTTTTGTTTCCGGATTGCGCATCACGCTGTGAGGTAACGTCGGGGAGCCAGGTCCCATATGACGTCCGTCGGCTGGTAGGACGACCATCGCTGCAGCTGGAAGGAATGGATGGGGCAGCGCCGCTCTCACCCGCGTTCCAAACCTGCAGCTGCCACAGGGAAAGGGCGACGGTTCTTCTTCCAGACGTGGGTTTTCGCTTGAGACTCCCTTAGTCAATCCACGCACCAGCTGCACGGATGGAGGACCGTTCCTTTTCACATTGAGGGTTTCGCGTGTTGTGTCGTAAAAGTGTCCGTTGCCATAAGGCCAGAAGGTGAAACATATAAGTAGCAGTTACATAATTTTTGGGCGGCCCGTTTTTCAAAACGAGAATCTCGTTGAACACATCGCTTCAAGGTGTGATGACACGTTTGTGCTGTTTTCTGAAGATACGCTGAAATTGTACAGGTGTGTTGTTTTTAACACAGGTCTCTCGCATGATCTGCATGCCGAGAAGTTTGTAGGGATTGATGAGAAGGATACTTTTGACGGGAGGGTGTACTGCCGCATCGTTGATGCATCTTGGGCTTATCATGATCCCCTCCCTCTATCCTCTTCAATTCCCCAGTGCTCAATCTGAATATTCATACCCATGTGGCCCGCGTCCCGCCACGCATGTGAAGTAGCAACGGGTCGAGCACTACAAACGTCATTCTGGCATCCCGCTTCGACTGCACACATGGCTCCGCGAAAAGACAGGGATATGCGTGACCAGGCGCAGTGGGCGCGAGGTGTAGGATCGCATGTGCGATGCGAGCACACGAAGCTTGATTATTTCGCGCATTATTTACCCCCTCTCCTTTGCCACCTCCCTCCCCCTCACCGTCCCCCCTCCCCAGCCTCCAGTGTCCCTTCCCTCCCCATCTTTCCCCCGAAGGAGGAGGATGCCCATAAGACCCTAGGACTATCACACCTCCTGAGCTTCTTGGAATTTCCGGATGCTGCCTACAACCATCCACTCTCCTCCCCTGTCTCCTCGTCCTCCTGTTTACTCCCTCCTGCTCCCTCCCTCCTTGTCTCTCTCCTCCCTGCCCTCATTTCCCCCCCCCTTCCCTCCTCCCTCCCTCCCTCCCCCCGTCCCTCCTCGTCCTCCCCCTTCCCCTCTCTCCATCCCTGCCCTCCCTCCCTCTCTCCTTCTCTTTCTCTCACCCCCTCCCTCCCACCCTTCCTCCCTCCCTCCCTCCCTCCCTCCACCCGGTCCCCCTTCTCTCCTCCCTTACCCTCCTCCTCTCTCCATCCCCCTTCCCTCCTCCTCCTCCTCCTCCTCCTCCTCCTCCTCCTCCTCCTCCTCCTCCTCCTCCTCCTCCTCCTCCTCCTCCTCCTCCCCCCCTTCCCTCTCAATCTCAGCTGCCGTGGCCGCTGTGTCAGGATCTGGTGCCGGACCTGACGAACTTCTACAACCAGTACAAGGCGGAGCCGGGGAGGGGGCGAGGCCGAGGAGGGAGGGGTGGGGAGGGGAGGAGGGGGGAGGGGGGAGTGGAGGGAGGGGGGAAGAAGGAGAAGCGTGGAAACGAAGCCAACGTTGCAGCAGGAGCACGATTTGAAAGAATCGCGACAATGAAACGAGGTCAGCGCTACAGCGGAAACATGATCTGGAAAGACTGAGAATGGGAAAATGGAGCCAACGGATTGGAAAAACACATGTCTCATGGCCTTCGGCCCATCCCGCCATCGTGCCTGGGTTGTGGGTATGGAGCCTATTGGATGGTCGATGGGATCTCGTGGAAGGCCTCTCGTGGACGTCTGGGAGGCAGTTTGGAGGCCACTTGGGAGCTGGCTCGGGGCCTCTTGTGGCCTCTTTTTGGCCTCTTGGGAGCCTCTTGGGAGCCTCTGAGGGGCCTCTGAGGGGCCTCTTGGGGGCCTCTTGGGGCCTCCTGGGCGCCTCTCCAGGCCTCCTGGGGGCCTCTTGGGGCGGAAGGCTCGGATTTTCTATCGTGCTCCCTCCCTTGGGCCCCTTTTGGGGCCGTCTTGGGGCCCTCTTGGGTCGTCTTGGGCGCCTCTTGGGCTGTCTGGGAGCGCTGTTAGGCCCTCCTGGGGCCCTTTTGGAGGCATCTGAGGCAGTTTTGGGGTGGTCTTTGGGGCCGACGTCTCTGAGCGTCGCAAAGTCGAACAGGTGAGAACGCCCAAAGGTTTCAAACACCTCAAGGAACATCATTGATTGTTGCCTCTTGGGCCGGGGCGTCTGTCTCGGGGCGTCTTGGAAGCCTTCTGGGCCGTTGTGAGGCCATCTTAGCCGTCTTGGGCGGAACTTTGGGCGTCTCGGGGCCCTCGTGGACCGTCTTGAAGGCCGCTTGGGGTCCTCTTGACCCGTCTTGGGGCCGTCTTGGACCCGAAAAGTCATGCGGGAACGCGGAAAGCCCTGGTAGATTTGTTGAGAATGTTGGTTCGTTCCCCTCAGAGAGACCTCAGGACTGAGGACTGAGGCTCCAGGGATAGGCAAAGGACCTGAGGACGCGCCCACCCCGTGTCCAGAGGCACGGTGACGGATTAGTTCTCAACTCGGCGGCACTTGTGCGTAAAAAGATCCCTGCGTGGAGGAGACCAGGACACCTCACCGGCGCCTTACGGGGAGAGAGGATAGTAGTAGTCATATTGTGCAATTGCAGCTTGTGATTAACGAAAGCCCCCCCCCCCCAGGCTGATGAATCGACCCCGCGGGGCGCGAAATACGTTTATAATCACGCGCGCCGGGGGGTCGTCGCTGGCGCCGCCGGGGGGATCGTGTATCCCCCTGCATGACAGCCTTAAAACGACTGCCTTTCGTATAGAAGTTGTTATAGGGGTCGTGCACATCAGAGGCGAAGTTCCGTTCCCCCTCTCAGGCGTCGTCGTTGTCGTCGCCGCCGTCCTCGTCGTCGTCGTCGTCGTCGTTGTCTTCTTCTGCGTTGTCCTCGTCGTCGTCGTCGTCGTCGTCGTGTCGTCGTCGCCGGCCGTCGTCGACTGCAGCGGGCCTGCGCCGCCCCTCCCCCGCAGAGCGCATCCGCAGCGCGTCGTCATCGTTGCCGCGTTCACCGTCCGCCATCCGTCGTCCTCGTCCTCGTCCCGTCGTCGTCGTCGTCGTCGTCGTCGTCGTCGTCCGTCCGTCTTCGCCGTCGTCGTCGTCGTCGTCGTCGTCGTCGTCGTCGTCGTCGTCGTCGTCGTCGTCGTCGTCCGTCTTCGCCGTCTTCGCCGTGGTCGTCGTCGTTGTCGTCGTCGTCTCCGTCGTCTGTCTTCGTCTTCGTCGTCGTCGTCGTCTTCGTCGTCCTTGTCGTCGTCTTCGTCGTCGTCGTCGACTACGGCGGGCCTGCGCAGCACCCCCCTTCCCCCCATGGGGCATCCGCAGCGCGTCGTCATCGTCGCCGCGTTCACCGTCCGTCGTCCTCGTCCTCGTCCCGTCGTCGTCGTCGTCGTCGCCGCCGCCGCCGTCGTCGTCGTCGTCGTCGTCGTCGTCGTCGTCGTCGTCGTCGTCGTCGTCGTCGTCGACGTCGTCCGTTTTCGCCGTTTTCGCTGCCGTCGTCGTCGTTGTCGTCGTCGTCGTCTTCGTCGTCCGTCTTATTCTTCGTCGTCCTTGTCGTCGTCGTCGTCGTCGTCCGTCTTCGCCGTCTTCGCCGTCGTCGTCGTCCTTGTCGTCGTCTTCGTCATCCGTTTTTTTCTTCGTTGTCCTTGTCGTCGTCGCCTTCGTCACCCTTGTCGTCGTCGTCTTCTTTGTCGTCGTCGACGACAACGGGCCTGCGCAGCATCCCCCCTCCCCCTTCGGGGCATCCGCAGTGCGTCGTGGTCGTCGCCGCCTTCACCGTCCGCATTCCGTCGTCCTCGTCCTCGTCCGGTCGTCGTCGTCGACGACTACAGAGACCACGACAGGGGGGAGGAGGACTGCCCACCTTGCTCGGGTCGGACGAAAGGGGGGATTGCGAAACCTGCTACGCGCAGGCAGGGCAGGGGACGGCGGCGACGACCGCGACAGAGGGGGGAAGGAGGACTACACGCCTCGCTCGGGTCGGACGAAAGGCAGGGGAAGGAAAAGGGGGGCTGCAAAGTCTGCCGCGCGCAGCTGGTTTCTGTCGCCGCCGCCAAAAGGCCAGTCCTCGACGCATGGCCGCTTTCGGCGCCAGGAGGCGCTTGGAAAATTTGCGACGTGAGCTGCTTGGCAAATCCCCGTTTTGCTGCGCCCTGCTTTCGTCCAGCCCGCCTTGCCCGCAGGCCCGCATCGGCTCGACGGAAACAGGGGCGTCCTGGCTCGCCTTTGCCCCTCGTTGGCGGCCGGGCGTCGGCGCTAATCACCGGCGCCGCCCCGTTGATTTTCAATCTGGCGGGCGCCACCCTGCGATTCCGAGCACGCGAAGTATCTCAAAGACACGCGCCACCCACTGATTTATCGTGGAGGAGGACGAGGAGGAGGACGGGAAAGAGGAGGTGGTGGAAAGGTAACAGGAGGAGGAGTAGGGGGAGGAGGCAGAGGAAGAGGAAGAGCAAGAGCAAGAGGAAGAGGAGGATGGAAGGAGGAGGAGGAGGAGGAGGAGGAGGAGGAGGAGGAACAGCAGCGACACAAACCTTTTTTGTTTCTGATGTTTTGCGATATTAAATGCCTCCGTTGGTACTTCGAGGTTTCTGCCGGCCTCTTGTTTATGATGGGGGGCCGCGTTATTCGATCACATATGTTTGTCGGTTGTGGCCGACGCTAACAGTTGACGAGGGCTCCAGAAACCGACCGAGACCAAGTACGATAACCCGCGCAGCGTGGATTCTAATGCGCGTGGTGTTCTTCATTGTTCTGCCTTCCCCATCCCCCCTCACCCCCAAGCCTTGCCACTTTATGCATGTCCCCATCGCCTCGATCTGCCCCCCTTCCCCCCCCCCCCCCTACTCCCCTTGCTCTCCTGACCCTGCCCTCATCGATTCCCCTGCTCCGCTATTCCCCCCCTCTCCCCCTCCCTTTCCTCATCTCCGTCCACCCCCTCCCCCTCCTTTATCTACCTCCCCCTCCCCCTCTTCCCGATTCTTCCCCTCACATCACCGCCCTCCTCCCCACCATCCCCTCCCCTTCCGCTCCCTTCCCGGTCCCGTTCCCCAGGTCTGTTTGTCGCCGTTTTCCGTTCCGTTTTCTCCTTGTGTGTTGGGGCCACGCATTTTCGGGCCCCTCCCTCGGCCATCTCAGACGGTGCCCAGGGTAGGTTTCGAATGGTCCTTACGTTTCACGCTGTGGTGGCCCGTTTGCGGCACTGATTGAGCCGAGGTGGCTCGATGATGGTACGATCGAATGTTCGCTGCCCCCGCTGGGCCGCAAGCAGACGTCCAGCGCTCCGTCGGCAGTCTGTTCGCAGCTCAGTCCCGTCCAGAGTACCAGATCACGGTCATCCAGATCCCGTCTCACCTCGAGGGCCAGGTGTTTGTTTCCCAGGGTTGGCCGTCTTGGTTGATCCAGGGCAACGCCTGTGTAGACGTCTTTGCAGGCGAGGCCGCCACCAGAGCGCTGGTTCCCGAATCAGAACGGTTCAGAGTCCTCAAGAGCAAGAGGAATGTTTGTTTAGTCAGGAGGGGGCTGCTCCGTGTTGCCTTAGAGTCCATTCGTGCTTCTCAGGAACGTGAGGAGACCCCTGTGCTCCCATGTCGGCGCCTCCCTCCTCCCCCTCCTGAAGCTGTGGCATGCTTCGCCTCCGACCCACACCCTGGCCAGGTCGTGTCATGTGTGTCGTGGTTCAGCTTCCAAGAGTAAGGACACCGAATTGGTCAAAAAGTGGGTGCTATCCCTTGCTGCCCGTGAGTTGGAAGTTATTCCGAGTCCCCCCAGGACGGAATTTACATTGGGCTGGTGGTTGGACGCACCCCACTCACACCATGCATGTTCACAAACACCTAGGTTTGTGGTTTTGCGGATGCTGCTGATACTTCGGCCAGGCCCAGTTCAGGGGCTTAGCGAATCCGTGCCGCCGACATCTCATGAGCAAGACCAGGCGCGAGTACCTTGATCGTATCTCTCGCGACTTGTTTCCCAAGTGCTGATCCAGCATGCTTGTTTTGTTTATCACTACGTGATGGCGGAAATCCTGTAAATCCTTCCCCGCCCTTTCCCCATCCCTTCCCTTCCCCTCCTTTTCCTTCCCGTTGTTTTTTTTCTGGACAGGTCTCGCGGCCCCTGTCTCGGCCCCCAGCACCCAGGCCTGGCCACTCGGAGGAGCAGGCTTCGGCGAGGCATGCACCCTAATTCGACGGCCCCCCTCCTCCGAAGCTTTGGGATCTGTGTGAGCCGTCCTCGGAGTTCCGAGCGTTGTTGGGAGGTATGTTGGTTACTCCACAGGCCTCGGCACCGAACACTGACCCTGCGTTGCCTTCCGCTACGTATGGATTGAACATCCCCGAGGCCTTGAATATGCCTCGAGTGGCACGATCGCATGGCTTAATTGACCCCCGTGAGGCGATTGAGTTTTGTCGTACTGCGCGTCGCCGCGAGATCCGAAGACCAGGAACGATGGGCAGCAAGAGCCTGTGTGATGCTTCTCGGGTTTTGAAAGGTTGGGGGGCTTTAGTCCAAGCCCTCAGTGCCCAATACCCAAAATATGTTCCTCCCTTCCCCCCTCCCCTCCCCTCCCTCTCCTCTCCCCCATGCTCCCCCTCCCCTATCTCCCCATTCCCGTCGATCCCCTCCCCCTTCGATTTCCCATCTTCTTTGTCCTCATCCTTCTACTTTTCTTATGAACCGCCGCGAGTCGATCGAGCCGTGGCTGAAGCGCAAGGACACGACTCGGTTGGGCCAACGCGTGCTGGCTTCCCGGACTTGCAGGCAGGAAGGATGGATGAGAAGATGGGAAGATGAGAGCAACCATATTAAGCACACGATGCAGCAGTGATGCTAAAAAGCACCCCACCCATCCCAAGTATCCTCCTCATGATCCCTTACAATGATTCCTTCCCTTCGCTGCAGGAAGTTTCTCCTTTAAAACGAGCGCTCCATGGATTTCGCATAGGGCGAACTCCACCTCACCAAAGATGAGCGCCGAAAAATCGCCACGACAACCAAACATGAGACCAAACATGTTGTTAGCAACCTATTAAACACACATATACGTACATTAGACAGACTGTTGTCGATTTGGCCTACGCTGAAAATAGCCCACGCAGATGACTCAGAAAAGTGCCAGGAAAAATGAATGGAATCAATGCTCGGAAAACTGCCCAATCAAATGTCCGGAAACATGTTTGGAACAGTGTCCGGAAGAATGTCCAGAGAAATGCCCGTACAACCATCCTGAGAAATGCTGGGCGTTCGCCTGAACAAAAAACCGGGGAAAAAAGTTGCCCATCTTTGAAATTGTCACCACGTTCGCGGCTGCCATTTCACTTGGCGGTTTTCTGGGCATTTAGCAGCATTTTTGCTGACGTTTTTTGCTGGGCGCCGCGGCGGCCGCTGTCGTCGTCGCCGCCGCCGTCAAGGTCGCCGCCGCCGTCGTTGCCGCCGCCGCCGCCGTCGTTTCGTCGCCGCCGTCCCGTCGTCGCCGCCACCATCGTCGCCGCCGTCGTCGTCGCCGACGTCGTCCGCCGCCGGCGCCGCCTCCGCGGGATATCTGGGGGCGGTAAGTTGCGCGTTTTCGCGGCACTCTTTGCGGAAAGGAGGCTTTCATTCTGCGGCATTGTTTGGGGTGTCGTGAACGCAGCTAGGGAATCCCTTACACGCGAATGCCCTCGCAGTGTAAGCGAAAGGCCCCGTCTGAAATTGAGCTGTCGTCCATGTTTCTAGCTATAGTGATGGCGAGGAGGTAGGAGCAGAAAGGTCACGAACATGTCAAGCGGGAACCCCGCTTTGAAAAAACAGCCACTGTCACTCGGTGCAAATATTATCGAGTGTAGCAACATATCGATCGATGGCCCCAGCTTGGAAAGGATCCGACCTCCACCCGTGCGTCTTTTTTAACATTGCGATGCTTGGCCATATGAACACATGAAATACCAAACGGAACCTACAGTCTGAAAAGGATATTATTGCATCTAGTGTAATTGTTGGCAGCTTTTAAGACGAATGTGCGTTTCGCTGTAATGCAGCCGCCCTCGACCCGTGTGAATGTTGGAAGGTGTAAAAGCGATGGCATGCATTGTTAAGGCGAGTGACGCATTAAACGACATCGCCCTCCATAAGTGTAACGGGTGGAAACAAGCGGCAGCGCTGTTCTTGCGCCACTGCGGCGCGTGCAAGCTCACGCACTTGCTCAGGGCCACGCCGCCGACGAGCACGACTGCTGCCGCGGGCAGCTACGACGAGGCTCTCTTCGCGGCTTCCTGGCGCCTAAACCGGCTAGACCCGCTGACGGAGACGCAGCGGGCGCAGTACCGATTGCGGCTGCACCGCGGCGGCCGGGGCTTCCGCAGCCAGGATCAGCTGGCGCCGGTGGCTTGGGCTGGCTCGTGGGCCCAGGGCCTCGCAGAGGTCCGGGCCCGCACTGGCTTGGCGGCGCTCGACGACCTGGAGCAGGCCGGGTAGCCCCTGGCCGCAGCTTGCTTGGCCGCCCGCCTGCTGCAGCCGTCGCCGCAAGTCGGCGCCGCGCCGTGTGGCGGCGAAATGGGAGAAGAAGCCACGGCCCTCCCCGCCTGGGACACCCTCGCCCACAAACCCGGCACCGAGTTGCCGCAAACGCTCACGCGAAGGTTTGACCAGAAAAATTTGTCGGTCTTGCGGAGCGCTTGCACGAGCAAGGAAAAGGCGAGCCTGGGCTGGCGGGCCGCATTCGGCGAGTGGCAGCAGGCCGCTCCGGGGGCGGCCGGGAGGCGACTGAGCAACGAGGAGCTCTGCCGGACAGTGCGCGCGCTTTTGGGGCCAGGACCTGGCTCCGCCCGACACTCCCTGCGCCCGCGCCCGCACGGACCCGCGCGCTGGCTGGGTCTGTGGAGGGCGACTTTGTTGCAAAGCACATCACCTCTTTCGGCGTTCCTGCGGCAGCGGCGTTCAGTCGCGCAGCAGGGGCGTCGAGGACTTGCGGCAGCGCATTCACAATGAGTGCGGCTATCACACGGCCCAGCAAGTCCCCGTCCCCATCTGGCAACGGTGGGCGCGGCGCTGCCAGAAATGTGACGCCCGCAGCCCAGCGTTTGCGGCGGTTGTGGCCAGCCCGTCGACTCTTGCAAAGAGTACGTAAGCCGTCCTCGATTTATGGAGGCAAAGCGTGTCGGCTGCTCGAGGCTGTTCGCAGTAACGGTCCGGCACGCCGTGACAGGAGAACGCGGCGGGCCTGGCCGCGGCCGCCGGCCGCGACGGCGCTGTGGCCGCCGCAGCAGGGCCGCCACGGCAGGGCAGCCTTGCGCCGCATCCGGCAACTGGCGCGCGACCAAGAGCAGCGTGTCGAGGAGGGCACTTCCAGGGCGGCTTGCAGCGCTCTCTGCCAGCGCTGGGGCGCTGAGCTGTCGGTGGCCTTGCACAAGGCAGCGGCCTGGCATATCCACAGCGGCGCAAGTTGCCGCGAGGACGCGGCGGTTCTGCGCGAGGCAGGGACCAGCTGAGCCCGCGAAGTATAGAGATTGGGGTTCATGGATTGCACATCACCTCTCCACCTGCTGCTGCCTGCTGGCCCGCCTCTGCCCTTTGCCTTTCTGCAGCCAGAAGGAGAGGAGGACGAGTGGGAGGAGAAGGAGGGAAATGGAGGCGGGAGGGGAAGGACGGAATATGGAGCGGTAAGAAAGGGAAGTTTGGGAAGGCGGGCGCGAATGAGAAACGCGGGGGAGGTGGTGGAGGAGGAGGAGGAGGAGGAGGACGAGCAGGAGGAGGAGGAGGAGGAGGAGGAGGAGGAGGAGTTTCAGGAGGAGGAGGAGGAGGAGGTCCTTGGCCCGAGGCTGTCGGGAGCGAATAGGCATGTACCGCGAGGTCCGGGCAGTGTTCCTCTTGCCCGCCCTGCCATCCACGACGACTGGGCAGCTGCAGTGCAGGGGGCGCCAGGAGGGAAGGAGGGACGCGGGGCTGAGGGGGCAGGGCTGGACGAGAAGGAGGAGGAGGGAAGGAAGAGTCGGGCATACTATCCGACCCGATGCACGTTCCGATCCGATCCGGTTTTTCGATTCGATATGGATTTTTCTTGCACCCTGCCATCCATCGATGTTGCATCCCTGTCCTGCCGCCGCTGCTTCTCTCGCTTCGCCCCCCTCCTGCCAGCAGAAGCGGGTGGGGGCCGCCCGCCCTCAGAGGGGAAACGAAAGAACCCCATGAAAGGGGGGGAGGAGGAGGAGGAGGAGGAGGAGGAGGAGGAGGAGGAGGAGGAGGAGGAGAAGGAGGAGGAGGAGGAGGAGAAGGAGAAGGAAAAGGAGAAGGAGGAGGAGGAGGAGGAGGAGGAGGAATCGAAGACGAAAAGGGGGGTTCGAGGGTGGAGGACCGAAGGGGGGACTGTGAATCGAGGAGGAAGGGAGGAGGGGGAAAGGGAAGGGTCGAGGAAGAGGATGCGGAGGGGAGGAGGGGCCGAGGACGGACAGGAGGGGGCAGCGAGGCGGGGCCTGGCGAAGGGGCCTCAGTGGCCAACCTCGGTCGCTCGCGCGCGAGCCCTCGCCTCGCCCGAGCACCTCGCCCGCGCGCGACTGCGTGGACTCCTCCCCCTTGTCAGGACACGAAGGCGAAGGGCGAGAAGGAGTACCGCGGCGGGGGGGGGGAGGAGGAGGAGGAGGAGGGAGGAGGAGGAGGAGGAGGCGGAGTAGGCGGAGGAGGAGGAGGAGGAGAGGAGGAGGAGGAGGAGCAGGAGGAGGAGGAGAGGAGGAGAGGAGGATGAGGAGGAGGAGGAGGAGGAGGAGGAGGAGGAGAGGAAGAGGGAGGAAGGAGGAGGAGGAGGAGGGGGAGTAAGAAGAACATAAAAGAAGAAAAAAGAAGAAGCATAATGATAATAAGAAAAATAAGACGACGAATAAGGATAAATCATAATAGAATAATAATAAGATGAGGGGAGGAGGAGGAAGAGGAGGGAGGGAGGGAGGGAGGGAGGGAGGGAGGAGGGAGGAGCGAGGGGAACGAGGGAGCGGGAGCGAGGGAGGAGGAGGAGGACGAGGGAGGAGGAGGAGGAGGAGGAGGAGGAGGAGGGGAGGAGGAAGAGGAGAAGAGGAGGAGGAGGAGGAGGAGGAGGAGGAGGAGGGGGAGGAAGAAGAACATACAAAAGAAGAAGAAGAGGAGGAGGAGGAGGAGGAGGAGGAGGAAGAGGAGGGGAGGGAGGGAGGGAGGAGGGAGGGAGGGAGGGGCGAGGGAGCGAGGGCGGGAGGGAGCGAGGGAGCGAGAGGAGCGAGGGAGCGAGGGAGCGAGGGAGGAGGAGGAGGAGGAGGAGGAGGAGGAGGGGAGGAGGAGGAGGAGGAGAGTAGGAGGGGGGGCCATTTAGATCCGACTGATCTGGTTCCGAGGCTTGTTCATCCTGGGGGGGGCGCAGGAGGACCCGACGCCTCGCCGCCGCGAAAAGACACGGCGAACAACAGCACGTCTGGCATATGTTGCTCCTCAACGTTAGCCTCTGCGGGGTAAAACGCGAAGGGGGGTTTTGCCTCGAATGCTCTTTGGCGTGGCTCCAGAAGATAGAGCACAGTAAGGGGTGATGGGAGGACAAGAAGGGAGAGGAGGGAGGGACGGAGGGGTGGAGGAGAGGGAGGAGAGGGATGAACATGAGGAGGAGGAGGAGGAGGAGAAGGAGGAGGAGGGGGAGGAAGATGAGGAGGAGGGGGAGGAGGAGGAGGAGTCCACCTCCTCCTCCTTCTCCTTCTCTTCTCCTCCTCCTCCTCCTCCTCCTCCTCCTCCTCGTTCTCCTCTTCTTCATCGTCCGCCTCGGCCACCCTCTCCTGCTGATGCCCCTCCGTCCTCCCCCTCCCCCCCCACACTTTGGGGCAGCCACCGCGGCTGGCGCCCGACGACAATACAGTGGAGACCCATGCCAAGAAGCACCCTGCTTGCCTCCAGGGTTCCCTGGGTTTCTTGGACTTCGATGGTTTTGCTATGGAAGGCGCGACGTTCCCACACCAAGCATCGATGGACGTCCTGGCGTCTCAGGTTTGGGTTTCTTGTGGAAGGTTGCTTGTGGACTAGCCTCCACTGTAGGTACTTCCAGAGCAAGGAGGACCGCGCCAAGCTGGACGGCATGTACGAGTGCATCCTCTGCGCGTGCCCGCCGCCCGACCTCGGGCGCGGGGGGGGCGAGGAGGAGGAGGATGATGATGAGGAGGAGGAGGAGGCGGAGGAGGAGGAGGAGCAGGCGGAGGAGGAGGAGGAGGGTGAGGGGGAGGGAGAGGAGGAGGAGGAGGAGGAGGAGGAGGAGGAGGAGGAGGAGGATCCTGGGTCGGCGGCGCGCCGAGGGGGGAAGGTGGGGCTCCGGGTCCGAGGCTCAGGGCTTTCGGGCCTCCCCGCCTATTTTGCTGGAGGCCGTTAAAGTCTCGTGTCAGGAGGGAAAGAATCACACAGACACAATGAATCGTCGATTCCCCAGAAAATATGGGAAAATATGGGAGGTGGGGGGGAAGACAAAAACCCAGAAAATATTGGAAAATATAGGGAATCCTGTTATTTGTGTGTATTTATTTGTGTGTTCCAGGGCCCCTTCATTTTAAGTCTCGAGGCGCGCTCCAGCGCCTGCGCCTTGCTGCGAGCGTTCCGTTCCGAAGGGTGCCTGGATCGTCAGCTTTCGGACCTTCTCGCCTGCTCTTGGAGGTCTGCAAGTCTCGAGGTGCGTTCCGGCGTCTGCGCCTCGCTGCGAGCGTTCTTCAAAGAAGATAGAATGGCATAAGCATAATTGTTTGGCCCTCCGCGCGGATGTCTAGGATCTGCGCTGGGCCCCCTCGGCGGCGCCTCCGGCGCCGCCCCTGGCGCGCTCCGCGCGCTAGGGAGGGGGGTCCAGCGCAGATCCCAGAAATCCGCGCGGAGCGCCAAAAGTTTATGTTTATGGTGTTCTTTATTCTTCTAGTTCCAGAGGAGGCCCGAATCTTCCCGAACGGCCACGTGAGAGCCGAGGCATGACCCCAAAACGACCAGGGCGTCCGAGAGAGGGCAGACCTTCGCAGAAGGCAGCGGGCCCTCTCAGAGACCCTCTGGCCTTTGAGGCGCCCCCTGTGCTTCGACGGTGGTTTGGACAGCTTCTCGGAAGGCCGGAGGCCTTCTGAGCCTGTTGAGTCGGGGCATGAGGCGCGGGTCACTGCAAACGTGGGTCAGTCAGAGCGCCGGATCTTGCGTCATCCTACAGAGCCAGGGGCGCATTGACCCGGGCTTGGGTGCAGGATCCTGCAAGATACTGCAGGTCCTTCCAGGACCCTGGAAAGCCTGACTGCCACGGTTCTGGATTGACCCGGGTCAGTAGATCCCCGATTCGGCGATTACGAAGGTTTTGGTTACATTTAAGTCGGGCCTGTCCCTCTACAGTGGGAGTATGCAAAAATAGTAAAAAATAGTTTGGGGACGATGTTTGTAACAAAATGTTTTCACTGTTTTCTATTTTTCGTTCAAAATCCCCCTGTAGGGGGACACGCCCCACCTAAGGTTACACCGGGGTGTGGTTTGCGATCGTCACCGCTGAGGCCTGCGGAGCACGACGCTGTCCTCGCCGGGCCTCCTCGGGGCGCGGCGGAGGCCTCCATCGAAGCCCCCGCCCGCCCCCGTGGGGTGCCCGCCAGGGTGCCGATCACAGGCCACACCCTTTGCAGACCGCACCTCGCTGCGTCGCCGACCGACCGAGAAGGCCCGCCCCCCCCCCCCTTCGCTTCGCTTCGCTCGCAGCTCGATGTCCCGTTGGACGAAGCTGTTCGCGCGGCCGCGGCCGCGCGCGCGCGCCCGAGGCGCGCGGAGGGGGCCACCCCCCCGACACGGGCCCCCGCCAGGAGGGCAAGGAGAAGAAGCCCCCTATCGGGGGCGACCTTCACCACGACCTCCGTGATCCTGATGAGGGAGGTCGTGGCTCTGCCTTGCCGAGCCTCCTAGGAGGCTCCAACTGACGCCTCAGCGTGATCGCTTGGCGGCCTGGCTAAGAAAAAGAGAAGAAGCCCCTCCCCCCCCCCCCTGCGTTCCCTCCTGGGCGCGGCGCCGAAGGGGGGGGGGGGGGCCTGGCGCGCAGTCGGGGCCTGGGCCCCCCACCCGCCCAGCAGCGTTCGCCTTGCGCTGCGGCCGGACCGAGGGTCGGCTCGGGCAGGGCACTCTCGGGCGATCGCAAGCACGGATCGCTCTCGGGGGCGCGGGTCGTTCAGGGCTGAACGGTCCACGCGGTGTCATCAGGCGATCGCAAACACATGGATCGAGGGGGCGTGGATCAGCGGCGGGCCCCGTTTCCCTGGGAGATCGCTGACTGCCTCCGCAGGGCGAGGCGGCACCGGCCGCATAGTGAGGAGGGCACCTGCCCCGATCCATGGATTTGGCGACCGCGCGCCAGATCCATGGATCGCTGATCCATGTTTGCGCGCCCCCGATACTCAGAGGAGGAAAAGGTACCCATACCGCTACCCTTCGCCTGTTTTCCCTTTTTTCGGCCTCCTGGGAGGCCTTCGTCGCCACCGCTGGATTCGCCGCGAAATTCTGGTCAGAGCGCACCCTGGGAGAGGTCCAGGGAGTAACGGTAACGGTACCTGTTAGTCTCCCCGGGTATTGTAACGTCCTTCGAGCTCGTGAAAAGTTCTCGTGCCTCCCTGGGGGAGGGTACCCTTGGATGTTCCGTGCGTCTTGGCCGGCGGAGGGTCTCGCGTTCTTGAGGGATGTTTTTCCTGTCCTGGGCTCGACTGCATCGGGAGCGTATGATCATGCACACGTGTCATCGTGGCCTCTCGCCGCGAAGGAGAGGGGTCCCGAGGGAGACGGGGCCCAGCCCCCGGGAGGTGCCCCCAGAGGCCCAGCGTCTCACCTCGAGTCATTCTGCGGAGGGCCCGGCCGGGCCCCGTGGAGAGGTCCCGGGCCCCGCTTCCTCCGGGCCGAGCGAGTGAGGGGTGACAGGGAAAGGGGTGGTGAGAAGTCTGTTGCATGCAGCTCGCTTCGGCCCTGCCGCTGCGCTCATTCCTCGATGCATGGGCGCCTCTTGGCGCCAGGAGGCGCCAGGAAAGCCAGGTGTGTGAGCCGATGCTCTGCCCGAACGTTATGTTGTTCCAACCTACTTTAGCCTTGACCATCAGAAAGAATTTCGAACACTAGGAAAGTACCAAAAATTTAGGGTTTTCACGAGCTGGGCCCTGGGAGGCGATACTCGTTCGACACTTCGGTAGCGTGTCGGGCAGTCTGCCCGCAGAGACTGTTCCGGGTGCCCGACATAATTTCTAAGATGTGGTCCTTATTCTCAATCGGAACCACAGAACCCTACCCTTGGTTGTCCTAACCTCCTCCTCCTCCTCCTCCTCCTCTTTCGTCCCCCCCGATCCCTTTCAATGCCAGGGCCGCAGGATGGCCGCGAGAGCGCAGTCAGGTCAAGACCGCGCGAGCCCCCCCGCTGAAGGCCCGAGACCCTGTGACGAGACGCCCCCCACACGGAGGACATGCCAAGAGCTGCTTTTGCCCCTCGGTGCCCCTTCCGCCGTCGAGGAGGGGAGGAGGACCTCCGACAGAGTTGAAGGGTTCTCCGCGGTTGAGGAGGGGCCCCCCTCGAGCGTGTGGAGGGGCCCACCTCGAGCGCCTCCTCCTCCTCTTCCTCCTTCTCCTCTTTTCCCTCCTCCTCCTCCTCTTTTCCCTCCTCCTCCTCCTCCTCCTCCTCCTCCTCCTCCTCCTCCTCCTCCTCCTCCCTGCTCGACGAGATCACTCGTCGCCCCCTCCCGAGTTGCTGCATGACCTCGTGCCCGTCCTACTGGTGGAACCCCGAGTACTACCTGGGCCCGGCCGTGCTGATGCAGGCGTCGGGGCGGGACACCCGCCGACCTGCCTGTCCTCCTCGCTCTTCTCACTCTCCGCCCCTGCCTGCGGTAGGTTCGCGCCGCGTGGATGTGGCGGCGACCTGGGCGCTCCGAGCCTGGGTCGAGCGCCGGCCACGCGGCCACTGAGGTGGCCGGCGCGGCGGCCGGGCGGCCACGGTATGCCCAGCCGCACGGCAGGGCTGCGGGCCCCGCAAAGCCGGGTTGACCGCGCTTGCGCTGCTGCTTTTGCTGCTGCTTGCCCCCTTTCTCCTCCCTCCCCTCCTGCTGGCCTCCTCCTCTCCTCGGCCTTCAGTCGGGCCTGTCCCTCTACAGGGGGAAAATTCCAAAACCGTCACACAAACAACAGTCTGGCGATTTGTTTGTTGTTCTTACTAACTATTTCAATGTGTTTTGACTATTTTTATGGTTCGTCCAAGCTCCGCCTGTAGGGGGACATGCCCGACCTCACCTTAGCCACGGGGCGACCTCGCGCGCAGTTTGAGGAAGAAACAAACAGTAGGCGGCGATCCATGGGGCCGGGCGTTTCAGGTGGAACGCCGCCAGTGGCCCGGCATCGGCTGGCAGCGAGTACTCTGCGCGATTTTGCAAAGCCGCGGGTCGTTCAGGGCTGAACGGTCCACGCGGTGTCATCAGGCGATCGCAAACACATGGATCGAGGGGGCGTGGATCAGCGGCGGGTCCCTTTTCCATGTGAAATCGTTGATTTCGGTTGCCGAACGGGGCGGCACTGGCCGCGTTTTGGGGAGGGCACCTCCCCCGATCCATGGATTTGGCGACCGCGCGCCAAATCCATAGATCGCTGATCCACGTTTGCGCGCCCCCGATTCTCAGGAGCCGATGCGCAAGTCGCCACGACGCGAACCTGCCGTACGCATCCCCTCCAGATCCGTTGCCCACCCCTCCTGCCTCATTCTCGTCTGCTCCCGATTGACAGAAGCTTGGGTCGGCGGTTGCAAGGCCGCGCTCCTCAACGCCGACAGTAGCACAAAGTTGACCGCACGCTGCCGCTCCACGTGCTTCGCCACGCTGAGCTCACGAACATCATCGCGTCGGGATGGCGCAGGCTCGTCCAACTCCGCGACGAGCCGACGCGGCTCGGGCGATTCAGCAGACCAGTGTCACCGACCGTCAAGCACGGCTGCATCTGCTTATCAGCGGGCGGGCCTCCAGGTGCGATGCGCCCTCCACCACGCTCTTCGCTGCACCTTTCTCTTCCACCTCGCCCTCCTCCCCCAGCAGGGAGGCAGGGCTGAGGAAGGAAGAGAGGAGGGGAAGGAAGAGGAGGAGGAGGAGGAAGAGTGAGGACCGCCTGCGCCCCATCGCCTTCGTCCCACCCTCCGATTTGCAAACCTCATGGATGCCATACAGCTTTCCAGCACACTCGAAAACATCAGAAAGCAAAGACGACAGACATGACACATGTCTGCCTCCTCCTCACGAACCTCCTCTCTCCCTTCTCCTCTACGCCCTTCTCCAAGCACCTCCTCCTTGCTCATGCCCCTGCCCCCTGCCCTCCTCCACCTTCTCATCCTCCTGATCATCCTTCCCCCCTCTTCACCGCCAGCATCATCCCCCCTCGGAATCGGCCTTGTGCCTTTCCTGGAGTGCGTTCTTACCAGGATTCCAAGGCCCGAGCCCAGCGGAAGAAGACTCCGAGGCGTACCCAACCCATTTGCAAGAATTGGCCCCATCTGATACACCTGATAACACGAAACGGAACGCGGTCCTATACAGGAAGCCGTTGTGTTGAGCGTTCCGTTGGTCCGAGGTGCGGCAGGGCCGTAGTGGAGGGGGAGAACGAGGTCGCCGATGAGGAGGGGAGGAAGGAGCACAGTCAGGCGATCGCAAACATGGATCAAGGGGTCGTGGATCAGCGACAGGTCCTGTTTCCATGGGAACTCGCGGATTGCCGCCGCCGAGCGAGGCGGCACCGGCCGAATTTTGGGGAGGCCATATCCCCGATCCATGTTTGCGCGCCCCCGACCCAGGAAAGGAGGGGCAAATGATGTGGGCGGCGATGCGGAGGAGGAGGTAACGCGAACGGCACGAAGGGGGAGGAGAAAGAGGGAAGGGATCGTTGCGACAGAGCGGATCTTGTCACATCGATCACGCGGGAGCCTTCCTGGATGGCGCCGCCGCTCCTGCTGGGCACGCGCGCTCCTGGGCATCAACAGCGCATCTGGGGAGCTGCCAGCTCCTCTGGCGCTTTCGTCGTTCAGCCACCAGTCGCTTGGCATCGCTCGTACGTGAGTGTTTTTGTCGGCGAGGCTAGCGCCAGAAGGTCTACACCATTTTGGATCATTCTAGCTCTTCTTGAAAAAGCAAGCGCAGGAAATCGAAGCATGCACAGGGAGTTGAGGTCCAAGCGATGGCATGGCCATGCAGCAACTTGGCGACCCTGAGCTCGCGCGTCAGCCCTTCTGCCTCTATCCAGCACCTCTCCCGCGCGGACGGCTGCAAGCTCGCGAGCGCGTGGCCAACTCCAAAAACGGCCCGCGGCGTGTTGTCCGCAGAGGGCTCGCGATTGGTCCGCGGATCATGAGCAAGTTGTCCGGCGTCGTGGCTACAGTCTCACCGAGGTATAAGATCGAGGTCGTTTCGGGGAGGATGCCCTAATGCTCTTCGTGTTTGTCCAACGTTCTCGTGCTTACTGGGGAGGGTACTCTTGGATCCTCGGTTTGTTTTGGCCGACGGAGGATCTCATGGTCTTGAGGGACGTTCTTTTGGCCTAAATAAGTCCGACTGTACGGTGAGCATGACATGCGGATGTAGCCATCCATATCGTCGGTGTCCCTGAAGCCGGCGTTGACGACGACCCCGTCGCGCATAGTCTGACCCTGGCAGGCAGCCGACGTCAGGACCTTGGCGTGGGAGACGGGCAGCCCAGTGCGGATGACCTCGTGTCTGCGGAAGTCGAACGGGCTGGACGCCTGCGGCTCGATGAAGACCAAGCGCTGCGTCTGTGACGTGAAGCCCGCTCTTCGCTAGACGTCCCAGTAGCTCGCAGAAGCGCCGTGATTAATCGTCTGGATCTTCGTAGTCATCTTGCTTGACTTTCCAGGAGCTCGCGAAATTGCAGACAACTGCGCAGGTGGCGACGCCCAAGTAGAGGGGTAACAGCTTGGAGCTGTGTAAGGCACATCACGAGGGTGCCGGCAGTTGCGCTCATGGTTGCGCGCAGGGAGTGGTCGTCTGGAATGGAGTATATATGGACGTATTGTGACACTTCGCTGGGTCCCTCAAGAGCTCATGTGAATGCCGACAGCTGCGCAGCTAGCAGCGCCTAAAGAGGGGAGGTGAAGGAGAAACGATGTGGATGCGAGCAGAAGGAGAGAAGGCGGACGGACGGAGGGGAAGCGACAGACGGCAACGAGGTGGAGAAGGGAAGGGAGTGGGAGGTGAACAGATGGAAGCAGCAGTGCTCTGTCCGAAGCGGGCGCCCGGACAACAGGAGGGCTGGGAGCAAGAGTTCCTTCCCTTCTTCCCCCTTCCTTCTCCCTTGGCGGCCCCTTACAGGTTCCAGGAAGTATCCAGCGGCCTCTGGAGGCCTCCAGAAGGTCAACAGGGAGCCACGCACGTCCCAAATGTAGATCCTCCTCGATCCTCCTCCTCGACCTCCTCCTCCTCCTCCCCGTCCTCCCTTCTCTCTTGCTCTCTCTCTCTCTCTCTCTCTTTTTCTACCGATATATATATATATATGTATGCATAAACATATATATGTGTGATATGGTGTTGTATTCATATGTTGTTTGTTGATGTTGCTTGTTGTTGTTGATGATCTCTCTCTCTCTCTCATTCGCTTCCTTTTTATTTGTTTGTCTCTCTCTCTCTCGCTCTGTGTATGTCTCTTTTTATCTCTCTCCTTCCTCCTCCCCCTCCGCCCCAACAAGGCCTACAGGTGGATCGCGGACTCCCGCGACCAGTTCACCGAGGAGCGCCGCGCCCCACATGTGCCTTTCAGGGGGGTGAACAGAGAGGAGGAAGGATGGAGGAGGAGGAGGAGGAGGTAACAGGAGGAGGAGGAGGAAGAGGAGGAGGAGGAGGGGGGAGGAGGAGGAGGGGGGAGGAGGAGGAGAGAGGGAGTGTGAGAGGGAGAGAGAGGGGGAGAGGGAGAAAGAGAGGGAGAGGGAGAGGAAGGGGAAGAGGAATAGAGAGAGAGGGAGAGAGCAACATTCGGGCGCTGAGCGATTGGGCTGCGATAGTACGGGGGGGGGAAGAAAAGGTGCACGTTTTGTGCCCTGAATGGGCCCTAGAGGGGCCCCCTGGGGCCCAACAGGGGCACACAAGGAGCACGCTTCTCCCCCCATGGATTGTCCCCATTGTGTTTCCCTCCCAAGACATCACCTCATGGTTCCCTATCTCTCGTTTCTCTCGTTTCTCTTCTCCCTCCCTCCCTCCTCCCACTCTTTCTCCCTCGTTCTCTTGCACTGCCTCAAATTTCAAGACCGGGCGACTGAATACAATTTTGGTTGGACCGGCGATCAGATTGAGAATCCTTGCCACAAAGATGAACATGTGTTTCACTGGCGAGGTACTCATCGAGTCATCAGACTAATATATTCGAACGTTCGCGGTACATCAGCGACTACGTTAGACAATGGCAGCATGAAAAAAAAAAAAGACATCACCTCATGGCTGTACTCGGCCGACTCTTAGGCTGAGCAATAGAAGCTGCGGGCTCCGCGGCGTGGCCACCAAGTCGGCAGGACGCTGCAGCTGCACGCAAGCGAGATCACCCCCCCCGACGGCGCCATCCTTGCAGCGAGCTTGGCCAGCATTGCCTTGCTCTTCGTGGACGGCGCTGAACACTCGCGGCCGAAGCTGCTCGCACGGCACGCCCCATAGCATTGCACCACAAACAGGCCAGCACGGGCAGCTCTCGCATCAGCTGGCCTTCGGACTGTGGCCGCACACGCGCCAGGCAGTGGGCCTGGCGCCTGCCGTGCGCCAGCTCGCGGATGTGGCCCATCGCCGCGGCCACGATGCCGCAAGAGCATTCCGGCTTCCGCTCCGTCCACTTGCAGATCGTGCAGTTGGCAGGCCAGGGCGCCGCCTTGGGCGGCACCACGGTGAGCCGCGGGGCAAGGCGGATGGCGTTGCCCTTCGCCGCCGACGGCCAAGTCCACGGCCAACTCCTACATCGCGACACCCTCCACCATGTGCTCGCTCTGCTGCAGTCTCAGGCGGTCAGCGTGCGGCAGCCTGGAGTGCGCCGCCGCCGACTGTGCCGTCTCGTCCGCCAGCTTGTTGCCGTACCAGTCCATGTGGCTCACGGCGCGCTCTCTGACCTGTCTGCGCGTGCAGAGCGCTTTGATCCACCTGACCGACAGCCCGCTGTCTCCCAGGCCGCCGAACTTATCGATGAGCCGCCGCACCGCACGGCACAGACGAGACTAGGCATACACGTACGAGCAAGTGCGTTCGCACCCGTCTTGTGTGACCCCCCAAGCAGGCGAATTTCGAGTCCACGACGCCAGTGACCGGCGGCACCGCTCACTGCATCACGGCGACAGCGAGAAGCGCGCTCAATTCGCCGCCGATGGTGCCCGTGCAGGCCTCGGACACCATGCCACACGCGCCGACACAGAAGACGTTCCTATCGGCCAACAGTCTAAGGGCGATGAACGGTATGACGCAAGCTGTTTCGCTGTCGGGGGCGCCTGTCCCAGGACGGCTGGAAAGTTTCTTTACCCTTGCGGTGCCACATAGGGGTATGCATTTTCCAGTCGCCCGGGGGCAGGCGCCCCCGACGGCGGAAAAGTCTATCTTATACCGTTCTTCTCAGGCGATCGCAAACATGGATCAAGGATGATCAAGAGGGCGTGGATCAGCGGCGGGTCCCGTTTCCATGGGAAATCGCGGATTGCCGCCGCCGGGCGAGGCGGCACCGGCCGTCTTTTGGGGAGGGCACCTCCCCCGATCCATGGATCTGGCGACCGCGTTCCGAATCCATGGATCGCCAATCCATGTTTGCGCGCCCCCGTTCTTCGCCCCCCAGAGCACTGCGACGGCCCGGCCCTCGTTGTTGCGCCCTCCGCATTCGCCCTCGCACGGCGAGCCGTCCAGGCGGGGCCCGCTCTTGAGGCAGCGTCCCGCCGGAGTCGCCGAGCCAGCACGGGCGGACGGGCCAGGGCGACGGCCGAAGGCCAGGGGTTCAAGTCGGGCGTGTCCCTCGACAGGAGGAGCATTCAAAACGAGGCAAAAAATATCAAGGGGACGATTTTTCTTTTATTTTTCACGTATGTTTGAGCATGTGGGGGTATTTGTCATCCCAAATCCGTCTGTAGGAGGACATGCCCGACCTAAGCCAAGGGGTGTTTGCCATGGCACACGCTCCAGCAGGCACCGCACTGCGGGGAGGTCGTCAGCACTCAGAGACTCAGAGGAGAAAAAGGTACCCATACCCCTACCCTTCCCTCGTTTCCTAATTGTTGGGCCTCCTGGCAGGTCCTCGTTGCCACCGCTGGATTCGCCTCGGATTCCTAGTCAGAACGCGCCAGCGCACGCATGCGGCCACCGCACCCATTCTGGCACACCCCTCACACGCTTCGTGGCTCCATAATTAGGGAGCGCCACCGAAGGCCCAGATGCCAGCGCTCGCATGCGACCACCGCACCCACTCTGGTACACCCCTCACACGCTTCGTAGCTCCATAGGGAGCTCCACCGAAGGCCCAAATGCCAGCGCTCGCATGCGGCCACTGCGCTGATTCTGACACACCACTCAAACGTTTCGTAGCCCATATTGGAACTCCACCGAAGGCCCAGATGCCAGTGCTCGCATGCGAGGTCCGGGGAGTAGCAGTATCAGTACGTGTTTGTTTCCCCAAGCACGCTGCCGAAAAAACGCTAATGCATCTTGGCATCTGGAGTTCATCCCGTGTGCAACAGCGTGCCGCACTCGCCGTGCAAAAAGCATACACTGTCAAGCGCGACACTTGTGGAGAACTTGCGCGCCCTTGGCGACGGAGGCCAAGTAGCCGCGCTCCTTCGCAGTGAGCCTGACCGCAGTGGCAGCAGCAG
>CAUYUJ010017341.1:0-60000 GCA_963575745.1 Prorocentrum cordatum
GGAGGAGGAGGAGGAGGAGGAGGAGGAGGGAGGAGGGAGGAGGGAGGAGGGAGGAGGGAGGTGGTGGTGGTGGTGGGCGCCGACCAAGAAAGTCGTCAGCTGGCACTAACGACGACAGGCTAGACAGAAAGGAGCAACCATCTCAGGAAGGCGTGGGGCAGCGGCAGGAAAAGAAAGAGCACGCCTCCCACGCAATCCGAGGCATCACTCATCCAGGGAACACCCTGGAGATGGGTGCAGGCCCGCACGGGCCCTCTGCAGCTACCTTTTCTGCTTATCCCGAGTGGACGGAACGCGAGAAGCCCCAGAGCAGGGGCTCAAGAGGGACCTCGGGACCCCACGGGGCAGAATAAGGAAGCCAGCACACACAGTACAGATGCAAACCCGACCGATCTGTGCCATGAGGTGGCCTAAACCGTTGAATTCCTGAAGCGCGGCCGCCCCCGATCCCTGAGGAGGAGAAGGCGAGGCAGCAGGAGGGTCAGCAGCAGCCACAGCAGGAGGCTCAGAAGAAGCGGACGGGGGGGGGCAAGCGGCATCAGCAGCAGCTAGGGCAGTCCCGACTGCCTGGGCCTGAAGGGCCTGGGCACGTGGCCCCAAGGAGCGGAGCCATTCCTCAGCCTTCCAGGCCGATATGGAGGATCGCTTACATACCCTCTGTTCACCATTGCAGAGATGAGCAAGCGTGCTAGGGGAACGTGCACCGACGAAGCAATGACTGCATCGGACCTCACCTGACCTAGCATCCATCATAAAGGTGTGCTCGTGGATTGTGAGCTGGATCACGGGCGCAGGTTTGGGGCAAGGTGGAGGAGGAGGGATGTCAGTCCACCTCCTGAGCCTAGCCAGCCTAAGAGCAGCCCGCGAGACATACTGGATGGTGGCTTTATGGAATTGCAACTCGGCCTCGACGGCCTTGCAAAAGCCCTGGGAAACCATAACGCGCCTGGAAGCCTCTTTGGCGAAGAAATCTTTCCAAGCGTTTCCTACCCACGCTACAAGGTCACATGCCCGCTCATAGGCCTGCTCGATGGAGAGGTGGGCGGGGGAGGAGGAGGAGGAGGGAGGGTGGAGGAAGGAGGGAGGAGGGAGGAGGGAGGGGGGGAGGAGGGAGGGAGGAGGAGGAGGAGGAGGAGGGAGGAGGAGGAGGAGGAGGAGGTGGAGAGGCAGGAGGAGGAGGAGGAGGAGGAGGAGGAGGAGGGCAGGAGGAGGAGGAGGAGGAGGAGGGGCAGGGGGGGGGCGGCGCGACCCGAGCGTCGACGGGCGTGTTCGACAGGAGCACCTCGGCACCCCGACGCTGTCCGCGGGCCGCCGCAGCCGCGGCGCCCCGAGCCCAGACCCGGGGAGCCCTTGGAGGGCGCGAGAGCCCTGACCTCTGCTCCTCCTGCTCCTCCTCCCTCCTCCTCCTCCTCCTCCTCCTCCTCCTCCCCACCCCTCCTCCTCCCCTCCTCCCCGGCTCCTCCTCCCCCTTCCTCCTCCTCTCTCCTCCTCCTCCTCCTCCCTGGCCCCGAGGGGGGATCGTCACCCAGACATGCTCGCGTCGTTCAAAACTCTGGACGGAAGCGTTTCGCCGTTTTCGGCCTCTGTATAGAGGACGTCGCCGATCCCCGGGGCCGTCAGAAAGCGGTCCATGACGCAAAACCAGTCCCGCGTGGAAAGGGGTCGGGACTTCCGGGGACCGCGCATGGAAAAGATCAGGACGTCGCATGCCTGGGTACGCGACCCCAGAGATCCGATGTGTCGTGATGTGTCCCAAACGGAGTCACCAGAAGCCCCGACCCATTCCCCAAGACCAATTTTTCATCATGAGTCGTTGTTTGACGGTCCCGGGGCTCGGCGAGGGCCCCTAATTAGAGGCCGAAACATACGAAGCACCTCCGTCGTGGCTTTTCAGTACGTTGGATCTTCGCGTCTCATGACGGACAATGTCTTGCCATCCTGCTCCTGGGTGTCCTGGGGGCGTGCGGCCGAGCGCGCGTCGGAGCGTCCCGGCAAGAGCCCCCGGGGGAGGAGCCGAGGGGCGATGCCCGCCGGACGAGGGCGGCCCCGCCCACGGCCGTCCTCGCCCCTGCCCCGCCCCCCGACGTTCTGCTGTTCTTCGGCGGCGCGCAGAGGGGGGGGGGGGGCAGGGGGATGGCAGGAGAGCCCCAAATCGAATAAGTCGCATCGGCAATCGAAGTGAATCGGATCGGCGGAAGTCGGCAGCCGAGTCGGGAGAAGTCGGGTCGGCAGAAATCGGCAGGCTAACAGGCCTCCGTTGAGAAAGCGGAACCCGAATCGGAATCCTAAGTCGAATCGAATCGGAATCGGAAGCCATCGAAATCGAATCGAATCGAGTCGGAGAGATCGAAACGAGCCCTGGCATAGGGGAAGGTTTCTCAGAAGGGGGCTGCCTCTTAGAAGGCGCCGGCCCATCCATCCACAGACAAGGCTCGCGCCTTCTCAGAAGCAGGAAGCTTCCAAGGAGCCTTTCCCCCTCCCCCTTGGCCCCCTCTGCGCGTGGCCGAGTTCTTGTTCCAGCATAACTCCTGGCGCATGTTTGAGCAATGCTTAGCCCGCCTGGTCTTGAACGCGTTATGCGACCGCCAGCGCCGTGGACATCGAGTTGGAGCAATGCTGCCATGCCTTTGCATGCACATGATCGGAAGGTCCACTTGCAACAGAGTCCCGCAGGGGACGAAACGTACACTCGATACTGACAGAATGCTCGCAACATAGCGCTTCCACCGTACAACCTGGTTGTCAGAACTTGATCGGGCAGGATCGGCCAGTACCGAGTCGGAAGTCGTTGCGAGCCAGAACGTACGTCGTGGCGGGCAGCACCGGCGCAGAGCTGAAGTCGAGCCGATGAGTCCGTCGTGCCACGGCGGCGAGGGAGCGGGGAGGCGGGAGCGGAAGCGGGGGGAGGGAGTGGGAAGGCATGCAGGAGCGCAACGGTGGACATTCAAGCTGCTCAAGTGCTCATGCAACGAAGGCGGCGCAGAGACATTGCGCCCACTGGGCTTCATTCTTCGCTGTCGGCCTAAGGAACTATGAACACCCTCTCGAGTGCCTCCCACTGCACACGCTTGATTACTACTGGTAAGGTTGCGGGTCAGCTGCAGACTTGCCACCACGAGCATTCGATGGTAGGTCGGGAGACCCCAACTGCCTTCAAACCCCGGCCCTGACAACGCCATCCAAAGTTCCAAATACGCCCTCTGGCCCGGCCACCCGGACATCCGACGTTGCAATACCCCTTGGGAGCCGACGAACACATCAGAAAATGTATGAAATCAGAGGAAGAGGCATGAGAAAGAGGACCAGTGTAAACCCAAGACGCATCAACAATGTTGCAATAAACCCTCCTTCAAAGTTCCCTCTTCGCAGGTCTCTAAAAGAATCCCACGAGCCCTTTAGGGCGTGAGTGGTTTAGGGGAACTTCCAACCCCCATTATTCCCCTTGGCGGAAAGTTTTATCACTTTTCCCGATTAATAAATACCCCTCCCACAGGCGACTGGCAGCCAACCAAGACCAATGCCAACACCTCCCCATCCGTGTCAAAAACAATACGAAGCATACTTTGGGACAAAATCTCGGATCACGCCACGCGAGCACCTTGACCGGGACGGCGGGGGTGCCCTCATATTACCTGCTTTGCGCAAGGCCACCGCCCTTGTTACAAAGTCAATGCAACATGCACTTCGCAGCTAGATCTGGATCATGCGCGGCTACCCCGCGATCGCTGTCCATTGGTGTTCGACACGGTTTAGCGGAGGTGCTGGAATATTGCCCGCTGTGTGCAGGCCCACCGGACACCATGATGGAGTCCCCGCCGCGATCGTGCACTGGTTTTCGAGCAGGATGGTGGGGCCCGACACGTTTCCCGACGTGTGCTGCCACGTGGGCGGGCGCGCCTGGCACACTCCGCGCGTGCCCTGGACGTGGCACACCTTGACTACCTACCAGACCACCCCAACCCAACCCGAAGACTCGAATTTGACTCGAATTTCGGGTGGTGGGGGTGCGGTACCGGGCCCATGTGTTGTTTCAAAATTCCCCGACCCCCCCCCACTGGAAATAGAGGACAAATTGAGGCCTTCGGGTTGGGTTGGGGTGGTTTGGTGGGTGGTGACACCTGGCGCGGCTGGACCGTGCGGCGCGCATGGTGCACGTGGCGTATCTGGTGCGCGAGGCCTGCCTGCCACGCTTGGGCCCCAGAGGTGCCTGGCGCACCTGGAGCGCCCGCACGCATGGCGCACCTCGGTACTTGCAGATTTGAGAATCACACATCGCGCCGCATGGCGCGACGCGCGTGGCACGACATCTGACAGCTGCGTAAACAGGCACCACCCCAAACTGTTGTTTGCAGCAAAGCATGGCGTGACCACAGGTAGTGAGATCAATGGACGACCGCTGAACTTGCCGAGGCCTGGGTGCTACTTCCGTGCTGAGAGGGCGGGCGGGAGCGAGCGAGGCGGCTCGCGCGGGCGGGGAGGGTGCCACGGCCGCTCCTCCTGCCCCCCCTACCCCAAACCTGGACGGGGGGGGTCGCCGGCAGCAAAGCGGCCTCGGCGAGAAGGCACTAGTCACTCATGTTGCCAAGCTTTTGGCCACATTGGGGCCTCCTGGGGGGGGGGCTTAGTTGAAACCTCCCCCGTCGTTGATCGATCATGGCCCCAAGATGGCCCCCGAGGCTCCCAAGAGTACCCCAAGAGGGCACCACGAGGCCCCCGGGAGGCCCCAAGAAGCCCCAAGAGGCCCCTAAGAGGCTCCCAAGAGACCCCCAAGCGGCCCGAAGAGGCTCCCTCGAGGCACCCAAGACGCTTCAAGAAGCCCCCGGGACCGCCACGAGGCCCAAAGAAGGCCCCCAAGAGGCCTAGGTACAAGAAGCTCTCAAGAGGCATCCGAAGAGACCCCGAAAAGCATCCAAGGAACATCTGGCCTTTCTGCTCGTCCTCCTCCGCCTCTTCCTGGTACGCCTAATCCTCCCCTCCCTCCTCCTCCTCCTCCTCCTCCTCTTCCTCCTCGTCCTCCTCGTCCTCCTTCTCCTCCTTGTCCTCCTCCCTTGATTCCTCCTGCATCCTCCCCCTCTTATTCCACTGCGTGCTCCCCCACATGCCTGATCAGAGGAACTCGCCTGGGCATCGTTTCTGGATGGGCTGGTGGGTTTGCTTTTTGATCGCGACACCGGCGAGAAGGTCGGGCGGCGTAAAGGTACGAAGCGCAGATGCATCGGCCTAAAGTAGCGCACAGGAAGAGGGAGGCGAAAAGAGGACGAGAGCGAACGCGGAAGAGAAAAGGCCAAGGGCTGATGGGCTGACGCAAGGCGTCGAGAATTTTTTCATGGCGGGAAGTGCCCCACAGGACGACACCTGTCTGAGAATCCCCAACCGTGCCAAAACAAAAGTCCTGGGACTTCGGCACCGCGAGTCAGCGTGACTGTTGCGGCCTGAACGTGCCAAAGCCGTGCAAGAGCTGGGACCTCAACACCGCGAGCCCACTTGACTGCTGCTGCGCCCTGACAGCCCCGAGCCGTGCCAGAACGCCGCTCTCGGCACGTCGGCGCCGCGAGCCAGCGTGACTGCAGCGGCCTGACAGACCTGAATCGTGGGCCACACACCCCTGGGGGTCGGCCGCACGAGGGGGGGGGCTGCGGGGCCCGGTCAACGGCAGGCAGGGCAAGCTCCGCGGGGAACGCGGCGCCGGCCGTGCCGGCCAGTCTGCACGGCGCCAGCCCCGGGCGCCGGCCGACGGTGGGCGGCCAAGGGCCCGGAGGCGCGGTCGCGCAAGCAGGCGTCTCCGCCAGGGGGCGCTTGCCCGCCGCCCCCCACCGCGCTGCTGCGCTGGCCCATAGGACCTCGAGTATCGTTTAACCGATCCCCATCCCCAGCGGCGCGGCCTGGGCCCCTCTGGCCAATTTACCTCCCTACTGATGGGGATATAGGTCGTTCCCTCTGGGTTTCGAGGGGTGTGTCCCCAACTGAGGTGGTAATTTGGTGGGGGTCTCGTAGGGGATGGGGATGGGGATCGGCTACACGGTACCGAGACCTTCGGGGTGGTGGTGCTCGCGCTGGGGCGATCGTGGCCCCGAGGTGCCTGAGCAGTCCAAAGAGCAGTCCCTCAGAGTTTCCTCTTCGCTGGTCCCTGCGGGAACGCATTGTCTTGAGTGCCCCGTTGGAAGGAAACCGTCTGGGAACCCTGATAATCCACGACCGCATCAGACACCAGTCTTGGGATTTCAACGTAACGAATAAACGTCACTGTTGCGTCCTGACCGGCCCAAATCGTGCCGCAACACGGTTCCCAGGACTTCAACACCGCGAGCCGACGTGACTGATGCGTCATGGAAATGTCAAATGCGTACCAGAATGCCGTACTTGGTAAACACTGCAAGTCGACGTGGTTGCCGCGTTCTAGGAATTCCTAAAACGCGTCGGAACGCAATTCCTGAGATGTCAACCTTGAAGCAAATGGAATTGGTGGTAAACGAATGTGCGAAGTGCTACAACGAACACCATTTTCTGAACACGGCCCACTCACCGTGGAATTGCTACGAACTCTTAGGGCGAATGTGCGTGGCGCAAAAGTAGAAACAACACCTTTTGAAAAAAGTTTGCCGTAATCCTTGGCAACGCTGCAACACTTTAGAACGAATGTGTGGTGCCATAGCGAGAAACACATGAACAGCCAGCCATCCATGCGTGAACCTGGTGCCATTTCCATACTTCAAAATCAAAAGTGGTGAAGAAGTCTCAAAGCGAAACGCCTGGCCCGGGGTCTGGGGGTGCGACAGGGAGGTGAGAAGAAATGAAATGAGCAAGCGGCCTGAAGCCAGTCAAGTTGAGCTATCGCTCGGAATTGGAGGCCTCCGACCCATGGGAAGCCTCTTCAAAATCCCCCATCCAGGGGCTCTTCGGGCCCTTCCTCGGCCTCCTTCCGCACGAGGCGGCGCCCATCAGCTCGGATGGCTGGAAGGTCCCCCATCCAGGAGGCCGAAGGCCCTCAGCAACTCGGCTCGGGGCGTCATCCCCCCGAGGCACTCACCCCCCGAAACCCACCTCCCCCCACGTCCTGAGCCGAGGCGTTCGGGGCAGAGTCAGCAGGGCCAAAAATTGCGGCAAACCGCACACGAACCGCGTGCGGCACACCTTCAGGGGGGTTCAAGGTCAGGTCCTTCAGACCTTCCTTGCCCGACGGGTACTTGCCAACCTTAATCAGCGCTAGCTGCCGCCTCAAGCCCGCAGCCGCACACTCTCGGAGGCACGGCCTGAGAAGAGCTCAAGTTGGCCGCTCTACGCTGAAAAAGGCCCCGCAAGCACAGCAGAAATTGATGGCCTTGCCATCTTCATGACCCGACCGCGCATTAACAGTGGCATGCAGCATCGGGTGGCCGTTGAACAAGTAACCCATGTCTCGGTAGGCCTCGAAACCCTCAGCTGGCGACTGCACCGTGGGGACACTCACAGGCGCAACCGCAGGGGCAGGGACAGGGGCTGCATCGAGCTGCGGCTCGGGCGACGCCTGCGCCCGTCCTCTGCCAGCCGCATACAACTCCATAAAGTCATCATGGTCCTGGCAGGCTTCTCCGTCCCCCAACAACGCATGCAACCGCCCACTCCACCGACCCACCTCCCGAGCAGCCTCGACCAGGCCACGCCAGAGGTGGTACTCGCTCTCCTCCACTCCGTGGAGGGCGGCACCACGCTTCGCGAATTCGTCGGCGGCATCGTTGCCACGCTTCTCCCAAAGAGTGGTGCGATCGTTCTGCACATCTACCATGCTGCAATGGGCCTTCGTCTTGTGGGCCGTCAAATCGTTCGGCTCGAACGCAGCCCAGAAAGAAGCCCACATGTGGGCTCGGGGATTCTCGGCTCCCGAGCCCGCACCAGGGCCCGCCCAGAACGTCGACACCGTGCCTTTACAATCTATGTAGAAATCTACGGGCGGCATCGCAACTTGGGCCAACATACGCACCGCAAAGTCTTCGGCTTCCCTCGACGACTGGAAGGGGGCCTGGTCCAGCGCTAAGGGGGGATAGGCTCCGAGGGGGACGCATCGACTCCCCATCGCCCACTCATCGCCGATAGGGGCCCGATAGCCCACCCCGCCAAGAACGTGTGGATTCGCTATCGCGGGCCTACCGCCGATCTATCGGCGATGTGCCGCCGACTCCAACTCGGTGTTTGCCCCCCCCCCCCCCCCCCCCCTTGAGCCGGTCCTCTCCCTGACGTTCCATTTCAACCCCGACCCCCGACGTCATGCTTTTTGTCAGAACGTGGACCCCTAAGAGTCTGGACCCCTTCCTTGGGACCCGCGTTTCATCGGACCCCGGACACCCAAAATACCCCCAAACCGCCCGGGGTGAGTATCTGGCTCGGCCTGGCATCTTCTTGGATACCGTAGCTGCAACTGACCGTGCGGCGCGGTATCCAGGACTTTGACCTGGAGGAAATCAGAATGCTTCAAGCAGTCTTACGCCTTTTAAGCACTAGCATGGAATAATCAGATCACGCTTCTTCCCGACGCGAGGGGGACCGGGAACTCCTCCTCCTCCTCCTCCTCCTCCTCCTCCTCCTCCTCCTCCTCCTCCTCCTCCTCCTCCTCCTCCTCCTCCCCCCGCCTGCTCCACGGGGCCCCACTGCTTGAAGTACGCCTCCAGGATGCCCGGGGCGTCGAAGCCGAGCTCGCGCACGCGCGCGGCGCCCGGGCCGGAGCCGCGGGCGGGCGGCATCCGCTGACGACGCCGCCGCCGATGCTGCTCCCCAGGTGACCACATGTGAACCCTAATTACCCCCACCCCCCACGATTTCTAAGGGGGGGTCGGGGTTAATTTCGCTCGGGAGCTCCCGAGCAAAATGACCCCCCCCTTAGAAATCGTGGGGGGTGGGGGTAGGCTCCTCTTCTTCTCGGCAAGATGAAAACAGAATCGAGACAACTTTGGACCCACACAAAACGAAAATCTTTGAGAATTGGCGGGTTTGGAGGAGGATCGGGCACCGCGGCCGTTTGAAGAGCGTTCCAGAACGCTCTGAGAGCGTTCCGGACCGCTCTGGAACGGCCCGTCCGACTTGGCCAACTCTTGGGGTGCCTCGCCCTGCTCCCCCTCCTCCTCACCATCACCATCACAATCATCAACACGATGACAATCATCATCACCATCACCATCACAATCATAATCACAATCACCATCACCATCACCACCACCATCACCACCACCATCACCATCACCATCACCATCATCATCACCATCATTATCAGCATCATCATCAGCATTACCAGCATAATCATCATCATCATCAGCATCATCAGCATCATCATCATCACCATCACCATCACCATCACCATCACCATCACCATCACCATCATCATCATCATCATCATCATCATCATCATCGGTATCATCGGTATCATCATCATCAGCATCATCATCACCATCAGTATCATCATCATCATCATCATCATCATCGTCAGCATCATGATCATCATTATCATCTTCATCATCGTCGTCAGCAGCATCATCGTCATAAACATCATCATAATCAGCATCTTCATCATCAGCATCATCATCACATTCGTGATCATCATCATCATCGTCATCATCATCGTCATCAGTATTATCAGCATCAGCATCATCATCATTAGCATCCGCATCACCAACATCATCATCATCATCATCATCATCATCATCATCACCATCACCATCACCAGCATCAGCATCAGCCTCACCGTCATCCTCATCCTCATCCTTATCCTCATCCTCCTTCTCTTCGTCGTTGTCCTCCTCCTCCTCATCATCAGCATCATCACCATCATCATCATCATCATCATCTCCCTTCCCCCCTTGCAACATCCAATTTCGTGATGTATGTTGCAACCCTGGAGCGCGTGGCGCAGGGCCATCATTCTGGGCGGCGCAGTCCGACAGAGCCCGCTTGCGCGAGCAAGATCGGACCTTCCACATACCGACAAGTAGCGAAATCCGATCGGACCCAACCAACCCAAACCAACCCCTCGGATTATGACAACATCGCGACGGGAAAATTTCGCTATTTTCGGCCGCTGGGGGCCCTGACCGGAACGCGGGACCGTCAAGAAACGACTCGCGATAGGAAACCTGTCCTGGGGAATTAATTGGTCGAGACCTCTGGGGGTCGACGTCATGCAAAAATCCGCCGACCCCTTGGGGATCATCGGCGTGTGAGATGCTTCCCCCTCCCCAAACCCCTCCCCCGGGAGCCCGGTCCGGTCGATTTGGAGGGGGGGGGGGGTCCGGCGCGAGCGGGGGGGGTCCGGGACGAGCGACTCACGGGGCTTTTCCGAGCCCAAGAGGGCCTCAAGACGGGCCAAGAAGCCCCCAAGAGGCCTCCAAGACGGCCCACGCAGGCCCCGAGACGCCAAACGACCGCTCCAAGACGCCCACGATGGCCCCAAGACGGGCCAAGAGGTCTCCAAGACGGCCTCCGAGGTCCCAAACAAGCCTCCCAAGAGGGCCCAAAGAGTCTAAAATTGTTGATTTTCCCAAGTGTTTTTCGACGTTTCTTGCTTTCCCGCCTTTCCGGCTTCCCGACGCTCCAAGACGGCCAAAGAGGCCCCAAAGATAGCCCCAAGATGGCCCAAGAGGCCCCCAAGACGGCCTCCAGACGGCCCAAGACGGCCCCAAGACGGCCCAAGAGGTCCCCAAGACGGCCCAAGAGGGCCGATTTGGAGGGGGGGAGGGGGCCGGGACGAGCGCAGCACGGCCGGGACGAGCGGTTCCAGGGCTTTTCCGGGCCCAAGAGGGCCTCAAGACGGGCCAAGAAGCCCCCAAGAGGCCTCCAAGACGGCCCACGAAGGCTCCGAGACGCCAAACGACCGCTCCAAGACGCCCACGATGGCCCCAAAACGGGCCAAGAGGTCTCCAAAACGGCCCCCGAGGTCCCAAACAAGCCTCCCAAGAGGGCCCAAAGAGTCTAAAATTGTTGATTTCCCAGAGTGTTTTTCGACGTTTTTTGCTTCTCCGCCTTTCCGGCTTTCCGACGCTCCAAGACGGGCAAAAAGGCTCCAAAGATAGCCCCAAAATGGCCCAAGAGGCCCCCAAGACGGCCTCCAGACGGCCCAAGACGGCCCCAAGACGGCCCAAGAGGTCCCCAAGACGGCCCAAGAGGGCCGACTTGGAGGGGGGGAGGGAGCCGACGGACGAGCGCACGAGCGGTTCCAGAGCTTTTCCGGGTCGAAGAAGGCCTCAAGACGGGCCAAGAAGCACCCAAGAGGCCTCCAAGACGGCCCACGAAGGCTTCGAGACGCCAAACGACCCCTCCAAGACGCCCAAAATGGCCCCAAGACGGGCCAAGAGGTCTCCAAGACGGCCCCCGAGGTCCCAAACAAGCCTCCCAAGAGCGCCCCAAGAGTCTAAAATTGTTGATTTTCCATCGTGTTTTTTCGATGTTTTTTGTTTTTCCGCCTTTCCGGCTTCCCGACGCTCCAAGACGGGCGACGAGGCCCCAAAGATAACCCCAAGATGGCCCAAGAGGCTCCCAAGACGGCCTCCAGACGGCCCAGGACGGCCCCAAAACGGCCCAAGAGGTCCCCAAGACGGCCCAAGAGAGCCGATTTGGAGGGGAGCGGGAGGGCCCGGGACGAGCGCAGCACGGCCGGGACGAGCGGTTCACGAGGCTTTTCCGAGCCCAAGAGGGCCTCAAGACGGGCCACGAAGCCCCCAAGAGGCCTCCAAGACGGCCCACGCAGGCCCCGAGACGCCAAACGACCGCTCCAAGACGCCCAAGATGGCCCCAAAACGGGCCAAGAGGTCTCCAAAACGGCCCCCGAGGTCCCAAACAAGCCTCCCAAGAGGGCCCCAAGAGTCTACAATTGTTGATTTTCCATAGTGTTCTTCGACGTTTTTTCCCCAAGAGGCCCAAGACGGCCCAAGACGAGAAAGTGTCACATGTGGCGGCTCTCCTCGTCCTCGTCCTCGTCCTCCTCCTTTTCCTCCTCTTCATCCCTCCGCCTCATCCACACCATCACCATCACCATCACCATCGCCAACATCATCAAGCCTGGAGATACAACGCGTAACAAGTTAGGACATCCGTGATCCCTCGCGCAAAAACCACCGAGACAGCTGGGCGGGCGCGGTGGCGGGATTTGCCGCAGGCAGCTGGATAAAAAAAGAAAGGAGCAGAGGAGGAAGAGGAGGCGGCCACGGGCGCCACAGAAGCGGACTTCGGGCCACGCGACCCCCGCAGCCGAGGGCCGACGGCCGCGCGCCCAGACGGCCCCCAGCCCCCTGCGGAGAGGAGGGTGCGACTGGGGCGGCACGGCAGCACGGGCATGCTGGCAGGAGTTTGACGGGGGGCGATGAACGGGGCGGCGAACTGGCACAGAAGTTGCTGAACGTTTCCGGCCCTTCTCGTCGCCACGGCTGTATTCCTTCTTGAAATCCCACCAGCCCTTTGGGTGTGAGTGGTTTAAGGAGCTCTCTCTGTCCTCAACCCCCCTTCTTCCCCTTCGGGGAGGGGTTTACCCCTCCCCCTACCCCCTCCCCCTGGACCTGGACAGGGAGTTCCGCGGGTCGTCAGGGGGGTCTTTTTCGACGTCTGGGAGGGCAACAAAAAAATCCGACCCTCACGAGGATTCTGGCCCCGAGGGGGGGGGGGAGTTTGGTGCCCCAGCTCGTTTTTGAAGCAAAACTCATTGATTTTACTATGGTTTCGGGCCCATTTTGGGCTTCTGAGGGGGCAGCGCTGATCGTCCTTCATAGCAAAAGTATTGATTTTACGAAGGTTTTGGGCTCATTTTTTCCTTCTCAGAGGGCAGCGCTCATTTGCGCTTCTCAGGAGGTCGCAAGAGGCCCCAAGATGGCTCCAAGAGGCCTCCAAGAGGCCCCCAAGAAGCCTCCAAGAGGCCCCCAAGAGGCCCCCAAAAGGCCCCAAGAGGCCCCCAAGAGGCCCCCAAGAGGCCCCCAAAAGGCCCCAAGAGGCCCCAAGAGGCCCCCAAGAGGTCCCCAAGAGGCCCCCAACAGCCCCAAGAGGCTCCAAGAGACCCCCAAGAGGCCCCACGAGGAGCCCGAACGACTCACACCAGGACGAGGCGCCCGAACGACTCACACCACGAAGAGCCCGAGCGACTCACACCACAAGGAGGTGCCCGAACGACTCACACCAGGACGAGGCCCCGAACGACTCACAACACGAGGAGCCCGAACGACTCACACCGGGACGCGGGCCCCGAACGACTCACACCACGACGAGCCGGAACGAGTCACACCAGGAGGAGGGGCCCGAACGACTCACACCAGGACGAGGGGCCCGAACAACTCACACCACGAGAAGCCCGAACGACTCACACCAGGACGAAGAGCCCGAACGACTCACACCACGAAGAGCCCGAACGACTCACACCAGGAAGAAGGGCCCGAACGACTCACACCAGGACGAGAAACCCCAAACGACCCAAACCACGAGGAGCGCTTTCTCTCCCTCCTCCTCCGCCTCGTCCTTCTCCCGCTCCCCCCACAATGAGGATGTACAAGGAGGCGGGGGGAAGGAGGAACAGGGGAGATATGCGGGGCCAGGCGGACACACGCCTGAAAACCACGACTGTCGGCATGCTTCGCATGAGTTGCTGCTGTGATATGGGCTGGTGGGGATACGCGAAGCGTAAAGAATTCTGATCAGAACGCGCCCCGGAACAGGCCCAGGAGACGACTTTGGACCCTGGACTAAAACCCCCCCTCACGCCAAAGAGGCCCCAAAAAGCCCCCGACGTGACTCCGATCGAATTGCAATGCATCGCCGCTGTTGCAAACCAACGCCGACGACTGGCCAACCCTTCTGTCGCCACCCACTCCCGCGCCCATGTACCACCCGCCGACGGCGGCACGAAAAACACGCACATCCACGCGCGAATAAATGTGACCCTCGGCGGTGCGCACACCTCAAAGTCACATTTGCCCGGGCGCGAATGCACAGTGTCTCGCCCCGATGTGGGTCGACTGACTTCCCCATCACCCCCTGCCATCGCTAAGTTTGGGCCCGCGGCCCCCGCCCGCCACCCGCCGCCCACCCCCCGCCGCCGTCGACGTCGACGTCGACGACGACGCCGCAGGATGGATGAGGCCGAAAGCTCCAGCCGCAGACTTGCTCACCATCGTCGCCGTCGCGGTCGTCGTCGCCGCCATCGTCGTCGCCCCCGTCGTCGCCGCCCCCGCCGCCGTCGTTTTATTAGTTGTCGTCGTCATCTGGGTCGTCGTCGTTGTCGTCGTCTTCGCCGTCGCCGCCATCCGCGTTGCCGGCGCCGCCGCCGCCGCCGCCGCCGCCGTCGTCGTCGTCGTCGCTTCGTCGTCGTCGTCCTCGTCGTCGTCGTCGTCGTCGTCTTCGCCGTCGTCGTCGTCGCCGTCGCCGCCGCCGCGGCCGCCGCCGCCGCCGCGGCCGCCGCCGCCGCCGCGGCCCCCCGTCCAGCGCGCCCTTCCCTCACGCCCGACGATGCATTTTTTTGGCAACGTCGGCACCCAGAGGTCTGGGCTCTTTCCCCGGGACCGGTGGTTCAGCCTGAATCGTTTGTCGACGGCCCTGGGGCCAGGAAACGGCCTCCCGAGGCCGAGAACGCTGTAAACCTTCCTTCGCATCTTTTCTGCGTCGGCTGGGCGCCCGAGCAAGCGCCCGACATCATTGCAGGCATAAAAAATGTCAGAAGCGATCAGCGTCATCGACATGGGCGGTTCCCCCCGGGGTCGTAGGCGACCCGATGGTGGTTCCCCGGGGTCAGATTGTCACCCCGGGTTCGTTTTTGATGGCCCCAGGGCCGGACAAAACGGGCCCCAGAGGCCACAATCGAGAAAAAAAAAAAAAACCTTCGAAAACATAAAATCACGAAAAAATCTGCTAAACAAAATGATAAAAAGTGGAAGGGGGGAGGAGGAGAGGGTCGCCAAAGCCCTTCGGGGAAACCCTCCACGTCGACCTAAGGGAGGCTGCGCCAACACTTCGCAGCGACAGCCAGCGGCGGGCGAGCGTCGGCTGGGCGCCCGAGCAAGCGCCCGACATCATTGCAGTCATAAAAAATGTCAGAACCGATCAGCGTCATCGACATGGGCGGTTTCCCCCGGGGTCGTAGGCGACCCGATGGTGGTTCCCCGGGGTCAGATTGTCACCCCGGGTTCGTTTTTGATGGCCCCAGGGCCGGACAAAACGGGCCCCAGAGGCCACAATCGAGAAAAAAAAACCTTCGAGAACATAAAATCACGAAAAAATCCGCTAAACAAAATGATAAAACGTGTGAGATGCTTCCCCCTCCCCAAACCCCTCCCCCGGGAGCCCGGTCCGGTCGATTTGGAAGAGGGGGGGGGTCCGGCACGAGCGCAGCACGGCCGGGACGAGCGGTTCACGGGGCTTTTCCGGGCCCAAAAGGGCCTCAAGACGGGCCAAGAAGCCCCCAAGAGGCCTCCAAGACGGCCCACGAAGGCCCCGAGACGCCAAACGACCGCTCCAAGACGCCCAAGATGGCCCCAAGACGGGCCAAGAGGTCTCCAAGACGGCCCCCGAGGTCCCAAACAAGCCTCCCAAGAGGGCCCCAAGAGTCTAAAATTGTTGATTTTCCATAGTGTTTTTCGATGTTTTTTGCTTTTCCGCCTTTTCGGCTTCCCGACGCTCCAAGACGGCCAAAGAGGCCCCAAAGACAGCCCCAAGATGGCCCAAGAGGCCCCCAAGACGGCCTCCAGACGGCCCAAGACGGCCCCAACACGGCCCAAGAGGTCCCCAAGACGGCCCAAGAGGGCTCCAAGACGGCACCAAGAGGGGCCCAAGAGGGCGACCAAACATGTTGAAACTCTAGCTTTCTGCCCCCAGGAGCCCCAGGGGGCCCCAAGAGTGCCCCAAGAGGCCCCCAGAGGCCCTCACGAGGCCGCCCAGACGCCCCAAGGAACCCCCAAGAAGCACCCCAGAGGCTCCGAAACGGCCCCCAAGTGGCTCCAAAACTCGCTTTTCACCCCTTCGCGGCTTCTACTACCCCCAGATTGGCATAAACAAGGGGTCGGCGGTGTGGCGTAAGCCTAAGAATCATGACGTCGGGGGTCTGGAAATGCCAGCCATGACGGAACCGATCAATTATTGAAGTGAGAACTTCGTATCCAAACCTGCCTGGCAAAGTAGGCGAGAAGTTGCTGCTCGGCTACCAACTCTTGCACCCCAAATCGCTGAGCAACAGCAACACCTGTGTGCCACGATCGCTCTTCTCACACGCGCCGATTCCAGCTCCGTGAAGGAGTGGGGTGCCCCGCGGGTGAAACCCACGTTCAGCAGATGACACAATCAATCTTGGGGCCGCTCTGGACCAGTCCGCCGACCCCCACTTGCCGGGGGTGACAAGGCGTGTGAGATGATTGGCTGTCCCCCTCCCCCTTTCCCCCCTCCCCTGGGGATCAAGATCTCGTTTGAGGGGGGGGGGGGGCGGGGGGAGGGTTCCGGGATCTCGTCGGCGCTTCTCCCGGGCACTCGGAGCCTCCCAATCCGGCCTCCGCCACCTCCACGCTGCCCGAGATGCCTTCCGAGACGGCTTCAGAGAGGCGCCGACGCATCCGAACACCCTCCAAAGCACTCAAGGTGGTCTTAGGACCCCCCCAGGAAGCTCCAACCACGCCACACCACGGCTCTGAGAGGACCCCCAGCGGAGGCAAAAACAATGCTGTTCGTCTGGTGATTGATGACTTTCTCGCCCTCGCCTCGTCGGACATCCGAAAACTCCAAACGGCCCGACGCGGCCCCAGAATGCCGCAAGACGGCCCAGGAGGCCCACCTAGACGGCCCCAGAGGCCGAACAAGAGGTGCCTTGAGGACGACCTCGAAAGGTCCCCAGGCTCTCCTCCACAATATGGTCCCCAAGAACCCCGACATGCATCCAAGCGGCCCCGAGGGGACCCCCAAGAAGCCCCCAGGAAGCCCCGACCGGTCCCCAGAAGCGCTTCAGGCGCTCCGAAAAGGCCCCACAAAGTCTCCAACAGACCCCTCAGAAGCCCTGCAACACACCCGCCTTCAGGATCCGAGCCCATCACATGCATCCAAGAAGTTCTTGACCCACTAGATAGCTTCCAAAAACGCCGCGAAGACTCGCTATTTCGGGGGGTCGGCGGACTGGCGTAAGCCACTTGAGTAAGACGAGGAGGCCGAGAACATTGCCATTCTGATGCGTTCGATGCGTGCGGTCGTCTTGGGCATGGAAACATGGAGAGGTCGTCATAGGGCTCCTCGAGGCCGAGTTTGGCACACCTTGGGGCCTTCTGGGGATGCCCTGGAGCGTCTCGATGCTCCTGGACCACTTTGGGTTGTCCCCCACTTTTTGGGAAACAAACTATTGTTTTATGATATGTTGTTCATTTTCATGTTTTTCATTGTTATGTTTTACTTTTTGATGGGGGATCTCTGCCTGGGGCCCTGTTGGGTCGTATCGGGTTCGTCTTAGCATTGCTCTGGGGCTGCCATGGATTGAGGGGCAACGATAGGGGGGGACTGGCACAGGGAATCGGCGATACATCGCCGATAGATCGGCGATTGGCCCCCCATAGTGAATCCGCACCTTCCTGGGCGGGTTGTGGCTAGCAGACCCCTATCGGCGATCACTGGGCGATTGGGGGTCGATGCATCCCCCCTATGCCTATCCCCCCCCCTATCGTTGCCCCCGAGGATGCTTCTTGGGCCCTCTGAGTTCCTCCTGGGGCCATCTCGCCAGCCATCTTCGACCGGTCCTTGGCTGGGCCTCCGGCCCGAACGTCCCCGTCCCAGGGTGCCCCGGTCTCGCACGCACCGCATCGGAACAGGGATGTGGTCGGGCTCCAGTCTCGCCTCCCGCGTCTGGCTCGGCTTGGGCCGCCCGGACGTCCACCTGGGGCCGTCTTGGGCCAACTCGGGGGCCACCGTTGGCCCCTCTGGTGGCCATCTTGGGAATTCCTGGGGCCGACTTGGGCAGTCTTGGCGTCGGGTATTCCGGGGCCCTCTCGAAGCTTCCCAGGGAGCTCTGGACCGCCTCAGTGCTCTCTAGGGGGACTCCGAGGCCGCGCGAAGCTCTCCTGGTGAGCGTTCTCTTCTTCGGCGTTTCGGCATCGGGCGGAAGGGGGAGGGGGGGGGGTGCGGGGTCCGGCTCGGGACCTCTGCATTAGTGCGACTGTTTGCAGCAGTGCGTCCCATGCAGCCCCCCGCCCCTGAGTTAGGTTGGTCCCATGGATTCTTGCTTCCTTGTGGAGAACTGGTGGGTGGGAGGCCTGGCCGGCCGACACTCCTCGGGATTGCTTGATCTTGTCTCCTTGCTGTAGCGTTCCTCGGGGCGGGTTTGTCGTGTTTCCCTTACTGTGGCGTTGCTTACTGCATTCCCCACGTTCCTCGGGGTAGCTTGGTCTTGTTTCCTTACTGCGGCGCTCCTCGGGGTTGCTTGATCGTTTCCTTACCGCGGCGCTGGTTACTGTATTCACGGGGTTGATACGTCCTTCTTTCTTACTGTGTTCCCTGGGTTGTTTGATGCTGATTCTTTGCAACATTCCCCGGGTTGCCTGGTCTTGTTCCCGTACTGCATTCCTCCGGTTGTTTGGTCTTGCGTCCTTCCTGCCTTGCAATGCCTTGCACTGCCAGGAAACGCAGAGCAATGCCAAGCAACGCCAAGCAAGGCCAAACAAATCCTTCCTTGCTCAGTTACTGATTCAAGACATTTTCTCCGAATTGGGGTCGCAGCGGGTTCAGGTGAAAGTGTGCTGCCCCTGGGTCCGAGGACCCGGATGCTAGAACCACGCGGGCGCTTCTCGCGCGCTTGGACTCAAGCGCAGGCCAGGGAACGCTCAAGACTCAGCGGATTCATGCTACAGCGCGGAGGTAGAATGAAGAGGTAGGAGGAAGAGGAGGGAGGAGGAGCAGGAGGAGGAGGACTTGCCTCCCACGGCAAATCTTTACTCATGCTTCGTCCGTATTACATTGTCGGCTCCGTGCCCGCGGACGCGTGTTCCCGCCAGGAAGCTGTCTGGCGGCCTGCCCGCCAGAGGCTTACACGATGCTGTAGATTGGAGGCCTGGAAATGGGCATCAACACCAAGACAAGGGGTTGCCTCCACAGGGGGAAGCTGATCCTAGATTTCGGTGTTGGTGGTAATACTTCGGTCGTCTTCCCTCGGTGGAGACACACCGCCGATATTGGTGTTGGTGTCAACCTCTAGGCCTGCGGATATACTCCACAGGGCCAGCCAGCTCAGCATCACAGTCGGACCATGAATGAGAATTGTGAGCACGAAGAGAAGGCGCCCTGGCGGCCAGCAGACGCAGCGGCGCGGGCAAGCGCCGGCGCGAGAGGCGAGGCGGTGGCATCAGGAGGCGAAGCCCCGCCAGCCGAGGGGGCAAGGGGAGCGGAACAAGGGGGTGATGGGGGAGGGGGCATCCCGACAGAAGGCGTGATCGGAGATCGAAGCGGTCTACCTGGAGGACTCCCAGTTGACGGGAACATGCCCTCCCCAACCGTCCGTTGGCAATCCTGCGCTTTCACTGTCCAGCACGCAGTCCACGCCTACCTTGCCCCCGTGGTTCTCCACGGTCGCCCACCGCGCTCTGGCCCGGCACGCCTGGCTGCTGCCGCCCGCCGGCTGCTCATCGTCGAATTCTTCGACGTCAGAGCATCCCTCCTTCCTCTCTTCGGCCTCCCACCTCCCTCTTTGCCTGGTGCGGATTTCGCCGCCTCGCCACTTACGGAAAAGTCTAGCACGCAATTGCAGACGCCATCAGCGTCGGCGTTGTACTCGCGATAGACGTGATGCACCACGACCTCCAGGACACCCGCTGTCCCTTGCAGCTGTGCTGGGAAAGACGGGCCTTGCTCATAGGAAGGCTGAAGTTCCGCCGACAAACACCTCCAGGAGGAGGAGGATTAGAAAGAGGAAGAGGAAGAGGAGGATGAAATGAGGAGGAAGATGAAATGAGGAGGAGGAGGATGAAAGGAGGAGGAGGAAAGGATGAGGATGAGGATGAAAATGAGGATTAGGATGAGGATAATGACGATGATGATGATGATGATGATGATGATAATAATGATGATGATGACGACGATGATGATGAGGACGAGGATGAGGATGAGGATGAGGATGAGGATGATGAGGATGATGAGGATGATGAGGATGATGATGATGATGATGATGATGATGATGATGATGATGATGATGACGATGCTGATGATGAGGATGGTGATAATGATGATGATGAGGAGGAGGAGGAGGAGGACGAGGAGGAGGAGGGGCAGGAAAAGGGGGAGAAGCAGGCGCAGAAGCAGAAGTGAGGGAGGAAGAGGAGCCAAGAAGAGGAGGACGCGAAGGATAAATGCCTACCCCTCGCCTGCAGTGGCGCCACCCCCCCTCCTCCTCCTCCCTCCCTCACTCCCTCCCTCCCTCCCTCCTCCTCCGTCTCCTCCTCCGCCTCCGTCTCCTCCTCCTCCTCCTCCTCCTCCTCCTCCTCCTTCTCGTCCTCGTCCTCGTCCTCGTCCTCGTCCTCGTCCTCGTCCTCGTCCTCGTCTCCTCCTCCTTCTCCTCCTCCTCCTCCTCCTCTCCCCCTGCCCCCCTGCCCCCCTGGGTCTCCTTGTGGATCCTCTTCAGGCGGAAGACCTGACCGAGACTGGGCTCGCGAGGGTGCGAGGAGGAAGGCAGCGCTGAGGAGGAGGAGGGAGGAGCGAAGCTGGAGGAGGTGGAGGTAGGGAGGGAATGAGGGGAGGCAGGGAGGGAGGGAGGGAAGGAGGGAAGCAAGGCCCCCTCGCTCCGCTCGCTGCTCCCGCCGCGACCTTCCTCCCCCCTGCCTCCATCCCTCACTTCTCGTCCCTGGCACGAAGGCAAGAGATGAATACTACTCCCCTCTCTCCCGTGGTGACGTCCTGGAAATGTTCAGCCCCACTCCGCGCACTGTTTCTTACACAGCGAAGATTCCCGGGAAACGGGTTTTCGCTGTGGCTTTTGTTAAAAATGCTGCTCTCGCTGAAGCGCTGGCCTCATGTTCGGCCTACCGCTCGTTCCGAATCGTGCTCCCGCTGCAGCGCTGGCCTTATTTCCGCGCTTCCGCTCGTTCCGAATCGTGCTCCCGCTGCAACGCTGGTGTCATTATTTCCAGCGCCATGCCACGGCATGGTTCTTGGTCCTGCCAAATAGGCTCCAAAATCTAGAAAATGACTCCGCGAAACAACCATCGGAAGTGATTACACATTCGGTGCCGATTCGTTAGTTGTTGGGGTCGCAGAAGCCCCCCCCCCCCTTTGGGGCAGGCGTCGCCACTCAACACCATGCTATGCCATATACTGCGACATCCAACTGTGCGAATAGAGAGGAGATCTACGCCATGGTAAGGGATGGGAGGGAGGGGTAGGACATCAGATATGACGCGAGCGCACCTAGCTTGTCCCCTTCCCCCTCCCCATCCCTCCCTCGCCCTCCCCCCCTCCCCCTCCCCTCCCCTCCCCCTCCCCCTCCCCCTCCCGCTCCCTCCCTCGCCCCTCCCCCTCGCCCCTCTCCCTCCCGACGTCGGGGGTCTGGGAACGAGGCCTGCGCCTCCTGAGGAGCTGGGAGAGGAGGAGGCCGAATCTGGCGGGGGACAGGCCGGGAGCCTCCGTGAGTGGCGGGCTCTGCAGGACGGATCGGGCTCGGGCCGCTCGCCAGAGCGCTCCCGGAGCGTCCTGGGACATGCGATGTCCTGCTTTGCTCGACGCGCGCTCCCTGGACCTCCCGGCCCGCTCCCGGCGGGGTCCTCCGAGGCCGAAAACGACGAAAAGCCTCCGCTCCTCCTTCCTTGTCCAGCCCTCGTGTGCTGGGCTCTCGTTTTGACTGGAGCACTGTGGTCGAGTCTCCTTCCTCCCCCCCCGTCCTGCCTCCTCCTGCCTCCTACTTCCTGCCTCCTGTCTCCTCTCCCTGCTCTTCCTCCTCCCTTCTCTCCTTCGTCCTGCTTGTGTTGCAGCGCCGTTGTGACTCTGCCTCTCTCGTGTGCTCCTGGGAGGGGGGACCTCGCGGCTGCGCAATGCGCCACTGTCGCCACTTTCGTGGGCTCCTGGGAGGCACAGCGGACTGGAGTTGTAAACGCACCCAGCCGAGACCTCGCAGCTCCTCGGGAGGCTGCGAAGTGCGCCACTGTCGCCACTTTCATGGGCTCATGGGAGGCCCAGCGGACAGGAGTTGGAAACACATCCAGCCGAGACCTCGCGGCTCCCTGGAGGGCTGCGAAGTGCGCCACTGCCGCCCTCCTCCTCCTCCTCCTCCTCTTCTTCCTCGTCCCATGGGCAAGGGAGGAGGGGGGGGGGAAGGGCGTGGGAAACTAGGGCGGGGAAGAGAAGGGAAATGAGATGGAGGAGCGGGGTCGGAGGGTGGGATTGGGGCGGGGAGGGTGGAAGAGAACCCGGCGAGTAATTCATGCTGCAAGGGGCCGGGGAGAGCCTGCACTCTCCGGGCGACGCGAGAAGACGAAACTGAAAACGAAGAGGCATCCCCCAAGCAAGTTAGTTAACGAAACGAACGCCGACCGTGGCGGCTCGAAAATTAGTTAGGCAAGAAAGCGAAAACGAACACGATCCGAATCTGTATATATATATATATATATAACAGTCTCAACAACGAAGGGTTGATGTCCGTGCAAGAATCGCCTGCAAAGAAGCAGAAACAACTCGAGTTCAAATCGCTCTCGCCCGAGGACGCCTTCAATAAGATCGCTGCCGAGACCGAGGAGTACATGGGCAGCACAGCCGACGCAGAGCTGGCAAAGACAGACCAGGCAGACACCCGCAAAGACTTTGCAGAGTCTTGGGGGTTCTCTTGGCCACCGCCTCCTGCGCTTGGACCTCCTCGTAAAGGTGGGCCCTTTCCGACGGCGCAGAAGTGGCAGCAAGGCTCGTGCGAGTACCTCGGCGAAGTGGCAGCCGGGGAATTCTCGGCGCAAACACCAGCACCGCCTTTAAATTGGCCTGCTGATTGGGGCCAGAAGGTTTGCCCCGTGTCGCAATGCCAGCCGAAGAGCGGGTCGGCACAAGGGTCCACAACGGAAGCCCTGGCCAAACCAGAGGACGCGAATGAGAGGACGCGATGACGCGAATGACGACGCACAAGCAGTGCCCTCGGAAGGGGCCCGCCTTGCCGAGGAGGTCCAAACATAGGGGGCGGTGGCCAAGCCAGGCCCCAGGATTCTGCCAAGTCTTTTGCGGGCGTCTGCCTGGTCTTTCTTGTCAAATTCTGAGTTGGTGTTGCTGTCCATGCAATCCCTGGCTTCGGCAGCGACCTTCTTGAAGGCGTCCTCGGGCGAGAGCGGTTTGAACTCGAATTGTTTCTGGTTCTTTGCAAGCGACTCTCGCGGTGCAGACTCGTCGACGAGCTCCAGGAGTTGGCCTTCCGTGTTTGTCGGCATCGCGAGCACCGCGAGGAAGACGCCGAAAAAGTGTTCGGCCGTGGTGAAGACATGTTGGGCCCGATACTCGGCGCCCGCGGCTGAGCCCGCACAGCAATGCCCCCCCGCCCCGATCCTCACAATTGCGCATAGCTCAAAGAAAACTACGCCCGGAAAAAAATACAAAAACATTGAAACGCACGTCGCGCACATCGAGCATCGATAAAGACATCGGTCAACAATTGCATGCGTCTCTCGCCCCATAAGCGGGTAGACCTCGCGCGCATTTCGCACGTGAGATGACAATCGCGCGCGTAGGAACCATTCGTATGAATATGCGTTGACAGTGTCCACTGCGAGCATGCCATCGCCCCCTCCCTTCGGGCATGCCCAAACGTGGCACCATTTGTTCGCGAATCGCTCGAGGCGCCCGCGGGCCCATGCACGCCGCCTTCCTACTGGGAGCTAGAAACGAAGCGCCAGCACACATGTTGGTAAGAAGACGAACAACGATTGACGCCCACGGGCAATTACTTAAGTTAGAAAAGCGACGACGAAAAACGAATCGGCGCGGCGGGAAGTCAATAGTTCAGACAACGAAATCGAAAAAGACAAATCGTGCAGGGCTTCACGAGATGCGAGCCGAGATTATGTGGACTGAAACTGTTCGGCTCAAGGGAAGGGATCCATGGGGCTTCGCCATTTCGCATGGGAGCGGGGCCTGGCTGCGCCCACGGCCAGGCTCCATGTTCCGTGATCAGAGATGGCTTCCGCGGGGGAGGTTTTGAATCGTGTCGCGGCCATGGGGAGCGTCGTGGTCCAGCAGCGTGATCAGATTGTACGATTGGGGTAAAAAGTACGCGATGCCATGCCCGAGCAGCAGAGACAGGAGCGGCGACACTTGGAGGTCAAGAAGACAGAGCTTACCACCGACCTGAGTCTCTGGTCGACACGAAGCTGCTCGGGAAACCTGACAAGTTCTCAGGCGAGCTGGGCGAGAACGCGAAGTACAAGGATGGTGTCACCTGGGAGAACTGGAGTTTTGGTTTGGCGGCGAACTGCATGGCGGTGGACCCGCACATGGCAGAGCTGATGAGGGGCGCAGCTGAGGTGGCCGCTGAGGCCTACGCACACGAAGATCTTGACAAAGAGGCCCAGCGTGTGAACACCAACCTGTATTACATCCCGGTGCTAACATGCAAGGATATGGCCCAGGGAGTCGTGGGAGCGTTCCTTCAGGAGAAGGTCTGGAAGCATGGCGACTACTCTGTGTGGAGTTCGAGCCGAAGGTGCCGTCGCGATTCCCGGGGATGCTGGACTCTATCTTGTGTCCACATGTGCAGGAGAACGACCTGATCAAGGGCATCGTGCCCTGGGAGACGCAGGTGCAGCGGTGCGAGGAGCAGACGGGCGAGAAGATCATGGAGTCAATCAAGAAGTCCGTTCTGAGCACGAGACTGGTGCCCAACAAGCTCATGGAGCACCTGATGCTGAGCGCGACGAGGTTCACGACGTATGCGCTGGTCAGGGCAGAGGTGCTTCACTACTTGAGGTCGAAGCAGGAGGTGATGGCATTAAGTGGTTCTGTGCCGATGGATTTGGACGCGCTTGCGTTTGCCAGACACGGGGGGGACGGCAAAGGCAAGCACGGCACGGATCAGACCAAAGGCAAGGGGCCCGACAACACGAATACGAGCCAGCCACGCAAGCACTGCGGCAAGAAGGGACACAAGCTGATGGAGTGCGGGAAGGCCACACAGGACAAGGGCGGAAAGGACAAGAATGACAAGCCGAAGGCACCGCCAGCCCCAGAGAACCCTATGACCAGGACATGAAGTACTTAGGGTACGACTACGACGCCGAGGAGGGCTACGTATTCTGCGTCGCAGATTGTGAGGATGACAAGCTGACTGATCAGCATACGTATCACAGATTGTGAGGGTGAGGAGCCCAATGACGTTAAGATGGAGAACGACGAAAGCTACCTGATTCCTATTGGAGAAGTCGAGAGCGATAACGACGGGAAGATCGAGGTCATGGTCGATTCGTGCGCAGCCAGAAGCGCCTGCCCACCAAATTTTGCACCGCGAATACCACGAGAAGAAGCCGATTAACCGCCACTACGAGAAGCAGACGGTTCGAAACTATACGCGGACGGATGCAAGACGGTACAAATGCGAGGACAGTTTGATGTGCGCGACGTTCACAAGGCGATCATTGCGGTCAGCGATTTGACGAGAGGATCTCGAGGCGTGCGGTTTGATGAGTACGGTGGAGCAGCGGTCAGCCCGTCAGTAAGCCATGAGGTCAAGAAGATGATCGAGATGGAGGCGACAAACAATGCGACGAACAAGCCACTCAAGATAGCCAAGAGAGGGGGGATCTACAGCTTCGACGTGGACGCCAGCACGCCATGCCCGCTGGAAGGAAATGAAGCAGAATAATCATCAACTCAAGCGGTCGAGAGTGAAGAGGTCCAGATGCCGAGGATCAAGGAGGAGAGGTGCAGGCCGACAGCGGAGGAGATTGCCGCGCACGAGAGGACACACATGCCGCTCAGAGACTGTTGCAAATGGTGTCTGTGGGGGCGCGGCAGGGAGGACGCCCGCAAGAAGACTAACCCTGAGGAGGCGCCAGATATAATTACCAGTCATCGGCATGGACTACTGCTTCGTGAACACCGAGCTGGAGACGGAGATGGTCAGCACATGGTTCAGAAGCCTGAGGACGCCGTGGCATCGATCATGGTGATGCACAAAGGGCCCAGCGAGTACGTAAATTCAGCGGTGGGGTTCTACATTGACGTATGGGGGGCCGCAGACATTATCCTGAAGGGCGACCAGGAGCCATCGCTACAGGCCGTCATCACAGCGGTGAAGAACAGGAGGAAGCACAGCACGCAGATTGAGAAGGCACCTAAAGGATCTCATCAGAGCAACGGAGCGATCGAGAATGCGGCGGAGTGAGTGGAGTCTCTCTCTACTGCGTACATTACACAGCGAGCTGGAATTCAACCTGAAGGTGAAGATCGGCCCCAAAAGCCTGATCAGTCAGGCATGTGGGGTATCTGCTCACCAAGTTTGCGATCAAGACGGATGGCAGGACAGCTCGGGAGCGGTTGGGACGAGCTAAGTATAAGTAAGAGCTGGGTAAGATCGGGGAAACAATCGACTACGAGATCCAGGCGAAACATTATTCCAAGCTGGAGCGGAGGTGGAGCGAAGGTATCTTCCCTGGCAGGCGGGGCGAGAGCGACGAGATTATCGCGGGGGCTGCGCGTGGGATTGAGCACGCCAGGACGATGATGCTGAGGAGTGCCGAGGACAAGTACAACAAGGAGGTCTACAACACCTTCATTGGCGCGCCGTGGAATCCCAGAGGACTGGAGTTGAAGGACCATGATGAATTTGCCCGAAGGCCCGAAGGGGGCGGTGCATCACGAAGGCTTTGATCGAAGAACATGGGCCTACAGATGGACGCGCGGCTTGCGAAGGGAACTCGGCAATACAGAACGTGAGGTGCAGGACGAGGTTTGCGAGGATCGTCGACGAGGCCGAGCCGAGGATCGAGATGGCAGTTCCAGCGGACCCAGCTCAACCCGAGGGAGGCGCAGCACAAGCAGAAAGACACGCAGCAGCGCCACCAACAGACCGCGACTGGCGGAGGCAGGACAGCGTGCATTAGGCACACCGGTAGGACATCACTTCGGACCAGGAGAATCCATGGATCAAGATGTGGAAATGACAGGCAACGCGATAGTAGCAAGTGGAGACGTGGCCCCGTTGACACCAAGAAGGGACGAGGTGATGGAGGTCGGTATCCCCATGACGATCGCCAAGGAAGAGGACCGACATGTGTGCGAAGAGGTCGAGCCGAGGGTGAATTACGACAAACTGGTGGGAGACGGAGTCTACCGGGACGCGTACACAGGAGAAGAATTGCAAAAGGACCTGGTGACCAACGGCAGGACCAAGGAGATGCAGAGTATGGAGGAGTTTGAGGTCTTCGAGTGGGTACCGTTTGAGGACCGGATGAAGCCGTTCGACACGAAGTGGATCGATCGCAAAAGTAGGATCTGCAGAACAACGAGTGGATCGTGAGGAGCCGTTGTGTTCACAGGAAGTATAGCGATGAAACAGCCCCCTCGAATTTCGCAGGGACACCCGCACTATGGGCAATTAAGTTGGTGGTATCACGGGCAGCTTCGACAAGACCGAATGAGAAGAGGAGGAAGAAACTTGGGCTCTACGACATCTCAGTGGCGTTCTTTCATGAGTCGCTGAAGGAGCCCCAGTACTGCTGGCCACCACCAGAACAAAGACGACCAGGAATGCTCTGGAAGCTGCAGAAGGCGATGCATGGCACACCAGAGGCGTCAATGCTGTTTCAAGGAGAAATTCGAGACAACTTCAGCCAGAATGGGTATCAGATGATAAAGAAGGTGCGGTGCCTGTACTACCATCCAGGTATTGACTCGCTCTGTGCAGGACATGGGGATGATTTCGTTTTGGAGGCATTCGATGACGAGCTGGGCGCTTTTGACGATATCATGGCGAGTCGTTTCAAGGTCAAACCTCAGCCTCGAGTGGGACCAGGAGGAGCATCCGAGGGAACCTTTCTCAACAGGACGGTTCTTTGGGGCGAGGAGGGCTTCGGCGTTCTACCAGGCCCCAAGCTAATCTTGGAAATGGTGGAATTGTGTGGTTTGAGGCAGGCTAAGCCGGCCGAGACGCCGAGCTCGAAGCACACAGCGAAGGGAGTTCGAGAAGCAGAGGTTCCAGTGACGCGGCAGAGTTCGATGGTCTATCGCAGTTGCGGTGGTATTGCTCAGTACATAGCTGGAGATCGATGGGGTATCCAGGATGCAGTTAGAGAGCAAAGCTGTTCGTATAACGACCCACGGGTGAAGCACATCCTGAAGCAGAAGCGCCTGGTCAGATACTTGAAGGGGACGGTGGACATCGTGACCTACTTCCCTTACCAGGAGGAGACGTTCAAGGTGAAGGCGCCGGTCGATGCGACCTGGGCAAGACATGAGACGACGTGTAAGAGCATATCATCGGGAGGCATTCGCTTGGGAGCTCATTTACTGGAGAGTTGGGTTCTATCGCAAGCGACGGTGACGTTATCGAGTGGAGAATCGGAGTTCTACGCGATGGGGTCACGCACGGCCAGGGGGCTCAACATCAAGGTTTCACGAGATGCGAGCCGAGATCATGTGGACTGAGACTGTTTGGCTCAAGGCAAAGAGTCCATGGGGCTTCGCCATTAACTCGTGTCGCCGGGAGAGTAAACTAGACTCAGCCTGCGACCGATGCGGAGATTAGGGGGATGGCGATCTTTCCCTGTGGATATGCGACAGCCTCGCGCCAGACGGGCGATCCATGGACCTGGACACGTGTGTAGAACGACGTGCAAGTGTTAAGATTTGCATAATACGTACGCGCATTACCTGACACCCAGAGGCCGAGAAGCCTCCGTCTGCTCAAAAAACCCGCGCACACCTGCAGGCAATCATGTCTATACTCATCGGTCGGAAGAAGTAGGTACAAACATGAACCACGAAGACGTTAATAGTAAATTGGGCGTCCGCCCGCCCCCCGAAAGAGGACGGAAAAGGTGAAGCCACTCGATCATTGAAGTAGGAAGGCGCTTAAAATTATTGTAACCCAAACATGCGACGTCCTGATTTTTTCAGGACGGAACCCCAGGAAATCCAGACCCTTTCCCCGGGGCGGGTTTTTCATCCTGAGTGATTTTCTGACGGTCCTGGGGCCAGGCGAGGGCCCCCAAGAGAAGAAACTAGGGAAACTCTGTCCATCCTGATGTTTTTAAGACGCGATCATGTCTGGCATTGGGAATCTGGGAATCTGGGATTCCCAAAATACTCACTTTCAACGACCGATGGGCTTCGTTGTGTGCTATCCGAGCCGTGGCCACCGCCGGCGGAACTGCCCTCGCCTTCCTTCCGCCGCCCTTCGCCGAGGAAGAGATGGAAAACTAAAGCCTTCGAAGGAGAGGGCCTCCGCAGGGCGGGCAGGAGCAAGGAGGGGGCGGGAGGGGAGGAGGAGGTGGAGGAGAAGAAGGAGGAGGAGGGGGAGGAGGAGGAATGGGAGGAGGAGGAGGAGGAGGAGCGCACGTCCATCGGAGGTGCCGCAGTTAGTCCCTCGTGAGCGCCGCATGGCGGATCGAAAGTTGAAAGGTGTAGCTGCCGTACTGATGCGGGGACTCGATCAGTGCAGCACGTAATTTATGAAAGATCGAGTAGGCGAGCGCCACAAGATCATGAGCTACATTAATGTTCAGGTCAGTATCTTGATACTCCTCCACCGTTCCCAAGCCAAGCCAGAGGAACGGGGGAGCGGTGGGGATGAAAAGGCGAGGAAACGCAATCATGTGCAGCAGACGGGGGCAGGAGAGGTAGTGAAGGAACGAGTCGGGGGAGTCGAGGCAGCCAAACCTGCATGGGAGAGGCGTGAGGATCTTCACCCGATGGTTCGTGATCCACGCTCCTGTGAGAGACTTCAGATGCGCCCACACCCTTGCTGGCGCTGACTTCATCAGCACAGCACGGAGGGCTAGCCATCTATCACGGGTGGAGGCTAAAGAGGGGCAGATCTCTGCTGGAAACCACGCGCTCAGCCGAGCGTGAATGCGTTCGTGGAATCGATCTGGATATACCAGCGCAGTGAGGCACTGGATGAAGACGCCTTGCGGCCGAGCTTTCTTCCTCCCACGACAACGACGATCCCGCCCAGGCCCGTCCCCCCCCGAGGGAGATGCAAGAGTGGCCTCGCGTGCAGCAGCACAGGCTCGGATCAATGGAGCAGGAGGAAAAGGGAGGTCACGGCAGGAAGTGAAGAGCCTATAATACTGGAGGATGTCTTTCTCATTCAGCCAGCATTCTGCCGACATCAATTGTTTGCGAACTCGCATGTGCAACCCATGAACATCAACACCCTCCCACCACCAGTCATAGCACTCCGCCCAGCCTCGAAGGGTGCACACACTAGCTCGCCATGCATTCGCAAGGGCATATACTCGGACGCTCGTGATGGTGGCTGCCTTGAGCCAATTCTTCATGCTCAGAAAATCATGCAAAGCGAAAGAGCTGGGTGGCATGCGCAACAGCTTGTGTAGTGCATAATATTCTTTCTTCAGAATTTCCGCACACAGTGGGAAGAATTGGGCCAGATATCCTAGGACTGACAACGCCGTGCACTCATACAGCCTAATCGATGCATCGCTCGGGGATCGACTGCTGGCAATCATTCGGACTCGGGTCCACCACTTCTGTCCCGCCTCGTGCCACTGAAGCGACAGTGTGGCGGCTGGTCCTATCAGAACGCCCAGGTATTTTGCGTATCCCGCAATCTTCACATCCGACCAGGCTGGTACTAGGTTCGCAATGATGGCAGCATATACAGTGTTTTCTGCGACAGTGCATTCAACGGCTAGCGGTACGACTACACACTTCGCTGTCTGGAGCATGAGGCCTGCCAACTTCTGTGCATATTGGAAGGTAGTAAATAGAAGAGGCAGCAACATTATATTGTTTAAAACCACCCCTACATCGTCGGCACAGGCCCCCAGGGAGGCGTCCTCTTTACTGGGGAAGGGTCGGACGAGGTGGCGGAGGAGGGGGTCAAAGCCCAGGGCCCACAGGGAGCCAGAAAGGGGACACCCCTGGGGCACGCCAGACGTGATAGCAAACATGGGCACAACTTCCGAGCCAACCGACAGATGAGCCAGGGCACCTGCGGCGAGGGCATTGATGGCGTAGAAGAAACCTATGTGCATGCGATGCCTTTCCAGCACGAGCCTTAGCCACGTTTGGCTCATGCTGGGAAAGGCAGCTTTGATATCAAAGCTCAGAAAGATGGGATGCGATTCTGCGTGGACTACGCCTGCTCTCCGAGCTGCTGTGTCCATGGCGAGAATATTGTGGCCTAGATTTCGTCCTTTCACAAACCCCTGTTGGACCACATGGGTCCTCTGGACCACAAGGTGCTGCAACTGCTGATTGAGCGTAGACGCCAGAAGCTGGCTGTCCGAGTTTTTCAGCGACAAAGGACGGAGGGTCCCTGGATCTCTAATACAGTCCGTGGTGTCCCTCGGGTCCTCGCCCTTGGGAATAAACGCGAAAACGCTGTGGTTGAGGCCTTCTGGAGGGGGCTGACCGCCCATCAGATAGAGAAGGAGACGATAGAGGACGTCGAGGCAGGAGGGATGGCCTTTCCACGCTGCATAGGTGAGCCTATCAGGCCCAGGTGCGGATTATCGTGCTCTTCCTAAGCTAGCTGCCATTTCTTCCCGCGTGGGGACATGAAAATCAAAAGCTGGATGGTCGGGCATATTGGAGGCGAGAAATGTCTTAATTTCCTCTGTCGGCATCGCACCTCCCGTGCAAACTGGCTGCCAATATTCTTTTAAAGCATTTGCAATCGGGACAGGGCCTCGGGCTACATCACTTCGGTGGCCAGTCTGAGCAACACGCACCCCCTTCAACACGAGTCGCCTTTGTTTGGGTCTCCACAGCAGCGCCCTACGCAAAGACCTCTCCTGCATTTTGCCCCAGTGAGCGGCCTCGCGGGGATTCGAGCGAGCCCTACTAGCAGCTTCATCTTGCATTTTTTCATGACGGGTGGCATTCTGGCTAAGGACCTCATGTCTGAATTCTTCCTCACGTTGGAGTAAGACCCTTCTTCCGACAATCTGCAAAAACTTCTGGCCATACTCAGAGTCTTCCTGAAGTCTGGAGGCTGTGCGAACATCTTGGCGCCAGATAGCTCGTGCAATCGATCTGAGAGCCATGCATCTAGCTTCAGTCGAGAAAAATTATCCTGCTGCACTGCGTGTGTGGTTCTGGCCTAAGTCAGGATCCTTCATAAGCTCCCTACGCGTCACTGTGGCGGCAACGATCATATGTTCTTTGAGGAGAGACCAGGCCTCAGGAGGAGGGAGGGATTCATGTTCGAAACCAGCCATACAGTTCGCGAGGATGTGATTATACCGCGGGTGCTTGAAAATGAATGGCGGAATTTTCTGCTGGCCTTTCGGGGTCTGTCCCCTGGGCTTCAGGGTCAAAGATAAAATAGCGTGGTCACTCAACTGCCAGTCTGCCAACTCAGGCGCTTCTTGGATCAGATCCAGTGTCGTTTCAGTTTCGAGGAGAAAGTGGGGAGAGAGGGAGACGAAGGCACGGTCGATCGAGGAGAGAGAGGCGGAAGATCGGGAGAAGTGTGTCGGTAGATCCGTCGCGATCTCCGTCATCTGGCCTGAAAAAAGGGAACGCCAGAAAGCTTCGTGATGATTGGCCCTCCCCTCCAGGGAGAGACGCGCCTGGCGGGGCTCAGGAAACAGCAGCGAGTCGTTCGGCCTGTCGGACACGTTGAAGTCGCCGATCGCGATCGCCACCCGATGCATCTCGTCCATTCGTGCCCATGAAGCGTTGCCCTGCCAGCGTTGACGAAGTGTTGTCCTTTGGGTAGCACTTAATTCAAAGTTGTGAACGTTGATGATGCGAATCTCCATACTGGTTCTCGGATTCTTGATACTCAGGCTGTGTATTCTTCCTTCCGCAATGGTCTCTGGGTCAAACTTCGGGCGAAGATGTTCTGGCACTGCTGAAAGCTCTGCATCATTATACCATGGGACCAGGATTGCTGCACCACCAACACCAGGCCGTTGTCCCATAGTTGAGAACACTTTGTATTCGTATGGGTATTGACGAAGATAGTTGACCAGGGATTCATGAGTGCCATGCACCTCTTGAAGACATATCAACGCACGATGTTTCATAAGAGCCGCCAGCCTTGCTACTAGGAGGAGGAGGAGGAGGAGGAGGAGGAGGAGGAGGAGGAGGAGGAGGAGGAGGAGGAGGAGGAGGAGGGGGAAGAAAAAGGAGAGGAGGAGGAGAGGAGGAGGAGGAGGAGGAGGAGGAGGAGGAGGAGGAGGAGGAGGAGGAGGAGGAGGAGGAGGAGGAGAGGCGACGAAGCCAGGGTGCAGCGCGCAGCGGGCGAGGCGCCCGGCTCTCGGGCCACAACTCGGGCCCCCGAACTGCCCTTCGGGACGACCCGGGCACCGCCGGAACGCTCTCGGCGAGGCGCGGGTGCTGGAGGGCATCTGCGGAAACTTCCTCAAGCCTCGAACCTCCCCAGACCCCCTCGCGCTGCGAAAAAGTCACGACGAAAGTCGTTTTGGCAATGTTCGGCCTCCGGGAGCCCTTCCCGGGCCCCAGGACCGTCAAAAAACGATTCAGGATGAAAGACCCGTTCCAGGGACGGGGTCCGGACCTCAGGGGGTCGACGTCGTTGTGAAGAAAACACGACGTCGGGGGTCTGGTCCCACTGCTTCGAGCCTCGGGGACAGCGGCCCCGCCCTCCCAACCTGGAGGACCTGGGGAAGCCACAAGGTACCAATACCGCCATTCCCTGGACATCCCCCTGGGTAAAATTCAGGCCAGAATTTCGAAGTGAATCCAGCCGTGGCGACGAAGGCCTCCCAAGAGGCCCACAAAGGCGAAAACGATGGAAGAGTAGCAATATCGGCACCTCTTCCTCCCCAGACCACCCACGCCATGATTTTATCATGACGCTGACCCCTAGAAGTCTGGACCTCTTCCCTGGGAAGGGCTTCTCATCCGGAGCCGTTTCTTGACGGCCGCCGAGGCCCGGCGGAGGAGGAGGAGGAGGAGGAACGAAACACCGCCCGCCGTATTCTCGTCGGGGGGTGGGCATGCGCGCGGCGGGGGCCTTGCTCGGGTCCTGGGACTCGAGCCAGTGAAGGTGCTCGGCCACGTAGACGGGGCCGCTGGTTCGTCGAGGGCCTTCGGCGGCGGGGGGGGGAGGAGAACATAATAGAAAAGAACATTGCAGCGGAGCTCCAGCGAAGGGATATAGCAACTGCGGCGAGCTCAGCGCGCTTCCCACGCAGCTTGGCCTCGCTTGAGACGCAAGTGAACTGTCGGGCGCCACGTGCGCTGCCCCACACGAGGCGCCCTCCCAAATCTGGCGCGCAGCGGGGGGGGCGGGCGAGGAGGAGGAGGAGGAGGAGGAGGAGGAGGAGGAGGAGGAGGAGGAGGAGAAAGCGTTTCGTGCATGTTTTTTACGCGCGGCATTTTCGACAGGAGGCGGAAGGGTCTGTTTGGTCCGACGCCCAGCGGCCAGAGGCGCCCAGCGGCCTGCCTAAGAGAAACAAATTTCTGGGCGCAGGGTTAGCGTCAAGCCCTGGACCCCTGGGACTACAAAGAAGCTTTAACAGTGTGCATCCACGAGATCTCACTGCCCCTCATCCTCGTAGTCCGCCCCATCCGATTTCAGCCCCGTCACGGCGTGCGAGGAGGAGGACGAGGAAAAGAACAAAGAAATGACAAATGACGCCACGGGCGCCCTTGTTCCCAGCGGCCTGCCAAAAAAAGACGAAGAGGACGAGGGTGGCAATGCCGCCTCTCGTCCTCGCCCTCTGGCAAGGCGCGTTCAACTTGTAACCCCCGGTGGCCGCGACCACGTCCGCGGCCGCGGCCGCGGCCAGCTGTTTCGCGCCCTCCAGTGCCAACGTTACCATTGCTGGCGTTGGCGCCATTGCTGTTCGGTTGGCTCACGGACCGGCCACGAGAAAGCTTCGACGAAATAGAGCTGGCTCTGGGGCCTCTCGATGAAAATCTTAATCCCGTGAACGGCTTAGGCGCCCGAGGATGCGCAGCTCTATTCTTCTGAGATCGCCCCCGCGCCTGAACGGCGCGGCGGCTGAAGCCCTTGAAACTTGCATCGCCCTGTCGAGCTGGAGTATTATTAGAGATTATCGAACTTCCCCTGTCGCGGCGCATCTTCGGCGACCTCGGTCGTCTCGGCGCCAGAGCCCCTTCCAGCACTCATTGATCATAGCTGGTTGCTCTTTGCGCAAAAGGTGCGTAATTGTACCTGGTGCTGCATTCTGGGCCTTGTCTGTTGAGATCTCGGCCGCGGCCGCGATTGCCCGCGCGTCTGCGCCCTCGACAAACGCCTGCGCTTCCTCGAATGCATGCGCCCCGACCCCGCCCTCGCGCTTCGCTCGAAAGTGGCGCTTTTTGTGCTCGGCGAGGGTCTTCCTTGAGATGGCTGCGACGTGCGCGGCGGCCCTCTTGGCGGGGGTCGTCTTCTCTGCCCCCGCGCAGCAGCTGCCTCGGACTGCCCAGCGGGCTTTGCAAGTCCAAGCCCGGCCCCTGCATCGCGCGCTGCGGCGTCAGCCTCGCTGTGAACTGAATGAGAAGGGAGCCGACGTGGGCCTCCGCGAAAATCTGACACTGCCTGGCACGTTTCTCTCGCAGTCGATGGCATGCCTCGAGGGCGTCATAGTCACCTGGGCCCCCCCGCTGTTCCGCGGGCTCTAAGCCCGCGGGCCGCGCCGCCGGAACGTGCTCCGCTGGCCGCTGCCATGCCAGCTTCGCCTCGTCACTGAAACTGGTGGGCAAATCTTTCTTCTTGATGTCCACGTTGATCTCGTGCTCGCTCAGAATCTCGGCTCGCTCCTTCACCTCGGCCCTCTGCCCCGGCGCGTGCTGCCGTCTTATAGCGCCTGAGAGTGCCATCTGGATCTCGGGCGCAGCCCTCGAACTGCCCCTCCGCGACGCCCGGCGCCCGCTGGGCCTTGCGGGGCTGGCGGAGGCCGCGCTCCTTGATGCGCCTGGGTCGCTTTCGGAAATTGACCCGGGCCATGCCCCATCACCTGCGACAAACTCGATGGGCGGCTGGAGCTCGAGCACCTGTCCGCGCATCGGGCGGGCAATGTCATTCGCCGCCGACTGCAAGGCGGACTGGGTGTTGTCGTCTGCCGGCGGCGCCCAGGGGCGCGACCTGCATCCGGCGCTGCTGCTGCGCGAGCTTTCTTTGGTAGTTGATTGTTTCCTCCTCAGCGCTCACGCGGAGGGCCCAGCCCGTGCGCCAGGGGGGGGGCGGCGACGCGGGCTGGCCCGGCGCCCGCAGCGCCCCGCGGGCTGGCTGGCGGCGGCGGCAACCCGCCAGGCAAGGCCTGCCCGGGGCCAGCGCCATCGACCCCGGCCAGCGGCGTCGGGCGACCACGCGGCGTAGACGGCGCCAGACTGGCCGACTCGGCCGCCGCCAGGCGCACGGCTGCCGAGCTCCGTCGGCCCCAGGCTGCCCGGCTCCGCCAGCCCAGCCCAGGCCCGTCGCGGCCAAGCACCGGCCCCCTCTCTTCTTCCAGGGCCGCGCCCGCCAGGCTGGAGTGCCCCGCCACGGCGGCCGCGCCTCCTGCCGGCTCCGCGCTGCCAGCCGGCCCCGGCCCCGCGCTGCCCCCCCAGACAGAACCAGGGGCGGGGGGCAGGCGGGCAGGGCAAGCGGGCGACGACGGGCAGGAGGGGGCCGGCGAGGTGACGTTGGAGAGCGAGTCGGCGGCCCCTGCCAGAAGCACCTCCACGGCTGGGTCCACGTCGGAGGCGGCGTCGTCAGCGCCGCGCGCGCCGGCCGCCCCCGGGAACAGCGCGCCCGCGTCGTCACGGGCGACGCGCGGGCCGCAAGCCAGTGCCATGCGCGCCGCGCGGCGCCAGATGGCGGCGCCGATGGCGGCGCGGGCCCGCGCGGCGAGGGCATGCGAGGGCGCGCCCAGGCGCCGGCCCGCCGCAGCCGCCGTGGACGTGACTGCAGCCGCCGCGCCCTCATGGGGGCACCCCCGCGCCGTCCAGACGAGGGGTCGGCAGGCGATCCCGTCGGCGGCCAAGGCGAGCAGGTGCGGCGCATGCTTGCCCACCTCGCCATTCGCGCGCGTCGCCGCAGCATCTTGACCCGCCCCAGCTGCGCGCGGCGCCGCGATGCCCACGTCGAGGGCCGTCAGCTGGCCAAATGCAGCCGCGGTCAGCACGCCTGTCGGGGGGGGGAGCGGCGCGGCCTCGATGAGGCCCTGAAATTCTCTTTCCGCGCTTCCCCATCGGACAGGGGCGCCAGCGCCAGGAGCTCGTCGCGCACCCTGTCGCGGCCGCGCGTGGACTCCCCTGAAGCGCAGCAAACGGCACGCGCCCCAGTCCCGCCCCGCGCTGCACCAGGAGCACGCCCATGGGGCCACGTAAACCGGGGCGCCAATCCGCAGGCGCGCCGCGACCAGGAACTCCTCGGGGAGGAGCGCGAGAGCCCCGCAGAGCTCCAAGAGCCAGCCATGGTCGGCGCCAGGGTCCCGCATGTCGCGGAGAAGCGCCAAGCCTGCCGCGTCGCGCCGCCCCGGCAGCGCCTCCTCCACACCCCGGGCTACGAGGTCAGCCAGCCGCACCTGGGGGCCTGGCACGACCCCAGGGCGCTCGAAATTATCAGCGCCCGGCGGTGCCAGGAGCGCGTCGGCGCCAGCCGGCGACGGAGCTGGAGGGGGCGACAGCGGCGCCCGACCCGCAAGCTGCGCGTCAGCGCTGCCGTCGCGCCTGCCTGGAGGTGCTGGGCCGCCACCTCCGCAGCCGACGCTGGGAGCTCGGCCTGCCGCGCCTCCAACGCGTCAGCCGAGGTAGAATCCCAGTGCGCCAGCAGGGCCTCGCGCCGCGGCTCCGGCATGACGCCCAAGACCTCCTCAGCTAAGCCCCGCGCCTCCACGCGGCTCGCTAGCCTAAGTCTGGGCGAACTCCGAACGGCGGTCTCTGAGCCCGTCGACCCCCCGCCGGAACTGCCGCGAATGCAACTGGGGCGGTACTTCGCAGAAGATCTGGAAATCACGCTATGATTGTTTACCGGGTCTTCGACGATCAAGTCAGCCCGCCGCAGCGCGCGCGCCCCTGCTGGATGGGGCTCTGAAGCAAAACGGCAATGGAAACGACGAGCAATCGCGCGCTGCATTATTGCCCCATGCCTCGCGTGTCGGCTCGTCTGCGCAAGGGGAATATGTCTGCATACCAAAACACTTGTTTCCACCGCGTGCGCCAGCGTAGTAGTTTGAGACGGTTGCGGCCCACGTCGCGGCGCGGGCGGGCTCGCGACGCGCCCCCCGGCCCGGCGGGAAAAAATTGCCTTCCGCAGAGCTGGCGGGCCTCGCGCGTGTTCGACGTCATTTGCGCGTGCCGCAGTGATGCCAAAATCTCGTCTACTCGGCAAAATTCGCACTGCGCTGGCTTGCCCAGTTGCCCGGCGCCCAATGGTCGCGGCCCGCTCATCGAAGCGGGCCCGTTGAACAGCTCGCCCCGCCGCGCGCGCGTCGCAACCGCGACGCTCAACCTTTTTGATGAAAAACGCAATCTGCGCGTCAACATCGCACTGCCGCGCGCCAGCTCGCATCGGTCTGCGCGGCCCACCGTTACTGAGCTTTCAAAGGTGGCCGGGCGGTGAGCGGGCGAGGGGGGATGCAGTCGTATATCTTCCGTTCTTTGCGGGGCGCGCTGACAGACATCTCCCTGCTCTGTCCTGGATTCAGCCTGCCCTCTAGGGCGCGCGCTCCTTCGCCCGGCACGACGCCCCCGCGCTCGACTTCAAACTCAGGCCACCGTCCGCCCAACACTGCGGCAATGGCATCTGGGTCAACTCCACTGCATCTGCAAAAACCGCCGTCGATGCACCGATTGAATTCGCGAATTGGCAAGTGCTCTGGAACGTGCTTGGCTGCCGCGCATGCGAGACATGTGGGCCAAAATGCTCGCGCTGCTGAGGCTGGCAACGGGGCCGGATGTCTGCTCGAAGGCCCAGCGCCTGCCCGCTGCTTTCACCGCGGGCCCCTGCAAGATCATTTCCAAAAACTCAACGGCCAAGCCCTGGATCCCGCTGCCTGCGCCCAGCGCCGCATGTTCGAATTGAAGGCGAGACAGCAGCTAAAACGCCATCGCGTTCATCGTCGACGTCGAGGTGTCGAGGTTCGGGTGGAGCGGGGCGATATCGAGACCCATGGGAAGTTCGCCCCCCGCCAGGCGTTCGTTGTCTGCGCGTTTAGCGCGGATGTCGCGATCGCGTCGCAAAGCTTCAGCATCGGCAGGATCGCGGCATTGGCGAAGTTGCTAGCTGGCCCGAGAATGAAGCCCCGAAAACTGTTGATAGGCCTTCAACCGACAGGTGTCTCGTGGATCTTGGCGTTTATCCTGGACGGGGGGATGGTAGAAGAGTGCGTGCAAGCGCGAGAACCTGCACTGTCCGTGGTAATTGTCTGCATGCGCAGCGGCGCGTTATCTGTCAAGCAATTGAGCGTTATTCGTAATATCCGCATGATCTCTGTCAGTTCGCCAATGTCGATATGGCAATGGGGTCGGATCTGCCCAACCCTGTTCGAAAAACCGATCGCGATGCCAACATTCTTCTCCATTTCGATGGCCATGTCGTTGTCTGCGTTGCTCTTCATTCACCAACGATCTTTCGTATCCATCCAGGAAAGATTGCCATTTGGCTCGATGGTCTTGGTTGCGGCTTCGCGCAATCCGGAAATGCCTTGCTTAGGGATCATCGCACCATCCTGCAGCAACTTCTGCTCGGCATCTGGCAACTTAAAAAGCTTGACGTCTGGAACAGAGGTGCTTCGCCGCAGGCTGCGCAAAGTGATGGCCCCCTCCTCGTCGGAGTGGCGGCTGAATCTTAAGGCCCAAGCCATGCTGACCTCAATTTCGTAGATGCTGTCGGAGACGCGCTGAATCTAAAACTCTGGCCGGGGTATGGCTCCATATTGTTTAACCCAAGGTGTTATGTACATGTAGAGGTCTACTATCTCGGTGAAAGTCAACTAGATGTACTGTATGAGGGCTGGGCGTCTGCAGCAGAGAAGAAACCCGCAATCTGAGCATCCTGCAAAAGAGAAGCTTGGCCATGGTAATTTCCGAACGCACTTCGTCCACCCAGAAGCCTTTCGCCTTCGGCCACCGGCAGGGCGCGTCCAGTTTGCCACCCCATGCGGCCACGGCCACGTCCGCGGACGCGGCCTGCTGCTTTGCGCCCTCCATTTCCAATGTTATCATCGCTGGCGTTGGCGCCATTGCTGTTCGGTTGGCTCCCTGACCGGCCACGAGAAGGCTTCGACGCAGTAGAGCTGGCTCTGGGGCGTTTCGACGAAGACCTTGATCCTGTCGAAGGCTTGGGCGACCGAAGATGCGCAGTAGTTGTGATCTTCGGAGATCTCCCCCGCGCCTGAAAGGCGCGGCGGCTGGAGCTCACAGAACTGGCATCGCCCCGTCGAGCTGGAGGTTTAGACATTGTCGAACTTCCCCTGCCGCGGTGTTTGTTCGGCGACATGTACCCGCCCCGGAGCCAGAGCCAATTCCAGTGCTCATCGATCATATCTGGTTGCTGGTTGCTTCTCGTACACGTAGTGCATCATTGTACTTGGTGCTGCATTCTGAACGTTGCCTCTGTCTGTTAAGATCTAGGCCATGGCCAGGATTGTCTGCACGCCTGCGCCCTCGAAAAACACCTGCGCTTTATCACACTTACTCGCCCTGGCTTCCTCCTCGCGCTGCATGTTGAAGTAACACTGTTCGTTCTCAGCGAGGGTTTTTCCTCAGGATGACTGTGATGTTCGCGGCCGCCCTTTTCGTGAATATCGTCCTCTCTGCCTCCGCGCAGCAACTGCCTCGGACTGCACAGTAGGCTTGCAGCTCCAAGCCCAACTCCTGTATCACGTAGTGCGGCGTCAGCCTCTCCGTGAACTGAATGAGAAGGGATGTGATGTGAGCCTCCACGAAATTCTGGCACTTCTTGGCATATTGCTCTCGTAGTTGCTTCCCTGCCCGGAGGATGTCATAATCATCAGGGTCCTCCCGCTGTTCTGTGGACTCGAGATGTGTGGGACGAGCCATCGGAACGTACTCTTTTGGCCATTGCCATGACAACTTCGCCGACTTCTATGCACAAATCGCGGTACGACCAATCCCAATGCCAATAATACGAAAGAGAATAACAATAATACCAACACAAATAATTTAAACAACAAAAACTGGCCTCCGCCGACGCGCCCACGGCTTTTCCGTTGCCGGGTCTTCCGGCCCCCGAAGGCCGAGAAAAAATGAGGACGGAAAAAGATGCGACTGAGTCCGTCGTCATCGCCGTCGTTGTCGGCGTCGCCGCCGCGGCCGTCGTCATCGAGACGGGGAAAAGGAGGAACGAGATCAGCAGGCAAGCACGAGGTAGGAGAGGGCACATGAGTCACATGAGGAGGAGGACGAGGACGAGGAGGAGGAGGAGGACGATTTCCTCATGCAAGAAAGCGGGATGAGAAGAAAGGCGCGGCCGCGATGGCGTCGAAAGGGCACGCCGAATGCGATTCGATCCTGCTGTTGCCTTGTCCCTCTCTGGCCGCTATAGGTGCGCATCGTTCAAAGCAGTGCCCGGGCACTGATCTGACCGATCGAAGCAGTGCCACGGCACTGCTTCGAAGCGCTTCATTCATAAAATACGTTGGATTGAACTCGGCGACGCGCGGCACGTCGCCTGGGTCTCTGAATGCTGGGAGGTGCCATCAGGCCACGTGGCCTCTCCACTCTTGAGGAGGGGCATGCGGAGATTCTAGGTTGGCCTCGCGCGCACCCGCGTAGGGGCACGAAGTCGCGGCGGAAAAGAAGGAAAAGACAACCACAGACGACGACGGCGAAGACGAAAGGCGCCGGCGAGGACGGCGACGACACAACGGCAGACGAACGAACGGAAAGACCCGAACGAGGACGACGGCGACGACGGTGGGATCCGCAAACCGCATACGGGCGGGGGACGGAGGCGTAGGAGGGTGAGGAGGAGAAGAGCCCGAGGTATCTGCGATTGAACAGCGCCCCCAAAGGAGCAACAGCATCGAGCCATACGCATCGGACAAAGGCACACATATACTTCCATCGTGCACTTCCTGCCGACGCTTGTGTCCACACACGTGAACGCCTGCAGGATATGTACAGTGCACATATAGGGTAATAAATTTCACACACGTGCACGTGCATCATGCGTAGTTAGAGGGTGGCCTGCCAAACTTATTTGCATGTCCGGATTCAGATGACACATATCTGCTGGCACTTGTAAAACAGCTGTGCAAGCTAGGCTAATCCAACAGGCCTTGATCTGATATCAGATGTTGGTGTTTCCCGCGCCCACAGGCTGGGCGAGTGCCTCGCGACCACCTGCGGACCCCCTCTCAGTCATGGCTGGCACCACCATGCCAGGGCGGGGCGGGTGCTGTCTAGGGGCAACCCCGGCACAAGACCCGACCCACGACTCCGCCGGTCGCGGCCTCCACAGCCACGCCTGAGCCTAGTTGCACGGGGGCCTTATGATCAGTCGCATGACAGGGCGAACAAGCACAACGCACGGACGTCACAGACCTTGTCCCGAGCGAGCAAAGGCGCCAAAACCGATGATGCACCGAGCTGCGTAAGTGAGGCGACCGAAGGACTGGCCCGGCATGCTTCATCTACCCGCCAAAGCGGGACGGCAGCATGAGACAGGATGCGCCGAAGGATGCATGCACAGTCGAAAAACATTGACACAAGAACGTCCACCGAGACCGTGGGCCCTTTCGCCGAGAGCCCCAGGCCCCCGGGAGAGACGCAAAAAAAGCAGGCCGTTCCAAGATGACGAGCGCAGACACGACGAGCGTAATTGTACCCTCCAAAGCGCGGGTTGCTTTTCCTCCTCCTGCTCTTCCGTCTCCTCCTCCTCATGCGCCTCCTATTCCTCCTCCTTCGCCTCCTCCTCCGCCTCCTCCGCCGCCTCCTCCTCCGCCTCCTCCTCCTCCACCCGCGTTCCTCCTCGTCCTCCTCCACCCTCGCTCCACCCTGTACTGCAGGCTCCCGCCGCGACGACTGGGAGGAGGATGAGGAGGAGCAGGAAGAAGAGAAGGAGGAGGAGGAGGAGGAGGAGGAGGAGGAGCAGGAAGAGGAGGAGGAGGAGGAGGAGGAGGAGGAGGAAGAGGGGGAGGAGGAGGAGGAGGAGGAGGAGGGAGGAGGAGGAGGAGGAAGAGGAGGAGACCCTCCCTGGCGCGGGGAGCGCGCCACCGAGCGGCGCCACGGGGTGTCCAACGCCCGCTTGTGTAATTCATGTTTCTGCCGGTGTGCCGGGGGCGCCGCCAGGCCCTCCCCGCATGTGTATTAAATGGGGCCCTGGGACACGCAAATAATACACATCTCCTCCTCCTCCTCCTCCTGCTCCTCCTGCTCCTCCTGCTCCTCCTGCTCCTCCTGCTCCTGCTCCTGCTCCTGCTCCTCCTCCTCCTCCTCCACCTCCTCCTCCTCCTCTTCCTCCTCCTCCTCCTCCTCCTCCTTCTCCGCCTCCTACCCCTCCCCGCTTATTTTCATGTTCGTCGTCTTCAGGGTCGGCGGCACCGGCCGTCTGACATTCGCAGCAAATACACACGAATCCCAGGATTCCCTATAATTTCACATGTTTTCGGGTTTTTCGTCTTCCCCCCACTTGTCGATATTTTCCCACATGTTCTGGGGAATCGACGATGAATTGTGCCTGTGTGTTTTGTTTTTCCCTCCTGGTGTATGCGGTCTTTTCTTCTGGCAGCGGCACCGTTATTGGCTTCGACTGCGCGCCATGGGTTGCCCTGCGTGGGCCCTGGGATCCGAAGGAAGCCACGGGGGGATCTTCACCAGTTGAACGCTGTAGCTGCACGTCGAGGCGGCGCAGACCTGCCGTAACTCGCCCGAGCGACGAGGAGCAGGAGGAGGAGGAAGAGGAAAAGGAGGCGGATGAGGGAGGACGAGGAGGACTGCGAGGAGAAGGAGGAGGAGGAGGAGGAGGAGGAGGAGGAGGAGGAGGAGGAGGAGGAGGAGGGGGAAGAGGAGGAGGAGGTAGAGGAGGAGGCGGAGGAGGAGGAGGAAGAGGAGGAGGGGCAGGCGCGAAGACGAGCGCAGCGTCGCAGATAGGGAAAGCGACAGATCAGACGCAAGCAAGGCGCCTCGGGAGGAGGCCAGCGAGCTAGTCGAGAACTCGGATACCTCCCCTCGTGTCCTCGCCATCCCGACGCACTCTCTCCCATGCCGCTCCCCCTTTTCTGACAGGCCGGCGATGTGATGGAGGAAGACTAGGGGTTCTCAGGGGGGAGGGCGACGAGAAGGAACATGAGAAACAAGGGAAACCACAGGAGGACCACGACGGGGGCGGAGAACGGAGAGGCGGAGGAAGAAGACGAGCGAGGGGGACGAGGGAGAAAGGGATGGTAGAGCGGGGGGAGGGGGGCGAAGCTGGAAGGGGACGGGGAGCGCGCGTGCAGGATGCCAGGCGCGAGGAGGTGTCCCTTCTGATGTTTTTCGTGTCCTCGTGCTTTCTCTGCACTCCCGAGCAACCCACGCGTGTGTTCGAGCAAGCAAGCAAGATTGCGTGCCCCCCTTGAGCTCCGGTCTAAGCCGCGAGGAGGTGGATCGGCATTCGCGCCCAGGGGCAGCGCCAGGACGAGGGGAGGAGGGCCGCGAGGGGCGCCAGGAGGAGCCCGCGCGGGAGGCGGCTCCCGCCGCGGGGGCCCGAGGACCGCAGGGGGATCAGGGCGCGAGATGGGGGGGCGGCGGGGGGGATCGGCGGAGCCGGGCGTGCCACCCGTGGGTGGAGGGATTTCGCCACGCGATGTGAAGTTCCCTCCCCTGCCCCTCTTCCTCCTCCTTCTCCTCCTCCTTTTCCTCCTCCTCCTTCTCCTCATATTCTTCTTCACATTCTTCATATTCTTCTTACCATTATCCGTAGTATGATTCGTACTTGTTATTACCTTTCGTATACGTCTTATTGTTTGTTTTCCTCCTCCTCCTCCTCCTCCTCCTCTCCTCCTCGTCGTCTTAATTGTATTTTTGATCCTATAATTCGTATTACTATGCTTACTCTGATTCGGATTTGTCAGTAGCATCCGTGTGCTTATTTGTCATATCATAGCATTGTTATGATATTACTATTATGCTGCTTCGCCTTAGTATTCGGGCTACGATTCGCATTCGTATTCGTATTCGTCTTCTTCGTATTCTTACAATTAGTTGTAGTAACATTCTTCTTCGTATTCATATGATGTTTCTGCTTATGCGTATTATTGTCCGCATGTTTGCTACTTGTTCTTGTAACTCTTCCACCTCCTCCTCCTTTCCAGTGGCTCTCCCTTCACTGCTACATTCCATGAACCAGGCAGCTGCGCATAATACTTTTAAGAGAGAGAGAGAGAGAACAAACAAAAAACGAGCGATGGGCACCGCGGACGGGTGGCCAAGCACAGCGCCGCACACGAGCCGTAGCTCCGCGGTCGGGTGCACGAACCACAGCGCCGCACACGACCCATCGTGATTGAGATGCTGATTACGATTGTGTGCAATCACTCTGGGATGTCTCTCGATCGAACGGGCATTCGAACAGGCGGGTAAATTCATTCACCTACTCGCGCCGCCGCGCGAATGGCTGTGGTCTCTGACTCGCAGCCCTCTCCGACACTCTGGCGCTCAAGTCCCGTAGCTCGAGCTCGCAAGCACGAAGGTCGCCTCTTGGTTCAGTCTGGCGCGCCGACGCACGAAAGGTCGAGGCTTCGCGCGCGTGGCCCGCACTGGTGGGCGTGCGCTCCACATCTGCAGCTCGAGCTCCCGAGCTCGGATGAAGCCCAAAATCGCCGCCTCATCCTCCGACGTGGCCTGCACGTCGGAGCTCGTCCCAAAACTGATCACACCAGGATCAGGGCAAGGATAAATGAATCCTCCTCCAGGCAAGGCGACAAGAGAAGATACGCGAGTGTCTGTATAGACCTCCTCCGACTTTGAACGGCCTGACTGCACATGAGGCGCTCGCGTTCCGAGGATTCTCTGCTGCACACTTCCGAAGACCGTCGCACACGTTCTTCTGGTGAATGACGACTCTGTCGTAGTCGATGTGATGTACGCAGCTGTTGGCAACAAAAAGGAGGGTCGCCTGCCAGGGAGCTGTAGACCAGAGCTCCGCACGTGCAGCGGAGGCCAGCATCACATACAACAGGATCGCGGATAGGTTCCCAACAGCCCGCCCCGAGAATGACAGGGGCTTCCGCTCGCAAACCAATGAACTTGTTGTCAGCTTCAGTGCCCTCTGCTGCATCCGCAGCAGCCGCCACGGGCGCTCCAAACGGGGCCCTGTCGCAGCATGCCGCAGCACTCTCGCAAGGGCGCGCAGGAGGTCAATGCCTTCTGCCTGCGAATGCCACGCGACATTCCGCCGCAGCCAGTCCGCTGGCGCAAGCGGCCCGCCGCGAACCTGAGCAATCAGCGCAGGCAGACCCGCCGGTACCCGGCCGGTGACCTCTTTCTCCACGCCCGCCAGGAGCCCAACGAGGCCGAGAAGGTGGGTGTACTGGGTCTGGAGATGGTCGCGGCTCTCCAGCAGCTTGCGGATCAAGTTGTCCGAAAACTCGATGGCCCGCGAACGCCGCAGGTTCCGCGCTGCCGCTCGGCTCCCATGCACTTGCCACGCATCTGGGGCAGTTCCCGCAGCCATTCTCAAGAGCTCTCCACGCAGAGTGCGGAATCGGTATGCCGACGCGCGCGCAAGCGGGGTGAGCCAGACTTGAGGCAAAATGGCTACGGATTCCTCCTCCTCCTCCTCCTCCTCCTCCTCCTCCTCCTCCTCCCCCTCCCCCTCCTCCCCCTCCCCCTCCTCCCCCCCTCCTCCTCCTCCTCCTCCCCCTCCTCCTCCTCCTCCTCCTCCTCCTCCTCCTCCTCCTCTTCTTCTTTGTATTATCATTATGATCCTTATTCTTACTATTATTATTATTCCTCCTCCTCCTCCTCTTCCTCCTCCTCCTGCTATCCACAGCCCTGAAGACGAACGTCTGAGGTACCCACACATGCCACGTCAGCGGTAAGAGAGGCAAGGCAGCGACAGAGACAGAGAGAGAGAGACAGCGACGCAACGATGGTCCTCTTCAGCCCTCTTCGCAAAACAAGTCGAGAGGGGAACACATTTAAGGCAACGTCAGGCTCGAGCCACGCATCCCCAAGAGGCATGGGGGTACAGCAAGCCGAGACGGCCGGGGCGATCACAGCAGCAAGGTAGTGGTCAACCTGGCTGCTGACTGGGGGGTGCAGTTGCAGGTACAGCACTCAGCACAAGGCACGGACTGTCCCCGATTGGCCCACAGCTCGACAGGAGCGTCGGAAGCACGGCCGCCGAAGACCGCGTGTACCTGACCTCGGGGGCATTCCACACGCAGGGCCGATGAGCACGTTGGGCCTGGGACCTCCATGCTACACGTGTCGGCAGCCCCATCGGAGGCCGAACACCATGCAGGTTCCGTCGCCGCATGGAGGCACGCATTCTCGAGCTCTAGACACTGCCCACTCGGAGGCCGACCTAGCAGAGACGACCAACGGCTCTTCACAACTCCTCAGAGCCCTGCTCGCCTCCCCCTTGACCCCCCATTGGTCTTGCAACGGGGGCTGGGGTCCCACGAGTATTGCGGGGGATCCGCAGGGGGCCCCGCTGCTCTGCCAACCAGCATTAAAGTCGCGATACGTCTGACATTGCTTCTAACCTGTTCGGGGGGTCAGAGAACGCAGTACACAATCTCATCCCGCAATGACACCCGCATGCCACAAGCATGTCTGAACATCGCCATTCCATATGAGGGCGCCGCGGATAACACCTGTATGCTTAGTGCCGTGTTATCTGGGGAACAGGGGTTTAACCACGTCTTATTATCCCTCTCCTCCTCCTCTTCCTCCTCTCCTCCTCCTTCTCCTCCCTTTTCGTGCGTTCTTATTCCACCTTCCCTCCTCCTCCTCCTGCCTCCTTCTCCTCCTCCTCCTCCTCCTCCCCCTCCTCCTCCGCCTGCTCCTCCTCCTCCTCCTCCTCGGACCCAAGCTGCCGAACCTGTGCGAGAGGGGACTCGAGCTCAATGCCGTGAGCTCTGATCTGAGCTCTCGAGCCGCGTTGCGGCACGCACTCCGCGCGAGCGCGGAGCCACGGCACAGAACCCCAACGGCCCGCGGGGCGGGCCTCCCATGGGCACGCAGGCCCCCTGGCCACTCTGGGCCGCCCCAAGAGTCCGACGCCGACGGGCGGCCAGGAGAGCTCACGAGGCCATTGGGACGGCCACAAGAGGCCGCGAAGAAGGCCGCAAACAAGGGTCCTGCCCTAAGATGTCCAAAAGAGGGCAAAATGGCCTTCAGGCGCCTCCGCGAGAGCGAGCAGCCTGCGCACGCCCGGAACGACACTTGCTCCAGGACCCGGCATGCCCGCACAAACACTCCGAGAGGTGCCCGACGGGGCCCAGACGTCAGACCAGCAGGGCGAAGACGCCGCAAAACCTCGGTCGTCGACGCTCTTCCCTTCAACTCCTCCCGCTGCAGCTGGTGCTGCTCTTCGTCCTCTTCCTCCTCCTCTTCCCTGACTTCCTCCTCGTCCCCCTCGTCGTCCTCCTCGTCCTCCTCCTCCTCCGCCTCTCTGACTCCACCTCCTCTCGCCTTCTACGGAATTGGTGTGGAAAAAACGGTGACGCAAACGGGCAGCATTTCCTGCCCACTCTGAACCAGGCTCGCCGTCGTTGTCGCTGCTGGCGGCGGTGTGCAACTGAGACGAATGGGCGCCAACAGCGGCCACGGTCGGTGTTTGACAACGTTCGCTGCTGGTCATCGCGCCTATGCTTTCCGCACCCGCTCCTCGGGCACACGGATCCGTGGACCCCGCGTGGGGACGCCAGGTCCACGGACCGGGGAAGGCACCCGCCGAAACAGGAAGGCAATGCCGCCGGACTTGGCGACGGAGCGCGCCGATTCTGCACGGCAGCGGAACCCGTCGCTCGTCCCCGCGCCCTACAATGGAGACATCTCTTAAGGACGGGTGGTGAGGGCGCAAGACCCTCGGAATCCGAAGTCGGGACTTTGGGGCGATGGGCGACGAATGAAAACGGCAAGGGAGGGGCCGCAGTGGCAAGGACGCAAGGGTACCCTAGAAAAGGCACGCGTCCTTGCTATGCGCGCTGCCTGGTGAACGCTTTTGTATTCGGCGTTTCGACATTGGGCGGTAAGGGGGGGAGGTGGGGGGTTCCGGATCCAGACCTCTGCTTAGTGCGACTGTTTGCAAGAGTGCGGCTTTTGGGCGAGACCCCACCCGCTCGAAAAACGCGCCCCCAAAGAGGCCAAGACCTACTCCATGGGAGGGGGGCTTGGGAGCCCGCGCCGATCGGCAAAACAATGAATTAAAAACGAGCACGGCGATCGTTTTCTTATTCCTCCTTTTGCCGACCGGCGCGGGCCCTCGCACCCCCCCTCCCACCCTCCCATAGAGTGGATCTCGGCTGTTTTTTCCGGCGCCTGTTTCGGGCGGGTGGGGCCTCCCTCAGAGCCAGCACTCTTGCCAACAGGCGCACGAAGCAGGGGTCTGGAACCAGACCCCCCTCCCCCCGCGTTTGCGGGGGCGCCTTAGCGTTAATTCGAAGATTTTTGTGGCGGCCATCCGCGTTGCCAGAGTGTCCCGCTGCAAAGGTCTGTCGGCCGTTCGCGCCAAGGCGCCCAGCTCCGCAAATGAAAACATTTTTGGCACGCAAACACTGATCATTTCCCCCCCCTTGCCGCCCAATGTCGGAACGCCGAATCCGTAATCCATGCCTGCGTGTCTCAAGCTCTGACCTCTTCCACCGCCCGTCTCGGTCTCTCCCCCCCCCCCCGCGGGCGCGCGAGAGCCGGCCTCCTCGAGGGCGGGTGGTTTTCAACGTGTGCTTCTCGTTTTACCGCCGCGCACATTCGTCGTACAAGTTTGCAGGAGCTTCACGGAGTGAGGGCGGGTGGTTTTCAAAATGTGGCTCTCGCCTCATCGCCGTGCACATTCGTCTTACAAGTGTATAAGGGTTTCACGGATTGAGGGCGGTTCCTTTTCAACATGTAGCTCTCGCCTTAGCGCTGCGCGCATTATTTCCAACGGTTCGCAAGAGTCTCATTGACTCGCATGTTTAACGTACCAGCAATGGTATTTCGGACCGCTTCATGATTGTCAGGGCGTAGCAGTTACGTTGATTCGCGAAGTTCAAGTCCCAGGAACGGTGTTCTGGCACGATTCAGGATCGCCACGACCTCACAATTAAGTTAACTCGTGATGTGGAAGTCCTGAGAATGTTGTTTTGGCACGCTTCAGGATTTCTATATGATTGTCCCCCAAACGGGACAATACACTCAGTGGAAATGAACCATTGTGGGGCATATTAAGAGGGAGCTTGGAGGGAGGATGTATTCCAACATCGTTGATGGGTCTCGGGTTTTCACTGGTCCCTCCTCCTCCTCCTCCTCCTGCTCCTCCTCCTCCTCCTCCTCCATTTTTTCTCCTCCTCCTTGCTCTCTCCTCCTCCTCCTCCTCCTCCTCCTCCTCCTCCTCCTCCTCCTCCTCCTCCTCCTCTGACGCCCTCCTCCCCCGCCCAGGTCCCCAGCGGACGCCCTCCTCCCGCGCCCAGTCCCCAGCGGGCACGTGAGAACCGGTTTCCCAGTCCTCGTCGCTGTTCTCCACCCGCGCGGCAACCTCGGCGCCGGGGGGGGGGGGGGCGGGCACGGAGGACGATGACAGGGCGGAGTGCGAAGAAGAGGAGAGGAGGGAGAAAGGGGTAGGAGGAGGAGGGGGAGAAAGAAGGGAGCAGGGAGGAAAAAAAGGGGATGCTGATGCTGATGCTGATGCTGATGATGATGATGATGGTGGTGATGATGATGAGGAGGAGGAGCTTGATGTTAATGGCTTAGGGGCGCCTGAAGCCCGTTGGTGGGTCCAGTTTGCTAGAGCACCTCTCTGAAGGGCACAGTGGCCCGATGAGGAGGAGGGGGAGGAGGAGGAGGAGGAGGAGGAGAGGAGGAGGAGGAGGAGGATGAGGAGGAGGAAAGAGGAGGAAGAGGAGAGGAGGAGGAGGAGGAGGAGGAGGGAGGAGGAGGAGGAGGGAGAGGGAGGAGGAGGAGAGGAGGAAAGGAGAGGAGAGGAGAGAGGGAGGAGGAGGATGAGGAAGAAGAGCTGGAGAAGGAGGAAGGTGGAGAGAGGAGGGGGACAAAGCAAGCGCGACCGTGCCAAATCTGATATGCTACCAGTCCCTCCCATCCCGCCCCCGTGGGCTGATTTTCACGATCCGCCAACGGGCGCCCTGGCGGACCTGGAACACCCAGAAGGACCCCATCTTGCCACTCGCAATGTGAAGAAATGAGGACGATGACGACGGCCACCAACGATACCAACCCCCCGCGGGCCTGCGCGCCACCGGCCACGCTGCGCCGGGGCCCGGCAACCCGCTCGGGGCCTTGCCGCCGGTCGGTCCTGCGGCCGGGAGGGGGAGAGGGGAGGAGGGGAGGAGGGGAGTAGGAGGAGGAGGAGGAGGAGGAGGAGGAGGAGGAGGAGGAGGAGGAGGAGGAGGAGGAGTTGGAGGACGAGGAGGATGTTCTTCACTGTGTGCATCATTAAGCCAAACTCTGCAAGCAGGTTAAAACTCGACGGTGAAATAAACTAAATTAAAGCTCTAGGGCACACTCGTCACCCCAAGAAGAGGCAGTCTGCTGAGGTGGCTTACCCTTGCGTGCTAGCTGGAGCGCCTGCAACTGCTTCGGGGAGGTTTTACGCGGGCCCTCGAGGGCCACATGGCCACCAATCAAAAGGTTGACTGGTCGCTGGGCGGCCCAGGACCCGCACAGACCACAAAACACATAGCGCCCTTTAAACCAGAGCTCGTGACTTGAATTCAGCTGCTGTCCCCCTATAAAGGCAGGGTGGGCAACTCTCTGGGGCGGATCCTCCAAACCCAAAAGACGCCCAAGCCACTCATCCACGGGGGCCTCGGGCTCCAAGGACGGGACAACCCTGGGGAGCGGGACGGGAGGCCTGGGAACAAGGGCGGGGCAAGCCGACAAAACGGAGGCCCGGAAACCTCGCGACTTCTCTCGGGCATTGAGGCCGCACCCAGAGCACTTCCAAGAAGTGCTTGCATCCTTGAACAACTGGTGAGACGAGGCTCGAAGAACTCAAGTCTGCGCTGCTTGGCCTTCTCTGTCCGGTCCACAATGCTCTGAAAGATAACGCGCGGGCGATCCTTCGGACGGGACGCGATCGCAACAGTGAGGGAGGCCATACGCAGCAGGATCGATTTCGCCGTCTCCTCAAGTGCTAGCACATCTCGGCAGGTATGAGACTGGATCTGAGCAGACTCGGCACGCTGGTCAGCAAGATTGTCCGCAGCACGATTGACATAAACATGCTCTGCGACCGACGTGCGCCAAAACCTGTGAAACTTGCCATCATTATCAAGGTGAGAAAGGCAATGCGCAAGATTAGTTTCAGCCGTGCGCAAATCTAGAAGGTGCCACAACTCCCACCACAGATCTGCATTGGCAAGGCGATAATTATGGTGCCTTCCTTTTATGGTAGGCGTTCACGTGGTTAATATGATCGCACACAAGAGTCAAGTCTTCCTTCTTGGCAACATAGCGAACGGCCTCAATCAGGCCTGTCAGCTCAGCCCTTGGGACCGTCTGCCTTTTGCCCTCGACCAGACCCGTGACCCCATGGCTCCAATAAAAACCATTCCTGGAAGCGCCAAGCCTGACGAAAGCGAAGGCCACCCGGCGCAGCACAGGATGCTTAGACCAAGCACCTCCTGCACCGTCAGCCCCGAAAATGCCTCCAGGGAAGGGTTCCGAGGGCTCACACCCGGCGTACTCGAGGAGACGCTGCTCAGGCGGAGGAGGGAGGGAGAACCAATCAAGAGGTATGAGCCCCCGGCCCCAAAAGATTGGGCAGGCGTCGAATTCGGCGACTGCCTCATGCCTTAAATGCTCACTGGCCTGGACCCGGACAAGCTCGCTATCGGCATTGCAAGGGCATTGCCAAATTCTGTGTTTGGGTGTTTCGGCATCACTCCGGCAGCGCCAAGGGGTCAGGAACGAAAGCGCACTCATGCTGTCTCTCTTCTGACCAAATGCCGCCACAAGCAACAACTCTCACCATGGCAGCCAGGTCAGCTTCACCTTATTTATCTAAATGCCTAGTGAGCTCACCTACATGCTGCCAAGAAACCCCTCGCTCAGCACCTTTCCCGAGATAAAACTTCGAGGCCTCGATCCACTGACTGGTCCCGATGGTGTCATCTACATCCTGCAGCAGCTGCGTGGCAGGACTGTCACCACCATTCACTAAAGCCAATTCCTCTGAGGAGGAGGAGGAGGAGGAGGAGGAGAAGAGGAGAAGAGGAGAAGGAGGAGGAGGTTAGGGAGGAGGTTAGGGAGGAGGTTAGGGAGGAGGTTAGGGAGGAGGTTAGGAGGAGGAGGAGGAGGAGGAGGACGGGGAGGGCGGGGACAGGAGGGAGGGGAGCCAGGGCGAGGGGAAGGAAGGAGGGAGGGGGGGAGGGGAGCCAGGGCGAGAGGAGGGAGGGAGGGAGGAGGAAGCAAGCTAGGTGCGCTCGCGTCATGTCCGACGTCCTACCCCTCCCTCCCATCCCTTACCATGGCGCAGATCTCCTCCCTATTCACACAATCGGATGTCGCAGCATGGCGTAGCATTACATGGCATTGCATGATGTTTAAGACTAACGCGTAGTATGACATAATTAGCAAGGCGTGGCGACATCCCAAAATGAAGGGGGGGCTTCTCGGGCCCAACGTATCAAATAATCGACACCGAATGTGTAATCACTTCCGATGGTTTCTTCGGGAAGCAATGTTTTAGATTTTGGGGCCTATGTGGAAGGACCGAAAACCATGCCGTGACATTGCACTGGAAATATGGCGCCAACGCTGCAGCGGGAGCACGATACGACTGGAAGCGCGGAAATGAGGCCAGCGCTGCAACGGGAGCACGATTTCGAACGAGCGGTAGCCCGAAAATGAAGCCAGCGCTTCAGCGAGAAAACAACAAGCGCGGAAGCGAGAACGCGTAGCCTGACATAGCATGGCGTGGCGTGCGACGCCCCAAAGAGCGCAGAAAATCAACGAATCGACACGGAATGTGTAATCACTTCCAAGGGCTTTTTTCGGGGGGCATTTTCTAAATTTGCGGGCCATTTCGGAGGAGGACCGAAAACCATGCCGCGGCATGGCGCTGGAAATAATGGCACCAACGCTTCAGCGGAAGCACGATTCGGAACGACTGAAGCGCGGAAATGAGGCCAACGCTGCAACGGGAGCACGATTTTGAACGAGGGGTAGCCCGAAAATGAAGCCAGCGCTTCAGCGAGAGCAGCATTTTGAAAAAAAAACCAAGCGCGGAAGCGCGGAAATGAGGACGCGTAGCCTGACACAGCATGGCGTGGCGAGCGACGCCCCAAAGAGCGCAGAAAATCAACGAATCGACACGGAATGTGTAATCACTTCCAAGGGCTTTTTTCGGAGGGCATTTTCTAAATTTGCGGGCCATTTCGGAGGACCGAAAACCATGCCGCGGCATGGCGCTGGAAATAATGGCACCAACGCTTCAGCGGGAGCACGATTCGGGCGACCGGAAGCACGGAAATGAGGCCAGCGCTGCAACGGGAGCACGATTTCGAACGAGCGGTAGCCCGAAAATGAAGCCAGCGCTTCAGCGAGAGCAGCATTTTGACAAAAAAACCCAAAGGCGGAAGCGCGGAAACGAGGACGCGTAGCCTGACACAGCATGGCGTGGCGATGCCCCGAAGTGGGGGGGGGGCGTCTGCGGCACAAAAAATCAAAGAATCGGCACCGAATGTGTATTCACTTCCAATGGTTTCTTCGGGGCGGCATGTTCTAGATTTTAGGGCCTATTTGGAAGGATCGAAAACCATGCCGTGGCATGGCGCTGGAAATAATGATGCCAACGCTGCAACGGGAGCACGATTCGGAACGACCGGAAGCGCGGGCGCTTCAGCGAGAGCAGCATTTCGAAAAAAACGAAAACCCGTTTCTGCGAAATCCTGCAAAAACCGGTATGCGGAGGGGGGCCGGCCATGTCCCGCACGCCACCAGGGGAGAGAGGAGAGTGGTATTCATATTGTGTAATTGTGGAGCGAGGGAGGGGAGGGGAGGGTGACCTTGGGGGGTGGTGGGGGGGCGCGGCGCGAGGAGGGGGGAGGGGAGGGAGGGCGAGGGGGAACCGAGGGTGAGCGCGGAATGGGGGGGCCCAGAAGTCAAGCTGCTGCAATTTGTGGGATGCGTGCGTGGGCCCTGGAGGTCTGGACCACTTCCCTGGGGCCAGCTTTTCGTCCTGAGTCGTTTTTGCACGCTCCCGAAACGTGGTGAGGAACCCCGGAGGCCGAAAACAGCCAAAAACTGCCTGCTCAATTTTTTGGGCAGCGCCGGATCGCTCAGCGCCCCTCAAACGGGGACTCCACTAACGGGTACTTTGGCCACTGACCCAGCGAGCCCAACACTTCCCGATGTGGGCAAAGCTGCAATGCCAGAAAGAGGCCCTAAAGTGGCAACTTTAGGCAAAATTGCAAAGTACCCGTTAATAAGTACCCGTTACGGTGCCGTTGATCGCTGGGGAGGAGTGATGGCCGGGGGGGGGGGGGGGATTTGTTGTCGGGGCGGGTTTCCTGCGCAGGGCCACGTCCGGGGCCTCGGAGGGCATCTCCGCCGCGGCCTCGGCGCCACCCCGCAAAGGGGGAGGAGGGAGGAACAAAAAGGGATAGCGAGGGAAGAGGAAGAACAAAAAGGGAGGGAGGGAGGATAGTGAGGGAGGGAGGGAGGGAGGGATAGGGAGGAACAAAGAGGGATAGTGAGGGAGGAACAAAAAGGGATAGGAGGGGGAAGAGGAGAAAGGAAGAGCGAGGAATAATGAGGGACAGCGTGCGGGGAAGAAGAGGGAGGGGAAGGGAGGAGGGGGAGGGGAAATGGAGGAGGAATGAAGAGGGGAGAGGGAGCGGAGCGAGAGAGCGAGGGGAGGGGGGCGAGTGGCAGTGGGGAGGAGGGAAGAGGAAGGGGGGGAGACAAAGGAGGGGGAGAGGAAGAGCCGAAATAGGGAGGAGGAGGAGTAGGAGTAGGAGTAGGAGTAGGAGTAGGAGTAGGAGTAGGAGTAGTAGTAGGAGGAGGAGGAGGAGGAGGACAGGAAGAGCCGAAACAGGGAGGAGGAGGAGGAGGAGGAGGAGGAGGAGGAGGAGGAGGAGGAGGGGGAGACGAGGAAGAAGGGCATGGGGAAGAGGGAGAGGAGAAGCGGCAAGAGGAGAGGGAAGAGCCAATGGAGCCAAATACAAGAAAGGGGAGGAGGAGCACGAGCAAAAATGCGGATCTGCACGCTTCGCCACGGGCGCGGTGCGCTCGCGGTGCGGCCCCCGCCCTCGTCCGTCCGTCCAGTGCCCCCTCCCTCGCTGCCCTCCCCCCCCCCCAGGTTCAGTCCGTCACGCCCCTCCATCCCTGCCCGCCCCCGCCCCCGCTCCCGTTCCACGTCCCTCCTTCCATCCCTCCATCCCCAGCCAATCCCCTTCTGCCTCCCTCCCCCCCCGTCCCTTGTTTTTTTTTTTTTCTCTCTCTCTCTCTCTCTCTCTCTCTCTCTCTCTCTCCCCCCCCTCCATCGCTCCCACCCCACCTTCCATCCATCCCTCGCGCGGCTCGCGACCTCCTCCCCGCGCGTTCCGTGTCTCCCACGCCCGCACCTCTCCCGCGCGACTCGCGAAAGGGGGGGATGGCGGTTCTATCGCGAACTCGAGCGGCAATCGCGCCGCGCGCAACGCGAGGACAAGGACAACTACCAGGCACAACGCCACGACGAAGCATGCTGGAGGACTAGAGGAGGAAGCGGAGGAGGTAAGACAAGGTAAGGCAAGGCAAGGCAATGCAACGCAAGGCAAGGTAAGCTGAGGTAATCAAAGTAAGGTAAAGTAAGATAAAGTAACGTAAGGGGCGGTACGGTAAGGTAAAGCATGCTAAAGTGAGGTAAGGTAAGGCAATATAGAGTCAGGCAAGGCAAGAGGCAAGGCAAGGCAAGAGGCGAGGCGAGGCGAGGCGAGGTAAGGTGAGGTAAGGTACGGCACGGTAAGGAAGGTACGGCAAGGTAAGGTATGGAGGAATGGTGAGGGAAGGTCAGGTAAAGCAAGGTAAAGTGAGGTGGGGTGAGGCGAGATAAGGCAGGTTCATGCAAGGTAAAATGAGGTGAGGCGAGGTGAGGCGAGGTAGAGGGAAGGCAAGGTAGAGCGAGGTCACGCCAGGTAAGGTCAAGAACGGCAGCTTCAGGCAAGTTAGGCCGAGAATGACTCGCTTCCCCCCGAACGTCACTTTAAGTGAGGTCGAGGCAGCGCCAGGCAACGGCGAGGGGCCGCTCGCCCTGCCGGACGGACGAGACGACGAGGCCCCGGGCGCGATGACCTGGGCGCGGGCCCGCCCGCCCAGGCGCTGCGGGGCCCAGCGCCTGGCCTCCGAGGCGCCGGCGGAGGGGCTGGACGAGCGCGCCCCACTGCTCGCAGAACCAGTGCTCGCAGAATGTTGCGATCGGATCTGCCGCGAGCATCCTACGATGTATTTACTTAATGTATAGAGGAAGGCCTGTTTTTTGTTCAGACGTTTGCTCGGAGGCATGTTGCGAGCAGTGGAGCGCGCTCAGCGAGGGACCCTCCGTAACTCTACCGAACATGTCACATGAAAAGGAAATGGGGAGGGACACCAGGCCGGCGTGGCGTGCATCCCCTTTCCAGAATCCGCGCAACGCAGGAAGAAACTGCAGTGGAGACTGATCCACGATAAACCTTCCACAAGAAACCTAGCCCTGAGACCCCCTGGCGCCAAGTGATTTGTGGGGTGGGGACGTCGCGTTCTCCATCGCAGAACCACTGAAACCCAAGAAACCTAAGGCACACTGGAGGCAAACGGGGCGTTTCTTTGCATGGCCCCCCCACTGTGCAACACCCAAGCCTGTTAAATATACAACCTGCTGATTCTCTACTTCACCGACACCTTGTCCTGGGAGTCGTGTGGCGCGAGCCCCGCCTCGTGCATTGCTACGTTTGTGCACAAATTCTGAGCCTACTATTTGTCCTCCCTCGGTCGATGGCACTGCACTGCGGTCGAGGCCCGTCCCCCCATCCCCGCGGCAATCCGTTGACGTGCTCGACGAGCTCGTCCATCTGGCACTGCTGTTGCCCTCACCCCTCCTTGCCCCTGAACGGCCAACTCGTGATCTCCTCGCCGACCCAGCACATAAAGCCGAACGCCACTGCTATCTTGTCCTGGTCGTTTGAAAAATGTCACGTTGTCGCTGCAAACGCTGCAAGTGATCAAATAACCAACTGTTTTCTACATGTGGCTCCGTCGGTACATGACAATCGTGATTGCACTGCGCCTCAAGCGTTGTTAGTTTTCATCCTGGGGCCGCTGCCAAACATATCCCGCACGCTCTCTGGTCGACCAACGCTTGCTCGGTCGAGTCCAACGCCTCATTTGTCCACGCCATGGCTGTTATCAGTTCTCCTCCTCTGTGACAAGTCCTGGGTATTCGAGTTTCTCTTGATTTTGCGCATCCTCGCTGTCTCAGCGGTTCCCGATGTTTTCTGTGCGTTTCCAAGTTGCATTGTACTGGCTGGCCTGGCCAGCGGGAAGCGCATGCAATCATGCGTGGGGTAAAACGGTATCAGGGATCTTGGGTTTCCCGTTGCGCCTACTACTTTTCAGAGGGGCTCTCTGGCGGGCTGGTGCTTGAAAACCGCCGGTTTGACAAGAATCATAACACGAACCCAGATAATACATCGACCCCTGCTAATACATGCCGTCCTCAGCGGTTTGCACCCTCGCAAACGTCGTAAATGTCCGCAATGCCCTTCCGCGCCCAATCACCTCGCACCCCGCCGTCCGGCCCATTCTAGCACCCATCCCCATAGTCGGCCGCGCGTTCGCACTCCCATGGCTTCCCGAAGTAAGGGTCTGGAACCTGATGGCCTCATCAGAGGCGGCTGCCGTAGTTGTTTGGCGACGCCTTCTGCTATCTCCCAGTTGCGGCCAGCGTGCGGCCTTACTGCTCTCCTTGTATCCATATATACATATATGTATATATGTGTCTCTCCTTCTCTCTCTCTCTCTCTCTCTTTCTCTCTTTCTCTTTTTTGTTGTTTTCTCTCTCTCTTTCTCTCTGTCCCTATGTGTGCGTATGTAAGTGTATCTCTCTCTCTCTCTTGCTCTGTCGCCGCTGTGGCGCCCCCCCTTGTTTCTCTCGTTGCTCATGCAGGGCACGTCGCAATCGCCCTCGTCTTTGGCCATATCAGCGTCGTTGTTCCCGTTGATGATTTTGCCCTCGTCCTCAGTCGCGGACGTTCAGCTTGAACCCCCGTCGCTTCCTCGAAGATTGCCTGGGCCGCGTGAGCGCTGGTCGCGCCGATGCCCCTCGGTCCTTCTTGCCAGCCTTGTCCTCGTAGTCCTTGACCGTTCCCTGCGCCGTGTTGGGCACCTATTTCTTGTTATCCGACATGTAGTATGCTGTCACTGCTGTTGCCTTCTGCGGGAGGGAGGAAAAGGAGCAGGATGACCAGTGTAACACAAGACTCATCAACGATGTTGGAACAAACCCTCATGAAGAGCCTGAGGGGTGCCAACGCATTATTTTCGGGACTCCAACGCCACGGAAAAACCTGATTGTTGCGTCTTGACGAACCTGAATTGCGCCAGGACGCCATGATTTCAACACCGCGAACCAACGTAAATGTCGCACCCCCAAAATCCAGCACCTGTCCAAAACACGATTTCTGGTACACTGACCTTATGAATCCGCGAAACTCTTGCAATGTTCAAAACGACTGCGCGCGGCGCTAACGCGAGAGCCACCTATTGAACACGAAACCGCGCTCAATCCGTGAAGCTCTTACACATGTCAAAACGATGCGAGCGGCGCTAACGCCGAGAACCACATATTAACAGGGAGCCGCTGTCAATCCGTGA
>CAUYUJ010017341.1:65560-106390 GCA_963575745.1 Prorocentrum cordatum
AGTTAGTAGTAGTAGTAGTAGTAGTAGTAATAGTAGTACTAGTAGTGGTAGTAGTAGTAGTAGTAGTAGTAGTAGTACTATTACTACTACTAGTACTAGTACAAGTGCTAGTACTTGTAGTAGTAATAGTAGTAGTAGTAGTACTAGTACTACTACTGGTAGTAGTAGTAGTAGTAGTAGTACTAGTAGTAGTAGTAGTAGTAGTGGTAGTAGTGGCAGTAGTGCTAGTTGCCGTATTAGAAGTAGAATTCGTAATCGTAGTAGTAGCAGTGGTCGTAGCAGTGGAAGTAGCTGTAGTAGCAATAGTAGTAGGAGTTACAGCGGTAGTGAGGAGTAGTAATCGTAGTAGGGTACTGGTAGCAAGACTAGTCGTAGCAGTACTAGTAGTAGTAGTAGTAGTAGTAGTAGTAGTAGTAGTAGTAGTAGTAGTAGTAGTAGCTGTTGTAGTAGTAGTACTAAAAGAAGTAGTAGTAGTAGAAGTTGGAGTAGTCGTAGTAGTAGCAGTAGCAGTTACAGTAGCAGTAGCAGTGGCAACAGCAGTAGTAAGAGAAATACTAGCAGTCGTAGTAATAGTAGTACTAGTAGTAGTACTCGTACTAGTCGTAGTAGTAGTAGTAATAATAATAGTAGTAGTAGTAGTCGTAGTAGTAGTCGTAGTTGTGGTAGTAAGAGTAGTAGAACTGATCGTACTAGTAGTAGTCGTAGTAGTAGTAGTAGTAGTAGTAGTAGTCGTAGTAGTAGTAGTAGTAGTAGTAGTAGTAGTGTAGTAATAGTAGTAGTAGTAGTAGTAGTAGTAGTAGTAGTAGTAGTAGTAGTAGTAGTAGTAGTAGTAGTAGTAGTAGTAATAGTAGTAGTAGCAGTAGCAGCAGCAGCAGTCGTGGTGGCGGTGGTGGTGGTGGTAGTCGTCGAAGTCGAAGTCGCACTCGCAACTGTAGTAGTAGTAGTCGTCGTCGTCGTCGTCGTAGTCGTAGTAGTAGTAGTAGTAATAATAGTCCTCGTCGTCGTCGAAGTAGACGTGGTAGTAGTAGTAGTACTAGTAGTAGTACTAGTACTCGTATTAGTACGAGGTGGAAAATATTTGTGTAGTCGCAGTCGTCGCCGTAGTAGTCGTAGTAGGTATAGTCGTAGTAGTAGTAGTAGTAGTAGTAATAGTAGTAGTAGTAGTAGTAGCAGTAGCCGTAGTAGTAGTAGTACTAGTAGTAGTAGTAGTAGTAGTAATAGTAGTAGTAGCAATAGTCGTCGTAGTCGTAGTAATAGGAAAAGTATATGTAGCGGTCGTGGTAGTAGTAGTAGTAGCAGCAGTAGTAGTAGTAACAGTAGTAGTAGTAGTACGGGTTGTACCCGGAGTAATAATAGAAGTTGTAAGTGTACTGGTGAAGGTAGCAGTAGTAGTAGTAGTAGTAGTAGTCGTAGTAGTAGTACTAGCAGTAGTAGCAGTCGTAGCAGTAGTAGTAGTAGTAGTAGTAGTAGCAGCATTAGCAATAGTGGTAGGAATACTAGTCGTGTAGTAGTAGTAGTAGGAGTAGTCGTCGTATTAGTAATAGTAATAGTAGTCAAAGCACAAATAGTAGCAACGGTAGTACTAGTAGCCGTGATGGCCGTAGTAGTAGTAGTCGTCGTCGTATTAGTAGTAGAAGTACTAGTAGTAGTAACCGTAGAAGCGGCAGTAGTAGTTGGATTCGCGGTAGTCGTAGTAGTAGTGGAAGTGTGGTAGTAGTAGTAGTAGTAGTAGTAGTAGTAGTAGTCGTCGTAGTAGTAGTAGTAGTAGTAGTAGTAGTAGTAGTAGTAGTCGAAGTAGTAGTGGTCGTAGTAGTAGTAGTAGTAGTAGAAGAAGTAGTAGTAGTAGTACTAGTAGTAGTAGTAGTAGTAGTAGTAGTAGTAGTAGTAGTGGTAGTATTAGTAATCGTAATGGTAGTAAGCATAATAGTAACAGTCGTCGGGGTAGTAGTGGTAGTAGTAGTAGTAGTAGTAGTAGTAGTGGTAGTAGTAGTAGTCGTAGTAGTAGTAGTAGTAGTAGTGGTAGTAGCAGTAGTAATCGTAGTCGGGGTAGTAGGTGGTAGCAGTAGCAAGGAGAGTACTATTGGTAGTAATAGCAGCAGTGACAATAGTGGTAGTAGCAGTTGTAGTATTAGTCGTTGTACTCGTAGTAGTGGTAGTAATAGTTGCATTAGCGTAGTATTAGTAATGGTAGTTGTGGCAGTAGTAGTAGTAGTGTAGTGTAGTGGTAGTAGTGGCAATAGTAGTAGTAGTGGTGGTAGAAGTAGTACTAGTAGTAGTGGTAGTAGTAGTAGTCGCAATAGTAGTAGTAGAACTCGTAGTAGTAGTGGTAGTAGTAGTCGTAGTAGAAGTAGTAGTAGTAGTCGTCGTAGTAGTAATAATAGTCGTAGTCGTAGTCGTAGTCGTAGTAGTAGTAGTAGTAGTAGTAGTAGTAGTAGTAGTAGTAGTAGTAGTAGTAGTAGTAGTAGTAGTGGTGGTAGTAGTAGTAGTAGTAGTAGTAGTGGTAGTAGTAGTAGTAGTGGTAGTACAAGTCGCAGTGGTACTGGTAGTGATAATAGTATTGGTGATGATGGTAGTAGTAGACATGGTAGTAGTAGTAGTAGTAGTAGCAGCAGTCGTAGTAGTAGAAGTAGTAGTAGTAGCAAAAGTAGTAGTAGCAGTAGAAGTAGTCGTAGTAGTAGTAGCAGTAGTAGTAGCAGCAGCAGTAGTAGCATAGGTATATGTAATCGTAGTAGTGGTAGTAGTAGTCGTCGTCGTCGTAGTAGTGGTAGCGCGTAGCGTAGTAGTAGTCAGTAGTAGTAGTAGTAGTAGTAGTAGTCGTAGTAGTCGTAGTAGTAGTAGTAGTAGTAGTAGTAGTCGTAGTAGTAGTAGTAGTAGTCGTAGTAGTAGTCGTAGTCGTAGTAGTAGTAGTAGTAGTAGTAGTAGTAGTAGTAGTAGTAGTAGTAAGTAGTAGTAGTAGTAGTAGTAGTAGTAGTAGTAGTAGTAGTAGTAGTAGTAGTAGTAGTAGTAGTAGTAGTAGTAGTAGTAGTAGTAGTAGTCGTAGTAGTAGTAGTAGTAGTAGTAGTAGTAGTAAGTAGTAGTAGTAGTAGTAGTAGTAGTAGTAGTAGTAGTAGTAGTAGTAGTATAGTAGTAAGTAGTAGTAGTAGTAGTAGTAGTAGTAGTAGTAGTAGTAGTAGTAGTAGTAGTAGTAGTAGTAGTAGTAGTAGTAGTAGTAGTAGTAGTAGTAGTAGTAGTAGTAGTAGTAGTAGTAGTAGTAGTAGTAGTAGTAGTAGTAGTAGTAGTAGTAGTAGTCGGTAGGAGGAGGGGGAAGAGAAAATGGAAGAGGCTGAGGAGGGGGAGGAGGAGGACGAGGACGAGGAGGAGGAGAGGAGGAGGAAGCAGCGGCCGAGGCGGAGGTGGAGGAGGAAGAGGCGTGAGAGGAGGAAGCGGAGGAGGAAGGGGGGGGGGAGAAGGAGGAGGAGTATGATGCAGAGGAGGAGGCGGAGGAGGAGGCGGAAGAGGAAGAACAGGAGGATGAACAACAGCAGGAGGAGGAGGAGAAGGGCAGAAGAGGAAACGGCGGAGGCGGAGGAGTAGGAAGCGGAATGGGACGAGGAAGCGGAGGAAGAGGCGGAGGAGGAGGCGGGGGAGGAAGAAAAGGAGGAGGAAAAGAAACAATGAACCCCAACCCGCTGCCGGGCGCGGGGCGTTCAGCGAAGCCCCGTGCAGCGGGGGCGCGAACCGCAGCACGGGCGGCAGCAGCCCTGCCGCCGTAGCCCTCGCGCGCTTGCGCGCGCGCGGTCCTCTTCCTCCGCCTCCTCTTCTTCCTTCTCTTCCACCTCCTCCTCCTCTTCCTCCTCCTCCTCTTCCTCATCCGTTTCCTCCTCCTCCTCCTCCCAAACCTCCTCCTCTTTCTCCTCCGCTTCCTCCTCCTCCTCCTCCTAAACCTCCTCTTCGTTTCCGCCTCCTCCTCCTCCTCTTCCTCCTCCTCCTCGCGCATCCCGAAGCACCAGGGGCAATCCAAGGGTTCAATGACATCACATTACAAAAATCGGTCTATTTCTGGGCACAAAAAGGGAAAACGCACAGTACGTTATGGCTGGTCTTCTTCTGAAGCTCTGATGGCATTACGCTTAGCCTCCTCGGCTTTATCCGGGGCTGCTGAGGCCAAACCTTCTGCGGACAAGCCAAAGGCAGCCGCAATGTGATCGATGTCTCAACACTCCCCCCAAACCGCCACACCAGGAACGGAGAAATCGGACGTTCGCTGACGTCCACATAAGTTAGCAGCTTCGGGAGCAAGCACGGCCGCAATCGCCTGCGGGGTGAGGGGTCTTTCAGAACCCCAATCCAGCCATTGCACTGTCGAGAGCCACGTGGAAACTGCTACTTGCGGGCACGATAACGCTGTTCGCGCGGCGTTTCAGTAGGTGGCGGCACGTTCCGAAGTTTGGCGAGGCTGAGGACGGCCCCCCACGCATATCCTCCGCAAACAGCACAGACAAAGACCGCGGGGCACTTGGGCGGAGCGGGCGGGAGCCCAGAAGGAAGAAACACCTCGGCCTGTCTCAATGCGCGCCCGTGGAGGGCAGCGAGCGTGTTGAGTTCTTCCGAGACCTCGGGAGCCAGCTCTCGAAGCGGGCGCTTAGGCCTCCGTTGGCGGCTCCTGAAGGGAGCATTCGCTTACCCACCCACCTCCACCCCAGAGGGCCCACGAGAAAGGAGAGGAAGGGCATCGTAGTCTTCGCGCTCAACGATTAAAACCTCTTGGGTGGCAGCCGAACGCGCGAATTCCTTGACATCCATTGCGAACTCCTGGACATTCACGGGGGACGTCGAGGGCGTGCTTGCATTCATTGGTGTCAGGGCGCTGGTCAACACCACGACCTGCATACGTGTCAGCGGCTCGGTTGCCATTCCATTCAAATTCAGAGACCCAATCTTCATCAGCTGCAGCTTTGGGCACATGTGCTTTCCCTTTGGCATCTCTGATTGACGAAGGGCTTTATATGAATCTCTCCCCGGCGGCGGCACCTGAAACGTCTGGCCGAAGTGGAAGCGCACGTACCATTGACAGCATCAATCGCGCCTCGGCAGTCTATGCGGAAGACAACATCGCCTCGCACGAGGCCTCTCGCACCCTGAAGGCTCGCGACGCCCCCCCCTTCACGAGCCACCTGGAAGGGCCCAAAGTCCCAAGACACCGCCCCGCAAACAGCTCCCAAAAGGGAGCCGTCGTCGGCGAGCTGGGTGGGGGGCCAGCCAGCTCTCCTGGAGGGGGGAAAGGATGGGTGGAGGCCCGAACAGTCAATAAAACACATCTCCAGAGAGGTGGCCTACTTCGGGCTGCATTATCCAAAGTATACTGCGCCCACGGTTCCAAAAGGGCCGATGCACAACCTCTATCGGCATGGGGAAAATACCACGAGCCGCAACATCGAGATCTTGCCCCGCCAACTTAAGCACAGCAGCACAGCGGAGCTGTCGTCGGCTACAGTACTTCTCGCGGTCGGCGGCCCAATGGGGACAGATGAAACGCCACTGCCAGGGAGTTCCTGGTTTATTCCCAACCATCCTGTGGTGTTGGGTCCTCGTTTTGAAGAGACGGTGCCCCGCGCTCCTCCTTCCTTCCTTCCTTCCTTCCTTCCCTCCTCCCCCTCCTCCTACTCCTCCTCCTCCTCCTCCTCCTCGTCTTTTTCCTCCCTCCTCCCTGCGTTTCACCCACCCAGTACAGCGAAGGCCCCAGTTTCAGGGTTCGCATGGCGGCCCCGCCCCATTTTGGCGCACCCCTCACATGGTTCGTGGCCCCATAGGGAGCTCCACCGAACGCCCCAGTGGCAGGGTTCGCATGGTGGCCCCGCGTTTTGGCGCACCCCTCACACGGTTCGTGGCCCCATAGGGAGCTCCACCGAAGGCCCCAGTGGCAGGGTTCGCATGGTGGCCCCGCTTCATCTTGGCGCACCCCTCACACGGTTCGTGGCCCCATGGGGAGCTCCACCGAAGGCCCCAGTGGCAGAGTTCGCATGGCGGCCCCGCCTTTTGACGCACCCTTCACACGGTTCGTGGCCCCATAGGGAGCTCCACCGAAGGCCCCAGTGGCAGGCGTTCGCATGGCGGCCCCGCCTTTTGACGCACCCTTCACACGGTTCGTGGCCCCATAGGGAGCTCCACCGAAGGCCCCAGTGGCAGGGGTTCGCATGGCGACCTCGCGTTTTGGCGCACCCCTCACACGGTTCGTGGCCCCATAGGGAGCTCCACCGAAGGCCCCAGTGGCAGGGTTCGCATGGTGGCCCCGCTTCATCTTGGCGCACCCCTCACACGGTTCGTGGCCCCATAGGGAGTCATCGAAGGCCCCAGTGGCAGGGTTCGAATGGCGGTCCCGCCTCATTTTGGCGCACTCACTTGGTTCGTGGCCCCATAGAGGGCTCCACCGAAGGCCCCAGCGGCAGGGTTCGCATGGTGGCCCCGCTTCATTTTGGCGCACCCCTCACACGGTTCGTGGCCTCGCAGAGGGCTCCACGAAAGGCCCCGGTGGCAGGGTTCGCATGGCGGCCCCGCTCCATTTTGGCGCACCCCTCACACGGTTCGTGGCCCCATAGGGAGCTCCACCGAAGGCCCCGGTGGCAGGGTTCGCATGGCGGCCCCGCGCCATTTTGGCGCACCCCTCAGTTGGTTCGTGGCCCCATAGGGAGCTCCACCGAAGGCCCCAGTGGCAGAGTTCGCATGGCGGCCCCGCGCCATTTTGGCGCACCCCCTCACACGGTTCGTGGCCCCATAGGAAAGTCCCCTTGCTTCGTCCCGCCTGCCCTGCGGTTCTCACACTTGCGTATGGTTGGGTCTTTCGCCAGGATATTTGTTGCAAACCTGGCAAATATTAGTCTCGGATGTATTGCGGCGCGCATGCTTAGCCCGGCACCGGTGCTGCTGAGAAATGAGCGAGCGAAGGCTCGACTGGCGCCTGGCCGCCCAGGCGTCCGACGCGCGGCCCTCCAGAAGCCTGGCCAGTGGGCGCCAGAAAATCGGGAGAGCCCAGCCAGGCGACTCTTCCACGTTACTGAACGCGGCCACATCCGAGACATTACGAGCAGCTCTGCGGGCCAGCCACACAACCTGTTTAGGGGCAAGCCCAGCGTCGATTCTGATGCGATCGGCAGCAGGGGCCGACGGGCCTAGCTGTTGGACAGACAACAAAAACACGAGGGCAGGACTGGTCGCCGAGGCCCACAGGCTACGGGCCCGCTCGAGGTCATCGGCAGCCGAAACCAAAACAGTCTGGAGAATGCCAGGCGAGGGCCTACCTACCCAGACGGCGCGCGCCCAGAAACCTATGACCTGGGAGTGGTAGAGGCAGAAGGGGCCCATGATGCGGCCGATCTTGGTCGTGGCCAGTTTGAGACCGACAGACGCGCCCTCGTTGTTCACGCGAAGGCTGGTCACCGCAACACGCCTCGTGAGATGAATCTGTCGACCGCTAAGCCCTGACACTCCTGAGCCCCAAAGAGCAGCGGCCCGTTGTCCTGATCTCTGTATTTGGCATATTTTAGAACCGGCTTGCTTTAACTTCATCAGCTTGATCGATCGCCGAATACCTTTCCTGAACCGAGCGCCTGCTGTTCAGAACTCGCCTCTTGGAGGAGTGAGAGTCCGTGCCGAGGGAGTGCGTGTGCTTTTTCCAGACGAAGCCGTAGCCCTTCCACTCTGCAGTCACAGAGTCCGCTAGCTCGGGGCTGGAGGCGATGAAGCGGTCTCGTGCGCTGCCAAGACCAACTCCAGACGACGAAATCACGATTCCAACATTCGTCCTGCACCACCAAGCTGCTCAGCAACAATGCGGCACAATCCTAAGCACTGAGCACGAACGTCATCGATTACACTCCTGGCGAGAACAACCAATAGTGGATATAGTTACACTTTAACTAGACTTGATGCGAGCAAGCATCCGGCGAAGAGTTCCATTTGCCCGAACACACATCCGAGATAGCGTCCTGGAAGGCGCGGCATCGAGGTTCCGAATGCAAGCTGCACGCTGTATACATAAGATTGAAGTTAAACTCGACGGCGATAACCTCTTCGAACAACCTGAACTGCGATATGCGCTCGTAACCTTTCGGAGGTCGGTGAACAGGGTCCCAGTATCAAAGTCGATAGTCTTCGCATAGTGGGTCATAATATTTCGCCCCCAACCTGCAGCGACGCATTCTTTGGTCGAGCAGCCCCAAAAAGCCGAGATCTGACGCCGTTGTTCCCAGGATCGGGCGAGGTCTCGCCTCAGTCGAGCCCGAGGTCTGCCCGGGGAAAATAACCAGAGCCAGAGGTCGGAAGTTAGAGGACTCAGGCTCCCCAGCGAACGCGATCATAGTCGGCCAATTGTCCGAGAGCGATGCCCCCCCCCCCCCCCAGAGATCAACGTGCCCAAGAAACGGTTTCTGAAGTCAGAGTCCAAGAGATGCCGGGATTTCGGGTCGATGCCATCAATTCCTAGACCAACACTGCGAAGGAAACGCGCTAGGGCTGCATCGGGCATCTCGAGCGGCGGTTGCGGCAAGGAGGCATTCTGGACAGCGACTCGCCCAACGTCTGTCAGGCGAGCCTTCGCGTCGCGCCACATGGCGCCCCAAGAGTCGCGCAGGCTGGCAACGGCCGCGTCGCCTATAAAGGGGGGTACCTGCGTCGTCTTCTGGCGGTCGTAGCTGTTGTGTTTCTTTAACAAGCCCGCGTGCTGCTTTGCCTCCTCCTCCAACGGCCCCCTTCGCCCATCTCTGCCACTGCTGCCGCCAAATCCTTCCCTCCTTGATCACAACCTCGCCAGCTACATCGACCACCAGTTCAGACACGTCGTAAAGCAAACAACGCAGCCACCAGAAGCAGCCAATGCGAGGAAGTCATCTAAGCAGCACTGCACAAGGATGAGGTCGGGGAAGCGATCGTCTGTACCTAGCTTCGCAATCACACCTAGGAGGTTCTGGCAGTAGTCACAGGGAGAATCGTCAGGATCGCCCCGCAAGATCCCAAGTCTAGTGACCGAGGCTCGGAGAGTGCGCAGAGCGCGGGCCTCGCGGGTAGAATGGGCATCCCATAGCCGATTAAAGGGCCACCTTGAGCTGGATCTTCTTCCTCTCGAACCCGATGGATATCCCTGTGCGCCGAGCCCGGTCGGAGCCAGGCACATCGAACTGCCCGCCAATATTCGCCACCATGCGATCTAATCCCTGGCGCCAAACTTCACCCAGCCAACTCCAGCTGGCATCAGGGAGTTGTCGGATACGCCCAATGCTAGGCTCAGTCAGGAACGGATTCCAAGTAACGCGCGCTTGCGTAACATGGCGCAGGGGGAAATTGCGGAGTGCCACGGGCGCAGGCGCGCGCGGGGGGGAAGGGCCAGCAAATGAAGCAGACGCTGAGGTGGCGGCGCCGGCCATCCCTCTAGGCACAATGCAATAGTCCGACGTCTGCTTGTGACATGTCGGCGCCACGGTCCGACGTCTGCTCGTGACATGTCGGCGCCCATCGGTGTAATGCTATTTCCCCCTGCAAGCGAACGCCAGCTAAGCAGCCCGGGGCCCGAGGCGTCGATGTTGATGTCCCCTCCCAGGGCCCGCGGGGTCTTGAATTGTTTCAGGAACTTCCCAGGGCCATCCAGCATCTGCACGTTGAAGCCCGCGCAGCCTATTCCCGTGAGCCCATAGAAGGGGGGGGCAAGTGAACGCCTCGAAGGGCCACCGCCTGCACGTGGGCTACAGCGACCTTTCCATGTCCGCGGGGCCCAATGCCTAGCTGCTCACGCGCGGGGCGTCTGCTCGCAATGTGGCGGCGCGGCAGCGGCTACTCCTGCTGCGTTAGCTAGTCGGTGGTCTCCAGCACGAACAGCAGGAGCACGGCGATAATTTATGCCACGAAAGCATGCCCATGATGTAGCCGATGACGCAGGCCCCCCTGAAGCGCGCCTGGTTTCCTGGACCGAGACGAAGTCGGGCACTTCCCCCTGGAGATGCATCTCTTCCCAGACGTCCTGAAATCAATTCCAAATGTTGGGGTTCGTGGTGAAAAACGTCGAAACCTTGTGCTTGATTTTGTTGGGCCCCTGGTCGCTGCCCCCCCCCTCAGCTCCCGCCGGGAGGGTCTCGAGCGGCATGCTGTCCTGCAGCCTGGACAGCCGAAGGGGCCGAAGCCCCTGACGTCGCAGAGGCGCCCGTCGAATTGCGCCCGGGACAAAGTTGCCGAGCTTGAAAAGGCAGCGCCAGGGTGGGGGGCCGGCGCGGAAGCAGCTCGCGCTCTCGTTGAGGTCGCCAGGCCAGGTGCTGCAGTGCGACTTTGCGCGCCTGCTGCATCTGGTCCACGTCGGCGTGATCGGCGAGCTTCGCTCGGCAGGGGTCCAAGTGCGCGCGTTTGCGCGCGCGCGCGGGGCGGGGGTGGGGGCGGGGGGGGGGGGGGCGGATCCATCTCAATTCTGGTTCCCCAGCCATTGCCTCAGGCTAAAATGCTCGTAGTTGCGCGCCCCGGCCGCCGCGGCCTGCCGCGCCGGGCTTCAGCTCGCGAAACCATCGCACAAAGGCCTGCCTACAGCGCGCTCCTTTCTGCCAAGCCCGCGTGCGCATTCCGTGAGCTAGCTGCGCGCTGGTCTGCATGCGACCTCGAAGCTGCCCAGCAAACCCGGGGCGCTGCAACTCTTGCCTCGGGTTGGCCTCGCACCGGTCTTGGAGGGCGGACGCGCCGCCATTAGCAAGTCCTTCGAACGGGTGGCGGACTTCGCGCGTGAGCTTCCAGCCGAGGCGCCGAGGCGCAGGGGCGACCGCTTTCGCGCCTGCTGCAGGCGCGGCAAGCCCATGATGTCCATGAGCACGCGGTCTACCACCCGCTGGGACAACAGGGGTGCCCCTGATCCCCCTGGCATACTTCGCGCGGTGGCTTCTGCCGGCGCTCCCCAGGGCCAGCGAGCGCGCCGCCCCGCGAGGCCGCTGATGTCGACGCGGAACGGCGAAACGTCGTGGATAAAGCCCTCGAGGTAGCCGACGGGGCAGTTGAGGTGGACCAGGAATTGCGCGCCGATGCGTGCCAGCGGTTGCAGTCGCAGGTGGTTCCAGCATGCCGATCCCGAGGGCACTCCTCTGAGGGTAAGAAGACATCGTAGTCCATGCCCCAACAATCTTCTCGTTGACAGGCCCATTCTGGCGGCCGAGAAATTGGATTCGCACCTGCGTCGGAGTAGATGTCAGCATTCTCGCGCGCACTCGATGGGGCCGACGCCAAAACTGAATGCTGGTAGTAGATGTCGCGGTAGCCGCAGTTGTCGTTGCCCCGGCTGCAGCGGCTCAGCAGCAGCCCCAGTAGCCGCCATCTGCTCTTTGACATTCTGGATAATGAAGGGCGAAGCGCGGCTGAGCTTGCCGCCCTTCGCCGCCGCGCAGCGCGGGCGCGGCCGCGGGAAACCCTCGCCAGAAACCCAGCCCTGGAAATTCGTGCGCGAGGTGCACCTGAAGGGAAACCTGGGGCACCATGAACGCAACAATTTCTTCGACGGGCGCGGGGGGTCACGGCGCAGCGAGAGGCGCGAAGAAACCCAGGATACCCTGGCGAAAAGCTTATGGTTTCTTGATGCGCGCCCGCACTGTACCTCCCGCTGCAGTCGCTGTAGACGCTGCTCCAGCAGATCCTCCTGATGCAGATGCAGCAGCGGCAGGTTGCACTGGCTCCACTGGAACTTGAGCTGCTTGGGCATATGTTGCTGTCTGCCCGCCATCAGCTGGAGTATCATATGTTTTCTTTTGGTTGGGGCCAATCGTTTCTTCTGCTCCGAGCGTTCCTGCTTGAGCTCATCAATCTAGGCGCGGGCGTGGCCAGCGCGCTCCTCGGCCATCTCACGAAACTGTCACTTGTAACGCCGCCTTTCTTTTCTGTGCCTCCTCGCGGTCTGCAGCAGAGACCAGTTCTTCCAATTCGTCCATTCCGAACAACCCTCCGTCGTCCAAGTCGACAGTTCCGCTATCAAGGATAGCCGCCAGGTCCAGCTTTGGGCCTGGGCTTGGTGGTCGGCCTGGCTGGTGCGCACACTTTGGCCAACTTTTGAAAAACTTTTTGTAATAAACATCCCTGGCGAAGTCCACAGTCACCGAGCACTCCTGGACCTGGTCCGGGGCATCAAAATATTGGGTCTCGGCCTTCTCACAGTAGACAATGGCACGGCGGAGGTATGCCTCCGCTTGCTCCATCTTCTGGCTCGCCTGGCCCACCGTGATGTTCTCAATGGTCTGCTGCTGGTTGAGTTTGTCCAGCTTTGCTTGGTGCTTCTCTGCCGAGACGTCACCTCCATTTTCTTTGAATAATCTGTCGGCCAACCGACCCTGCTCGGTACTGACCCCACTAGGATCGGGCCAATCGGATTCTGCCAGGAAGAGATGCTCGGCTCCAGGGCGGCCACCATCTGCGAAGGAGACACTGGGCACCCGCCGAACTGCGCCTGCAACGCCGGCGGACTCAGCGACTTCTGGTTGGAGGGCGCTGCGTTCACGCCAAGGAGCACCCCGAAGTCGCCCTGCAGGAGGTCCAGGAGAGTGACCAGGCCCACGAGGCCGAAGGGCAACCATCTGCATACTGTCCGGGAGGGGGGCCTTGCACTGCTTCACCATGTTCACCCAGCGCTTGTTTTTGGCACATCCGCACTGGCTGCACTTGGTGACGCCGACGTCCTGCCCTGGTGTGCCCGACCGCGGTCCATGGCCCGACACAGCCCCAGGTGGGCTACGGCCTGGGATGCCTGCGCGCTGCATGGCTGCGGGCACTGCAAGCGGAGCTTCACACAAGCAGACGTCGTGTTAGCAAGAGAAGCGTCCACGACCGCACGAGGGTTCGTCGCGGAGATTGTGAGAAACAAGAACCTGCTGTGGGGCAGATCGCCTCGAGCCAGCCCCACGGCTGCAAGCAAAAACGAAGCCGCAGGGCCACGGTGTCGTACTCGAGCAAAATGGCTCCTCCGCCTCCTCCCTCTTCTCCGCCTCCTCCTCCTCCTCTTCCTCCTCGTCCTCATCTTCCTCTTTTTCCTCCTGTTCCCCTTTCGCCTCGTCCACCGACTCCTCCTTCTCCTCCTCCTCCCTCTGCTCCTCATCCTCCTCCTCCTTCTCCTCTTGCTCCTCCTCCTCCTCTTCCCCCTCACCCTCCTCCAACTCCCACTTCTCTCTTATTATTCGTATGGTTCGCCGTCGCGTGTCTCGCAATACGATTGTGAGTATTACGCGTCGTCTAAGTGTTCGCTAGTGTTCGCACAAGTCTTTTGTATAACCCTGAGTACCAGTAGTCTTAGAACTATCTGTATTAGTCGTGTTCGTCAGTGTGTTCTTCATTTTCGTCTTCGTCCTCCTCCTCCTCCAACACCTCCTCATCTTCCTCCCAATCCTCTCCTCCTAATCCTTCTCCTGCTGCTGCTGTTGCTGCTCCTCCTCCTTCTCCGCCTCCTCCTCCTCCTCCCCTATCCCTCCTTCTCCTCCTCTCACTCCTCCTCCTCCTCCTCTCACTCCTCCTCCTCCTCCTCGTCCTCCTCCTCCTCCTCCTCCTCCTTCTCCTCCTCCTCCCCCTCCCCCTCCCCCTCCCCCCTCCCCCCCTCCCCCTCCCCCTCCCCTCTCCCTCCTCCCTCCCTCCCGTCTCTCTCTCTCTCGCGCGCTCTCTCTCTCTCTCTCTCTCTCTCGCTCTCTCGATCACTCACTCTCTTTCTCTCTCTCTCTCTCTGTATCTCTGTTTCTCTTTTCTCTGTCTCTGTCTCTGTCTCTGTCTCTGTCGTCTCTCTCTCTCTCTCTCTCTCTCTCTCTCTCTCTCTCTCTCTCCTCTCTCTTTTCTTTATATCTCTCGCTCTATCTCTCCCTCCCTCCCTCCCTTACTCCCTCCCTCCCTCCTCCCTCCACCTCTTCCTCCTCGTCCTCATCCTTCTCCTCTTCCTCCTCCTCCTCCGCCTCCTCCTCCTCAGCCTCTTCCCTCCCTCCCTCCCTCCTTCCCTCCCTCCCTCCCTCCCTCCGTCCCTCTCTCCTCTTCCTCCCGCCCATCTCCGCCTCCTCCATCTCTCTCTCTCTCTCGTTCTCCTCTCTTTCCCTCTCTCTCCTCCCTCTCTCTCTTCCTTTCTTCCTCCCTCACGCCCACCCTCCCTCCCTCCCTCCTCCCTCACCCCCCTCCGCCTCCTCCCTCCCTCCTCCCTCCTCCTCCTTCTCCTGCTCCTGCTCCTGCTCCTCTCTGCCTCCTCCTCCTCCTCCTCCTCCTCCGCATCTTCATCATCATCATCATCATCATCATCATCATCATCATCCATCATCATCAGCATCATCAGCATCATCATCATCATCATCATCATCATCATCATCATCATCATCATCATCATCATCATCATCGTCATCATCATCATCATCATCATCAGCAGCAGCAGCATCAGCATCAGCATCATCATCATCATCATCAGCATAATTATCATCATCAGCATCATCATCATCAGCAGCATCAGCATCATTATCATCATCATCAGCAGCATCAGCATCAGCATCATCATCGTCAGCAGCATCATCATCATCATCGTCATCAGCAGCAGCATCAGCATCATCATCAGCATCATCATCATCATCATAATCACCATCATCCATCATCACCAGCATCATCATCATTATCATCATAATCATCGTCATCGTCATCGTTCATCATCATCATCATCATCATCATCATCAGCATCATCATCAGCATCATCATCATCATCATCATCATCATCATCATCATCATCATCATCATCATCATCGTCAGCATCATCATCCATCAATCCTCGCTTCCTCCCACCTTCCCTACGTCCCTACGTCCCTCCTTCCCTCCTTCCATCCTCCTCCTCCTCGTCCTCCTCGTCATCATCATCAGCATCAGCATTATCAGCATCAGCATCAGCAGCAGCATCATCAGCATCAGCATCAGCATCATGAGCATCATCTACATCCTCATCATCATCATCAGCATCAGTATCAGCATCATCATCATCATCATCATCATCATCATCATCATCATCAGCAGCAGCAGCATCACCATCAGCATCAGGATCATCATCAGCATCATCGCCATCATCATCAATAGTACTAGCATCATCGTCAGCATCAGCATCACCATCACTACCATCACCAGCATGATCGTCATGATCGTGATCAGCATCATCATCATCATCAGCACCATTAGTATCATCAGCATCATCATCGTCCTCACAACCATCATCATAACCAGCATCATCATCATCAGCATCATCACCAGCATCAACATCAGCGTCAGCATCAGCAGCATCATCATCATCATCATCATCATCATCATATCATATCATCATCATCATCATCATCATCATCATCATCATCATCATCATCAGCATCATCATCATCCCCCCTCCCGGTGTCTCAGAGACCCTGGAACCTCCCATCCCCCCCTCGAAACGTGCATTGAGAACAGGTGGTAAGAACGCAAGACCCCTGAAGGCCAAAGTTCCGTTTTTCGTGCGGCGGGCGACCAGTGAAAACGGCAATGGACGGACCGCAGAAGCAAGGATACAAGGGTGCCCCGTATGAAGGCGCACGTCCTTACTAGGCGCGTTGACTATATGAGGGCTATCTGGTGGAGGCACTCTGTCACCGAGCATTCCTGTGGGCCCACCTGACATGTTCTTAGAACCCCCGAAAAAATGGCGGCGAGCGACAGGGGGGCGTAAGAAGGAGGAGGATTTCTCAGAAGGCTCAGAAGTCCCCAGGCCTTCTGAGAAGTTTTCCAAACCTTCCCCGAAGACACAGAAAGCTTCTCAGAAGGCGCGAAGGCTTCTGAGAAGTCCCGCCGCCTTCTGAGAAGGCCTTCTCCTTCTCACTTCCGCCCCTCGCTCGCCGCCGAAGGTCCCCGTGTCGCAATTCCCCATCTGGGCTACACGCAAGAATGAGCCTAGGCAAAAATGACCTTTGGTGCGCGGCTTTCGGGGGGCCGCGTGGGGGCCAACCCCACGCGCGCAAAACGCTACTATCGCATCGCGTTCCGCGATCGGGATACCCCAGTAGGCCCGCACCTAAAGACACCCCTAATGATGCCAAAAGGAACTGATACCGCTACTCCCCGCGGACCTCTCCCAGGGAGCGTTCTGACCAGCATTTCGAGGCGAATCCAGCGGTGGCGACGAGGGCCTCCCAGGAGGCCCAACACGACAAAACGAGGGAAGGGTAGCGTTAGGTCGGGCGTGTCTCCCTGCAGGCAGATCTTGGACGGATAAATAAAAATGGCAAAACAAATCCCAAACATGCTCAAGAGTAGTGAAAAAATCGTCCCCAGACTAATATTTTACTATTTTTGAATATTTCTCCTGTAGAGGGGCAGGCCCGACTGAAGGGTAGCGGTATGGGTACCTTTTCCTCCTCTGAACTCCAGCGAAGGAAGGGTCTCTCATACATGCATTGGCCGCGCGCAAACGGGAGGGCTTCTTAGAGGGAGCCTGCTTCTTAGAAAACGCAGGCCCCATCTACAGACAAGACCCGCGCCTCCTAAGGAGCAGGGCTGCTTCTAAGGAGCCTGGCGCCTTCCCCCGAAACCCCTCTTCGCTGCACCGACCTTGCAGACGTGCTGCAGCGGATTGATGCGTGGATTTCAGTCCATGCAAGACCCCGACACGGCGAACACAAAAACGGCGTGAATTTCACGTGGATTTGCTGTAGACTTCATTCTTGGTCAAGAAAAAAAACCAAGAAACTCCCTTCGGAATCCGGAGCGAAATTCTCCAGGACAGTCCGGGCCCATCCCATGATTTTCTAAGCGGAATCCGCTCTGCGATGCTGGCGCCATGATGCCCCCCTCTGCGCTTGTGGATGCCATGTCAATGGACACTCTCACAATCTTACCATTGAGTTAGAGATGTGTTCAACATGTGAAGAAACATGTTCTAAAAACGTTTCAAACATGCTTTTACATATCTAAAACATGTTTTAGACCACGGCCATGCGACTCGAGCCCCCGGGGCCAATTCTACCTGTCCACCTTGGGCCCATCACTGAAGCCGAGATTGCGTCAGCAGCTAAACGGATGAAGTGGGGCAAAGCTTGTGGATCTGATTTAGTGCCGGGCGATTTCTGGAAGGCCATGGCGTCGCCCGGGTCTCCCGCAGCCCAGTGGGCCACCGCCTTGTGCCAGAAATGTTGGGATGAGGGGGTTGTGCTCGAATCGTGGCACGAGTCCCTAGTGGCGGCCATTTTCAAGAAGGGCGACGAGTCGCTATGTGAAAACTACAGGCCGATTTGCCTCTTACAGTCAGGGTACAAGCTATACGCCTCCATACTCCTCCAGCGCTTGAAAGCCGCAGGCGCCGAGGAGGGCGTCTGGTTCGGATTCAAATCCAAGTGCGGCACCAATGATGCCATATTCATGGCCCGGCGGCTTCTGGACGGAGCCTGGGAGTCAAAGGGCGCCAAGCTGATCTTCCTTGCCCTGGATTGGGCGAAGGCGTTTGATAGCGTGGACCCAGCGGCACTCCCACGTGCGTTGCGACTTTTTGGCCTGCCAGAAAAGATGCTCGACGCGGTGGGCGCGATCTACACCGATCGCCGTTTCGCGGTTCGCGACGCTGGGCAGACATCAGCCATGCGGGACCTAACTTAAGCGCAGGCATTTGCCAAGGCTGCCCTTTGTCACCTCTCCTGTTTGCCATGCTGATGACCGTGCTAATGACAGACGCTAGGCGCACGAGGGGGCATGATGGATCGAATGTCAGAGACCTCGTCTACGCGGACGACACATTAATTGTGACCGCAGACCAGGGCCGGGCCTCCGAGTACATGCGGGCCATCGCAGATGCCGGGGCCAATTACGGGCTGAAGTATAGTTGGCGCAAGCTCAAGCTGCTGCCCATTGGCGGAGATACAAACATCGAGAAGCCAGACGGGAGCATGGTTACCCAAAAGGACAACATTGTCTATCTCGGCAGAGTGCTGTCTTCCTCTGGAGCCTCCGACGCAGAGCTCGCGAGGCGGTGGGGGGCTGCAAGGGCCGAGTTTGACAAGCTGGACAAGGTGTGGTCTCACTCCAGCCTCCCGCCAGCGAAAAAGATCAAGATCTTCAATGCGTGCGTGGTGTCCAAGCTGTTGTTCACCGTCCACACCATTTGGCTGACAGCGGCAGAACTGTCTAACAATTGATGCGTTTCAAGCACGTTGTCTGAGGAAGATTTTACACATCCCGCATTCGTACATAAGCCGGGTTGCCAACCATACTGTTCTCAGCAGAGCGAGGCAAAGCAAGCTGAGCAGTGTGCTATTAGAGCGCCAGTTAGTTCTGTTCGGGAGAATTGCGCGGATGAGCGACGGCCACCCTGTGCGGAGCATTGTGTTCAAGCCGTCGACTGTTGAGCTTCACGACCCGCCTGCGCGTCGCGGTCGAGGCCGGCCCCGCGCGGCGTGGACCCGAGAGTTACACAGGCACGCTTTTCGCGCATGTGTACATAGTGGCTTCGACTGGTCTAACATAGCCGCCATCCCGGCGACCACGTGGAGACGAGCAGCGCGGAACTACAGCCAATCCTGCTGATGTGTTTCTGCTTCTGGCTCTCGCCAGTCCGCCGTCCTGGCTCCTTCTTCTCCGTCTCCCTCCGCTCCTCGTCCCCTCCCTCCCCCTCCTCTCTCCTTTCCCTCTCGCTCCTCGTTTTCGGCCCGCCTTGCCTCACCTCGAGGCTGCGGATGTGGCTCAATAAGAGTATTGCTCAAGTGCCTTTTGGACACACGGCGTCTTGCTTGCTTTAGACATATGGAAATTACTTGGCAGCACGCTCCCTCCCCATTTAATCGCCTTCCACACCTCTGCGCCTCGCCCCCATCGGGCCCGGGCACCCGCTGGCCTCTCGTAGCACGGCTCCGGCGAGGGCGTGCGCGCCCGGTCCTGGGAGCGCGGGGCGCCTGCTGCGAGGCCGCCAGCATCGTTGGCCGATCGCCCGTCGTCGTCGTCGTCGCCGCCGCCGTCGTTGTCGTCGTCCTCGTCCTCGTCGTCGTCGTCGTCGTCGTCGTCGTTGTCTTCGTCGTCTTCGTCAACGTCAACGTTATCGTCATCGTCGTCGTCATCGTCAGCGTCTTGCTGCTGCTGCTGCTGCTGTTGTTACTATTGGTGGCGGTTGTTGATGAATACTCATGTCTAAAGAATGACTTATGGTTGATCTCCGGAAACGGTTCCGCGCGCTCTCGCCTCGACGCCGGCTACATTTTCTCTGAATACGAGGCTCCCGCTCGAGCGTTGGCTTGAGCCTAAATGTGGGCCCTTGGAGGCCCAGCTACGACAACAGCGGCTCCCGCTCGATACTTCCTCACAATTTACCCCGAGACGCCCTGGCCAGAGAGGCCCCCGAACTCAGGAATGGCGCTCTCGCTCGAGACTTCCTCGCAATTCAATCAAGTTGGCGGAGGCCCAGCCACGACGACAAGGGCTCCTGCTCGATACTCCCTCACGATTTTGTTCGAGAGCCCCTGGCCAAGAAGGCCCCCGAACTCATGAACGGCGCTCTCGCTCGAGACGTTCTCGTAATTCAAGCAAGTTGGTGGAGGCCCGGACACGGCGACAAGGGTTCCCTTTCGATATTTCTCCATAGGTATTCCGAGAGCCCCTGGCCAGAGAGGCCCCCGAACTCAGGAACGGCGCTCTCACTCGAGACTTCCTCGCACTTCAGTCAATGGCTGAGATGAGATTTCCCCTGGGGTCCAATCAAAGATGAAGTGAGCGGGTATTCAGTGTTGGAGTATACGGAAGGCAAGACGCGCGTGCCAGTAAGAGCGAACAGTCTAAACATGATTGTTTGTGTTGCTGTTGTTGTTGTTGCTGTCGAGTACTCATTTCTAGATAATGTATATATATATATATATATATATGATTGGATTGATCTCCAGAAACGGTTCCGCGCGCTCTCGCCTCGACGCCGGCTACATTTTCTCTGAAAAAGAGGCTCCCGCGCGAGCGTTGGCCCGAGTGTAAAAGTGTGCCCTTGGAGGCCCGGCTACAACGACAACGGCTCCCGCTCCATACTTCCTCACAATCTACCCCTCGACACCTTGGCCAGAGAGGACCCCGAACTCAGGAGCGAGTCTCGCTCGAGTCTTCCTCGCAATTCAATCAAGTTGGCGGAGGCCCAGCCACGACGACAAGGGCTCCTGCTCGATACTTCCTCACGATTTACTCCGAGAGCTCCTGGCCAGGAAGTCACCCGAACTCATGAACGGCGCTCTCGCTCGAGACTTTCTCGCAATTCAGGCAAATTGGTGGAGGCCCAACGACGACGACAAGGGCTCCCGTTCGATACTCCCTCAAGATGTACTCGCAGAGGCCGTGGCCAGAGGCCCCCGAACTCAAGAGTGGAGCTCTCGCTCGAGACTTCCTCGCATTTCAGGCAACTTGGTGGAATCCCAGACACGGCGACAAGGGCTCCCGTTCGATATTTTTCAATATGTATTCCGAGAGACCCTGGCCAGAGAGGCCCCCGAACTCAGGAACAGCGCTCTCGCTCGAGAGTTCCTCGCATTGCAGTCAATGGCCGACAAGGAAGACATTCCCCCCGAAGGGGGGTGCGATCGAAGACGAAGTGAGCGGGTATCGAGGGTTGGGGTATACAGAATGCAAGACACGCGTGCCAATGAGAGCAAACAGTCCTAAAGTGATTGTTGGTGTTGTTGTTGTTGTTGCCGCCGCCGCCACTATCATCGGACGTCGTGTCGTCGTCGTTGTCCCGCTTCAGGATCGGCGGCAATATCATGTCATGACTGGTAAGGCTCCAGGCTGCGCAGAGACTGAATGGCCTGTTTACCACCACCACCACAATAAGTTGGAGGGAGGAAGGAGGAGGAGGAGGAGGACCCCCTCCCCCTCCAACTTGTTGTGGTGGTGGAAGACAGGCCCATCAGAGACAGCCCCCGCCCCTAGGCAGCCCCAGCTGGTATCAACGGGCCCCTCGCGAGGACGCTCGGGGGAACGTTTGCTCTGCTCCGCCGGGCGGGAGGCTCGGAAAATCGGGGCTTCGTAAACGGGAGTTTAACTCACCGGGGGTTAGGCTTTTCCATATACCCCCGTTTACTGTACCCCCGTTTACGGCGCCCAGGGCCCCCTAAACGGGGGCATAGCCAAATCGCGGAAATCGGCGTCCCCCGTACCCCCGTTTGCTGTGCCCCCGTGCCTGGCGCCCTGAGAAAAGCTCGGGACGTTGACACCGGGGGCCGGGACGTGGATATCGTGCCGCGCCGAGTCGGGGATCTTCTGACCCGGGTTGATCCAGACCCTGGTCGGCGAACCCGGGCCAATGCGAAGGACCCTGCAGGATCCTGCACCCAGACCCGGGCCAGTGAGACCCTGACCCTGCAGGATCCCGCAAGATCTGGCGCCCTGGCTGACCCCCGTTTGCATCGACCCCCGTCTCTGGAGCCCCGACCGAGGCGTGGCGGGCTAGAACCGGCGGGGCGACAGTCTCCTAGAATTCCCGACCGCATACACCTGCACCAATCCCAAACACCCCCGCGCGTCGTGGAAGAGTCACGACGGAACGTGCTTCCCCCAAATTTGGGCACACAGGGGCCCTTTTAGCGGGCCTCGGGGCCGTCAGGAAACGTCGCGGGACGAAAAGCCTTTTCCCATGGAGGGGTCCAGAAATTTAGGGGTCCGCGTCATGAAAAAAAAAAAAAAAAAAAAAAAAAAAACACGACGTCGGGGGTCTGGGATCCCTCGGTGGCAACTCGCGGGAGCTTCTCATACCATCTTGTTGGCCGAGGCTAGTCGACGCTAATCGACGATGATCGACGCTAAAGTGACGCTCATCGACGCTAACGGACGCTAAACCGATGGACTACCAGACGCCACTCATTGCTAACCAACGCCGAAGACGAAATTTGGACGGCATACAACGCTCTCAAAAAATTGTTACCGAGATCCTGGGCCCCAAGTTCGGCCTCTCGCCAGGATCCGTGAGGGTCTAGAACTGGTGCCCTCCGATCGTCGCTCTTCCTTCGTCGCCGTTGTCGCTCGTCGTTCGCCGTCGGGCATTCGTCGTTCGTTGTTGGTCGCCGTCGCCGCTCGCCGTTCGTCGCCGTCTTCGATGGCCGTTCGTCACCCCCTGACATCGCATCCTCGCGCAAGGTAACACGGCCAAGGGTTCTGGTAGCTCGGGGCTGCGAGGGGGCCCTTCCCGAGCCCCGGGACGGTCAAACTATGACCACACAAGACGAGAAGACAACCCTGGGGAAGGATCCAGACCTCTGAGGATAGAGGCCTCCTAGATGGGGTCGGAGTAGTTGGGGTCGAAGGATTACGCCGCATCGCCAATGCATCGCCGATGTTTCGGCGATGCCTCGGCGACGTCGACGTGAAGCGAATCGGGCTGCACATCGAGATGCATCGGCGATGGATCGGCGACGCGGCGCGATCCTCCGACCCCGTGTAGGGGGCCTAGGATTCGGGCGACGAGAGCTCTACAGATCCACTGCTCCTTGGCTGGGCCCATCCTGAAGCCAGCAACTGCGCGCGCGCCCCTCCTGGCCAAGCCAGGAGGGCGCGGCGCGTGCACCGCTGCTGGGCTCGGGTTGGCAGGGACCAGTGCATGTGTATAACATCTCGTCGCCCTGTAGGATCCAGAACTCCGAGGAGCCACGTTGTGGAAGATCAAGACGTCGGACGCCTGGTCGTCTGAGGGGGAGGGGGAGGGGGAGGAGGAGGGGGAGGAGGAGAAGGAGGAGGAGGAGGAGGAGGAGGAGAAGAATGAGGAGGAGGAGGAGGAGGAGGTGGAGGAGGCAAAAGGCAAAGGCAAAGGCGCTTCGGGGATGAGTCAGAACGGCTACAGCGGCAGCGGCAGCGAGCTCTAATAGTATCCCTGCGACGTATATGGATGCATGGGCCTGGGACCAATTTCTTGGTCGCCTAGGCCTGCCTTAGGCGCACTCCCCAGGAACATACTCGTGGGGGTGGGCCTCGCGCAGGGAGCTGGGTGCCTCCCTCACTCGACAGCTGGGGGGCTAGGGCAGGGCTCATCACGAGAGCCGTGCCCTGAGCCCCAGGGCAAGGGGTGACACACTCGGTGAGAAGAGGGGGGGAACCGCACACACACGCCCACACCACTCACACCACACACACACACCCAAGAAGGAGAGGCGAGGGGGGGGGGGGGGGGGGGGGGCGGCGCCAGCGGGGCGCGCCTGCGTAGCCCACGTAGCCCAGCGCGGCGGGGCGCCGCGCGCGCGGCTCCTCCTCCCACTCCTCCTCCCTCCCCACTCTCTCCACTCAGACAGGTTCTAAAAAAAAATAAAAAAAATCCTCCTACTCAGATCTGGGGCTGGGATGGGTGGTCGTGGGCGTTGCCTTCTGTTCCCCTGCATCCGACCGTCGGTAGGGCCCGTGTGTGAAGACACAGACATACGTGCAAGACTCGAGGGGGGGCACGCTCCGTCGCCTTTAAGGGATCGTGCCCACCCAATTGGGCGCTACGGCCCCCCCCCCCTCGAGAATAGTTCTCCTCGCATCACATCTGAACCAACTGAACCGTCGATTTTTTCTTTTTTTCCCAGGTCCTCTGGTCCTGCATGGGATACTCACGTCTGCGCAGCACCAGCTTCTGACGATAAAAACTTCACAGACATGCTTTGTAAGCTGGTGGTGGTTGCCTCGACCTCTCAACCTCCTGTTCAGGTCAGATCCCCCCTCACCGTCTGAAATGATCGGGACTTCCTCCGCACTCACAGTGATCGGGACTTCCTCTGCGTTCACCTTGCTCTCGCTCTCACCACTACCCTGCCCCTTCTGATGGTTCACCCATGGGCGCTTCTCCTTCCACCCGTAGAACACCCACGTGCTCGGGTCGTCTTTGTCCCGCGCTGGAATGCCCTCTGCTGGAGGCGCCCAGCCATGGAACACCCACGTGCTCGGGTCGCCCGCGTCCCACGGGGGTGACAACGTGATCTTGGCGAGCTCCATGGCGCGCTGCGTGCGGATCGGCGTGGCCTGGTCCTCTAGGTGTTTGATCTCGTCCACCTGCTTCTTCATATACTCCTTGCTCGATGGGTACTTGGGTGGGGGCTCGCTTCGGAACTGTAAGCTGGCGTGCGCCTGGAGCGTGGCGGTCAGCGCTTCCTCGATGCCTTTGAGCTGGTCCGTGATCGTCTGCATGTTCTCCCCGATCATGATGGCCTCCAGGGTGTTCCTCATGTTTAGCATCTGCGACCTGAGCAAGATACTGTTGAGCTTCCTCTTCTGTGCCGTCAGGTAATCGATCTGCGTCTCGTACTTCTTCTTCACGTCTTTCATCATTTTCTAGCACTGCTTGATGTTCTTCTCCTGCAATATCAGCACGTAGTTGAAGTCGCCAATCTCTGGGTCTTCGGCATCTCCGCGATACTCTGGCACCTCTGGCACCTTCGGCAGAGACTCTGGCATCGTTCGCACTGCCTCCGTTGGTGGTGGTACCGTCCGCGGCGTTCCCACTCTCTGTGCTCTTGCTAAGCCAGATGTGCTACGGAGGATCCCCTCCCTTTGTACATACCACAGCGTATCCCCCAGTGTCGTTCCAGCTGTTCCGTTGTCGGGTGTAGCAGTCGGACGATGGGGCTAGGGGCTCCGGAGTCCTGCTTAATTCCTCGGGGCCCCTTTATTGTCAGTGAAACAACAATGACGCTGCAATTACGATAAACCGATGCGCACCGACGTTGGAACCTGCACACTCGCACTGTCCAGTTGTGTTTAATACCAGGTGCAGCATTCCCTTCTCCCCGTTCTGCATCTCTATTGCAATGTATCCTTATGTCCTTCTCCTCCTCCTTCAATCTCTATTGCAGCAACCCTCCTCCCTGCAAAGCGCCTCCCCATCCCCATCCTGTCGTCGCATTTCCTCTGTAGGTAGGTGCCGTCTTCTCCCATGTATGTAGTAGTCACAAAACATAAACACATGTAACCCCAATTGAACCCAGTGGTAAGTTCCCCCCCCTCTGGTGAAACGTCTGTGGCCCGTCGTACTGCTATTTGTTTTGTACGTTGCCTCCTCTTCCACTATTCCGTCCTCCTCTGCCTCCTCGACCTTCGGCTTCGTACTTCAACTCTGTTTGTCGTTCTCGTCTGTATTGTAATGCTAGCTGGTACAGCTTCTTGGGCTGGCTTTTGTCGCTTGGTTCTGCTAACTTGCTTAGCTTGTCCATCCTGGAGGGGCCCTGGCTGATCTCCTTAGCTAGTGTTTTTTTCCCTTGTTATTTGAAGAGTCTCCTCCAGGGGCGCGGCCACTTGTGGTCTCTCAGCAAGCTGCGCTGGGGTGCACGGCAACGAATCTGATCCCTTAGCAGAGGGCGAGACTGGCGCAGGCGTGGCCTCGGGCAGGCTGGTACTACTACTGCTAGCTATTGCCTGCTCTGGAGCTGCTTCTCTGCCGTGCGCTCCAGGTCCGTCTTCGGTCCTACTGACTGTCCGTGCTGCCCTCCCATCATTTTCAAGATGTAGCCCATTGCCTGGCGCATGTAGTTCGGGCTGTACTCGTTGATCTCGTCCTTGTCCTCGTCCTCCGTCAGCATGGCCTCGCTCCCGTCGTCTGGCTTGTGCTTGATGAATTCTTCCCCCATCGCCAGGTGGATGCACGGCATCGGGTTTATGCAATACTGCAGCTTCACCTTGCTGTTCCCGTCGTCCTCCTGACCCTTTGGTTTGTGCGCCTCCGTGATCTTGAACATTTTTATAGTCTCCTGCCTGAACTCTCTCCCCTTCTCGTGAAATGCCAGGCGCAGCCACTGGTTGAGGATCTGCATGCTCCACTGGATCTCCCTCTGGTAGCCTTCCTTCTCCAGGCAGGAGTGGGCGTTGCTGCGCATCTCCTGTATCGTAGCAACTGCGACGTGGACGAGGGGGGGGGCCCAGGTTGCGATGCTTCCCTTTTGACCGCACCTCTGCGGCATACTCTCGCCCCGCAGCGAGGCCTACCTTGGACGGTGAGCAGGAGCCAAGGATCAGCCAGAAGTCCATCGCCAGGTGTGCTTGCTCCCGTGCTTGCTGCGCCGTCCGCAGCGACAGGCGCTGCAGCGATGTGATCGTCTGGGCGAACGAGTGGCTGTCGTCTTGGTTGGCGTTTGGGCCGCCTCCTCTGCGCGGTGGTTGGCCCCCTGGGGGTCATGCGCTGCTCGCTGGTCCTGCGCCCTTGCCCCCCTGGCCCTTGCTGTCCTTGGCCGCGCGTGGGCTGGCGTCGCGAGGGCGCCGCTCTGCGGCCCTCTGCAGGCCCCAGGGAGGGCGCTCCGGCAAAATGCCGTATGCCATGGCTGTGCGCTCCCTGCTGCTTCGGTTCCCGCACTGATGTAGGCCCTGGGTGGTGCGACCGAGCGTGCTCGTGAAACTCTTCTAATGTTTGAGCCTCGTGGTTACAAATGCGGCATGCGAGAGACCGTGGCGGCTGAATGGGGTGACTCCATTTGCTCCGATCGCGGTGACAAATCCCATGGCCGTCGGCTGCTCTGGTCGCATGGTCGATTGCTGTCCTCTTATCTGCAAAGGTCGACAGACACCACGGGCATTGGTTTGTTGCTACAGGACTGGCGACCACTGGCCGAATATTGTGATACTCTCTGCGGTGTCCTAGTAAAGCCTGGATTGTAGTAAAGCGCTTCCCGCAAACCAAGACAGTCCCCCCAGCCGTCCCCTCTGCAGTCTGTACCGTACAGTCGCACCAGTACGGCTTTGTAACATCGTTCTCCTCCTCTTCCTCGCCCTCCGTCTCTCCCCCGTCACCTCTGACTGCGTCCAGTTCTGCTACCCCCATGCTTCTCAATACAGTGGTGTCCGTGGCTGTCCAGTGTTTCCACGCCGAGGTTCCTGGGCAGAATATTTCGAAATCCGATATCCTCTCGTCGTGCCAGCTTTTTATATCCGAATCAGCGTTGGCCAGTGCATCCAAATCCTCTTTTAACTGCTTGGCCCAGGGTGTAGAGAATTGCCATACCCATTTGTTGTCCTGGAGTCGGTGCACTCCCCTCCTGTTGTCTAATACCGAGCCCCCAAATACCGCAGCCAGTACGCCTGCATGCTCCGTGGGGTAGAGGGCCCAGTTCCTGTACCATTTCAGTCGTCTTGTTCTGAGTGCCGTTGCCGCTGGTTCTATTCTCCATTCCCGAAATACTCTTGCAGATGCATGGCAGCGTGTTTCCCCTGTCTCCTTCTTCCAGCTCATCCTTCCTCCTGCCATTCTGCGCAGATACTTGCAAATCACCGCGTCGATGGCTCGTGTGAGAGAGGGAGATAAGACAAAGGCAGTGAGACCGCTCAACCCCGCACCTAGGACAAACGCGATGAACATCGTCCTCTTGATAACAGCTGGCGTGTCTGAGCTCCAAAAACTGCCGCATTGTCTCCACGCAATGTGCATGGCCTTGATTCTCTTTTGTATCTCTCCTCCGAGTCCCTGGTCCGATGGCAAGAATGGCCCCAGCGCCCTCATCTCTCTCAAAGCTTCTCCTTTCAGCTTGTTTGATCGTCTCAACTGTCGGGTAGTGCTGTAGCTCTGTGGGCCCTTCAAGCATGGGAGGTGATTTGTCTTCCCCTGGTTTAGCTTCCAACCTCCGCGCCCGATCGTGGTTTCTAGCCTCTCTGTTGCTTCGTTCAACTGCTTTGTGACCTCTGCTGCCTTCGCTCCCTGGAGTATTGTGTGTGTGTCCTGGTTATGTAATCCATGAAAGTATTCAATGCCAGGTCGTGCATTTGTCCTGTCACTGGGTTGTGCGCGTCGTGCCAGGTCTGGTGAATGCCCCTACTCCTCTCCCCCTGCAACCATTGATCCACGTACAGGTTATACACATCATTGAATTGTCGCGGACACAGTGTGAACCCCATCTGCGCCCCCTCCGTCGTTTCCGCACGCAACCAATCGTCGGCACATCGCATGCTCAGCTGAATGTTACAAATTGCTCCTAGGGCAAAAGGCTGATCCGCTTCTGTCGCATACCGCCATGCCGCCGCCTCCAATAGTCCTCTTTTCGCGCTGGCAAGCGCGTTGCTGCAATCGTAGTTAGTGTGCACAATGCTCATGCCCGCCTCTCCCGCCCTCCATTGTGTAGCTTGTAGGCATAATATAGCATTCTCTCTACTTCTATGTGCGAGGCCCCCTTGAGCCCATGGGGGATGGTCAGGCTGTGGGCCCCTTCTGTGTACCCCCCAGTGACACGCCATACTCATGGAGTCATACGCGTGCATGATACGCTTCCCTCCTATGCCTGCTTTGCCATTGTTCTTGTCTGCGTCGAAAGAAATGGACCTATGCCAAGATAGTGGTGTCACCTGTGTACTCCGTATCTTCATAAGCAACTGGTCCAAAAGACGCTGGAAAAGAAAGCCTCCTTCCTCTACTTGTCTTCTCACTGTCGTCGTGCCTAGACCCGCTTGGGCAGGGCGGTCCACGAAATATGGTGTAACCTCATTGGTCGTCAACTCTGTGCCGTCCAGTGGTTCTTCGGATCTGCCTAACTTCGCCCCGCTCTTCCATCCCATGCGTTCAAAGATCCGTCTGCCCACCCGATATTTATGCAGTGATGTGTATTTGCTCAAGTCCTCCTCATCCTTCCTTTTCTCCGCCGCCCTGATCCTCCTCTCTTCGATCTGTCTACTTAGCAGCTCTGGGTGCTCAAGGTGGGTAGTGGGGTCCCAGATCAGCCACGTAAGTTCTACTGGGGCCCCCCATTTTGGCCAAGCTCGACGTTTGGCTGCTCTTTTGCAACACTTCAGCATCCAGCGCTTGTCGACGAGAACTTGACCTGCGAGCTCCAAATCCTCTGGCAACGGCGTTTGGTCATTGAGTCTTTGCTGCTGTTCCTGCACATATTCTGCCAAATCAATCTCTCTGGCCCCCAGTCCCCCTTCACATGGTGGTCCCCCTAGTCCTTGCACCCATTCGCTTTTTGGCCAATACGTCCGTGCCGCTGCATAATACCTCTTTTTTTGGCCCTCGACCGTTTTTTTGGTATTGTATGCGCAGTCGGTGCATGGTACTAAAATCGTTTCTTTGATGGGCTTCCCATATCTCCTGCACAAGGCGAGCTCGTCTCTGCTCTTCCGCATCTCTTCGCAATTTCTTCAAGAGGGCTGACATCTCCGACAGTTCCTGCTGTGTCTGCACAAGCGCCTCCTCCCCTGAACTGTCCACCATCTTCTCTCGCAACTCCCGTCGTTCTGCTAGCAGTGACATGCGCCTAGCCCGCACTTGCTCGATGGCCTCGTCGCAGTCGGCCTTGCCCTGTCTGAAGCAGGTGTCTAGGGCCTGCCTAGCCGCCTCCCCCCAGACCTCCCACATGCCGTCGGGTGTGCTCTCGTCCTTCACCTCCTCCCATCTCCTACTTACCTTCTGCATCTCCGATTCTAGAACTTCGAGAAACTCAGGCCTTCTTTTCCCTCTCCAAAGACATTCCATGAGTTGGTCTCTATCTAGCAGGGGTGACCTTTCCTTCCGTACTGAGGCAAAGCTGTTCTTGCTAGCGATGGGCAGCACAATCCCCACTGGTATGTGGCCACGATGGCCTCGTCGTTTGATCAGCTGGAGTCGCTTTGCGGATGTCCGCAGTGCTACACATCTCTCTACTAGCTCCAATGCGCCGACAGGGATTGCAATATGGTCTATTACGCTTGTCCCACCGTTAGCTGCATAGTAGGTTGGTCCGATGTCGTGGCGCGCGGTGGCAATACTGAGATTCGATCCAGCACAGAATTCCCTGAAGTGTTTCCCATTTTCATTCTCCAATTGTCTGTGCTGTGGGCCCGTCGTCACTCCTCTATTGACCTCCACCATACTGCCCGTGCCTCTATGCAATCCGAACTGGCTGTTGATGTCCCCTCCTACTACTATCGTACTTCTTGCTCCTAATCCGTCACATTGTCCCTCCATCCACTCCGTAACTTTCTTAGCAACTCGTTCGTGCTGTCTGAAGTGCGTGGGAGCGAAGTACACACTGAAGAAGCAGAAGTCTACTTCTCGCGACCAAAGCCTGATCCCCCCTACTCTGCCCTGAATCTCCCTGGGTGGGACGAATGTTTTTCGAAGGGCCTTGGTGTGGATGCTGTGATGTACCAATATTGCCACTCCGCATACCTTCGTGACAAGGTGACCCTTTCTTGCTCCGAATCTGTACGCCAAGTGATTGGGTAACCTCATCGTAAAAACCCCCTCGTCTCCTGCCCAGTGATGTGTACCGTTCAATAAAATTATATCCCAACCTCTGAATTCAGTGCTAATGTCCTCCAGTCTCTCGCTCATACCTGCTGACTGTGGGTTGTACGTCAGCGTTTTCATCTCAGGTAACAAACGGTACCGTCGGCAGTGTCTAGGGCGAGTGTGTCTCCCTCACCCCCTCCCCTGGAATAGGCGAGAGAGCATCGGCCCGTGAAAGTCGCGCGCGGGTAATCTTGTGCCCTCCTGGCGGGTCGCTCGCACCTCGGGCCTTCCCACGCCGACTAGGTGGAGGAGGAGGAGGAGGGGGAGGAGGAGAAGAAGGAGAAGGAGAAGGAGAAGGAGAAGGAGGAGGAGGAGGAGGAGGAGGAGGAGGAGGAGGGAGGAGGAGGAGGAGGGAGGAGGTGGAGGAGGAGGGGGGGAGGAGGAAAAGGATGAGGAGGAGGAGGAGGACCTCGGAGGTGGGCACAAATCGAGCGACAATGGCAGCCCTCCCTGGCCCTCGCTCGTCGTGCCTGGCCCCAGGGCTCGACCCAAACCGTGTTTTTCGGTTCTCGTGTCGTTCTCGTTGCCTCTCGCTTTGTCTCGCATTCGCCTCCTTGGCCTTCTTCCTCCCCTCCTCTCCTCTTCCGTCCTCCTCCTCCTCCTCCTCCTCCTCCTCCTCCTCCTCCTCCTCCTCCTCCTCCTCCTTCAGGGCTACTGAGGGACACGCCGCTGCGCCATACGCAATAGGTGCAACAGCTGCGCACTGCAACCGATGTGCCGTCCAGGCACGGTTCTGACTGACTGGAAAACGCCATCGAAACGAGAACGGCAGCCCACCAAATCGCCAACACACCGTTTAGGTGCACCCCTGGTCTGGCCATCCTGGGGGGTTCTCGTCGCTACGGCCGGATCCGCCTCGAGAAGCAGGTCGGGGATCCGGGTCGTCGTCGCCGTTCGCCGCGATCACCGCCGCTCCTCGCTAGAAAGCGGGGACATCCGAAACACTTCCGCCAACCATCGATGCCTCCTGAATCGATGGGAGGCGGGCGTCGGGTTCGGATTATGTTACTCCCCTCGTCCTTCAGGGCCACACCCCAGACACAACCTCGAGCACCCAGAAAAAGTGTCGAAACAGTGTCAAACGGGTATCGCCTCCCAGGGCCCGAGACGCGAAAACCCTGCAGTTTCGGTACTTTCCTGGTGCTCGAAATTCTTTCTGGCGATCAAGGCCAATGTAGGTTGGAATATCATCAGGCTCGGAGTTCGCCACTGATTCGACCAATTCCGAACCCTACCTCCGCCCATCGACTCTCCTGCATCGTTGCTCGGCGAGGGATTCGCCACCGATCGCTGTCGCTGTTCGCCAGGAAGCCGGCGGTCGCTGTCGCTGCTTGATATTGCCGCCCCCTCGTCGATGTTATGCTCGATCTATTTACGTCGTCGCCCCCCCCCCCTCCTCTTCCTCCTCCTCCTCCTCCTCCTAAAGACGCTCTGTAGAAGCCCAGGAAGGCGCGTCGCTGTGGACGCCCTCGTCTGTCGCTCGTCGTCGGGAGGACAAAAAAGCGAGCAGAAGAACAACACAAGGAGCGGGGGGAGGAGGAGCAAGGGATGCCTCAGGAATTGCCGGTCACAGGCTTGGAGGTTCATACGAGAGAAGCAGAAAGAAGAAGAGGGGGGGAGGAGGAGAAGAATGGGAGGGGAAGGAGGACTCTCCAGGACAAGCAGGGGTATGGGTATCCTTTTCTCCTCTGACCTCCTCCCCCCTCCTCCGTCCCCCTGCCCCTCCGCCTCCGCCTCCGCCTCCTCCTCCTCCTCCTCCTCCTCCTCCTCCCTGGCTCCTCCCCTCGGCGGACGCTTCGTTTTGCATGCGCCTTCGGGGCACGGGGGAGGTCAGGCTCTGATCTCCCCGACGGTGGCTCCCTGCCTGCTGGCTCCGCGTTGGCGGAGCGCCTGGCCCTTTTCCCTCTGAGGGGCCTTTTCCTTTGAAGAGGTGAGATGGCCTGTAGCGGGCAAACAAAGAGCTGTCCAAGAATGCAGTGCAGGCAGCCGCGCAGCGCTGCGGCCACGCACAAGGCGCTGCGGTATCGCAGCGCGGCGAGCTTCCCCAGCGCGCGGAGCTGTGTTCCCTAGCCGTGCTCCCGAGAGCCTCCCCGAGGAACTCCTCAACGAATGGGCACTCCTCAGAGGAAGAGACCGCTACGGCAGGTTCGCGTCGTGCCGACCTCAGCCTCGGTTTCTGACACCGCGGGGATCGTACAACCTTGAACGACAGGCCGGTTCCAAAACGTCAGATCGTTGAGGAGGAGGAGGAGGAGGAGGAGGAGGAGGAGGGGGAGGAGGAGGAGGAGGAGGAGGAGGAGGAGGAGGAGAGGAGGAGGAGGAGGAGGAGGAGGAGGAGGAGGAGGAGGAGAGGAGGAGGAGGAGGAGGAGGAGGAGGAGGAGGAGGACGTTTTGTACTGACGTACAAAACGTCAGATCGTTCAACATCGACCGATTCTGGGTCGCTGGCTGCGTTCCACGCTGCACGCCGGCGGCGGGGTCGCCGCTGGTCGACACGACGCGAACCTTCCGTACTCCTCCTGGAGAGGAGGAGGAGGAGGAGGAGGAGGAGGAGGAGGAGGAGGAGGAGGAGGAGGAGGAGGAGGAGGAGGAGTCATCAGCATCATCAGCATCACAACCACCACCATCTTTATCATCAACATCAGCAGCAACAGCAACAGCATCAGCATCAGCATCAGCATCAGCATCAGCTGCAGCATCATCATCATCATCATCATCACCATCACCATCACCATCACCATCACCATCACAGCATCAGCAGCATCAGCATCAGCATCATCATCAGCATCAGCATCAGCATCATCATCAGCATCATCATCATCATCATCATCATCATCATCATCATCATCATCATCATCATCATCATCATCATCATCATCATCATCATCATCATCGTCACCGACATCAACACCATCATCGGCATCCACATCATCATCCTCACCCTCATCACGGCCCTCCCGTCCTCGAACAGTCGCTACCCAGACTGCTGGGCTGGCACGGTGGCGGGACCTGCCGCAGACAGCTTGAAATTTCGAACGGCGCGCGTGCATCCTTCACCCATTTTGAGCCCACCGCTGCCGCAAGGAAAGCGCTCCTTGGGGAGGGGGGGGGAGGCGCATAACGTGAGTAAAGCCCCACGACCCCGCAGTATGCCCCCTCACTACCACAATGCTCTCGCGCCTCAACCTCATTGCAAGCTTCGGTCGCCTGCGCGCACCGCGGTGTGATCGATAACACCTCCCTGCCTCTGCCCTCCGCATGCCCATGCTGGGTCACCCCTCACACGTTCCGTTGCCCCACTGGGAGCCCCACCGAAGGCATCAGTGGCTGCGTTCGCAGACCTTGTACACACCATTTCGGCGCACCCCTCACACGTGTCGTGACCCCACAGGCAGCTCCACCGAAGGCCTCAGTGGCTGCATTCGCACACCTTCTCCACACCATGTCGGCGCAACCCTCACACGCTCCGTGGCCCGAGCTCCACCGACGGCCTCCTGTGATTGGTTGCATCGGCACACCTCCTCCACACCATTTCGGCGCACCCTCACGCGCTTCTTGGCCCCATAGGGGGCTCCACCGAAGGCCCCAGTGGCTGCGTTCGCAGACTTCTTAACACCACTTCGGCGCTCCACCGAAGGCCCCAATGGCTACGTTCGCATGCCTTCTCCACACCGTTTCGGCGCACCCGTCACACGCTTTGTGGCCCTATAGGGAGCTCCGCCGAAGGCCCCAATGGTTGCGCTCGCATGCCTTATCCACACCATTTCGGCGCACTCCTCACACGCTTCGAGGCCCACAAGGAGCTCCACCGAAAGCCCAAATGGTGGCTGCGCTCACAGACCTTCTCCACACCACTCGGCGCACCCCACACCCGCTTCGTGGCCCCCCGAGGGCTCCTATGGCTGCGTTCGCGGGCCTTCTCCACACCATTTCGGCGCACCCCTCACGCGCTTCTTGGCCCCATAGGGAGCTCCACCGAAGGCCCTGGTGGCTGCGTCCGCAAACCTTCTCTGCATAAAATTCGGCGCACCCCCCACACGCTCCGTGGCCCCACAGGGAGCGGCGGTCGCAGACCTTCTCCACTCCATGACGGCGCACTCCTCACACGTTTCGTGGCCACACGGGAAGCTCCACCGAAGGCCCCAGTGGCTGCGTTCGCAGACCTTGTCCACACCATTTCGGTGCACCCCTCACACGGTTCGTGTCCCACAGGAAGCTCCAACGACGACCCAAATGGCTGCGTTCGCAGACCTTCTCCACACCATTTCGGCGCACCCTTCACACGCTTCATGGCTCCATAGGGGGTTCCACCGAGTGCCCCAGTTGCAGAAAGCGCAGGCCAGGTCGAGCACGTCCTGACGTGGGAGGACGCGCTCGACCTGGCCAGCGCTGAAGGGCGGCGAACATATCCGTATCCGTGGATTCCAGGGCGCGGTCCAGCGGATGTGCGGTCCCACGTGTACGGCCCGCGCTGGACACCCGCAAACAAAAGCCCCGTGTCCGCGAGGTCGCGGCCCAGGGGCCAGAGCTGCGAGGCCGCGGATACGGAGATGTGTTTCGCCCACAAGGAGGGTCGCGCAGCCTGGTGCGATGAGCGCCCTTCAAGGCCAACAGTGCTGAAGTGGGTGACCTGGTCTCGCGCTGACCACCTCGCAGCCCTCGGCCTTTCAGGGGAGGACGAGAAACACCTCGTCGTCCGCAGTAGTAATCCCAGACATGCGACGTCCTGATTTCTCCAGGACGGCGTCCCCTGAAATCGCGGCCCGACCCTTTCCCCGGGACCGGTTTTTCATCCCGAGTTGTTTTCTGACGGTCCCGGGGCCCCGCGAGGGCCTCTGGAGGCCGACAACGGCGAAAAATCTCCGTCCTGAATCTTTTTCGACGCGATCATGCCTGGGATGCTTTCGACGATCCGTTCGGTAGTCTTGTCCAGCTTCCACGCTGGGACAGGGGCCCTGCCTCCTAGCCACCGTGCCCGGGTCGTGCTTCCTGTCACCGTCCTGCCTGACGTATCCACAGTGGCACTTCCATGCGGTCCCAGATCGTGTCGATCGACGGCGATGACGACGACGAAGACGATGTCGATGTCGATGACGATGACAATGACGACGACGATGTCAATCGTGCGCAAGGTCGTCTGAAGAGAAAATTCCCCATTCGGCTTGGCCCTTTGTCGGGGATCTGCTGACCCGGGTCAATCCAAACCTGGGTCAATCAGGCCTTGCAGAACCCTGCAAGATCCTGCACCCAAACCCTGGTCGGTGAGAAGGATCCTGCACGACCCTGCAGAATCCTGCACCCAAACCCGGGTCAGTGCGCCCCCGGCCCTGCAGGATCCTGCAAGATCGGGCGCTCTGGCTGACCCCCGTTTGCATTGACCCCCGTCTCAAGGCTCCCGACCCAGACATGCGACGCCCCGATTCCTTCAGGACGGCGTCCCCTGAAATCCCCACCCTTTCCCTGGGACCGGTTCTTCATCCCGAGTCGTTTTCTGGACGGTCCTGGGGCCCGGCGAGGGCCTCTGGAGGCCGACAACGGCGAAAAATCTCCGTCCTGAATCTTTTTGCGACGCGATCATGTCTGGGATGCTTTCGACGATCCGTTCGGTAGTCTTGTCCAACTGTCACGCTGCGACAGGGGCCCGGCGAGGGCCTCTGGAGGCCGACCACGGCGAAAAACCTCCGCCCTAAGGGCGTTTTCTCTACCGACGCGACCATGGCTGGGATGCGCTGTGGGCTCGGTGGGGCCCCGGCCCTCGAAGGGCTTCGGGGCGCCGCCGCCCGCTCTCGGGATGCGCCTGGGCTGGGCTTCTGCGGAAGGGGCCCTATAGGACATACACAGGAAGAGACACAAATAACAAGAGATTCCCCGTGTTTTCCCATATCTTCTGGGTTTCTGTCTTCCCCCCCCGCTTCCCATACCTCCCCGTATTTTCTGGGGAGTCGACGATTCATTGTGCCTGTGTGTTATTTCCCCTCCCGATTTGTGGGGGCTCGGCGCGGGCGGGCCTCTGAGCCCGCCGTGCTGTGCTCGGCCCTGGGGGCCGCGGGTGGCTCCGGCTCCTGCGGAGTCGGGGCTTGGCGGCAGTGGGCTGCAGGATCCCGTCCGCGTCGTCAGAGCCCTCAGGGCCCTCCTCCTCCGCCTCATCCTCCTCCTCCTCCTCCTCCTCCTCCTCTCCTCTCCTCTCCTCCTACTCCAAACCTCTCCTCCTCCTCCTCCTCCTCCTCCTCCTCCTCCTCCTCCTCCTCCTCCTCCCCCCGCCTCCCGACAAAGACCACGCCGACGACGACGGCAAAGCAAAGAAGGCGACGACGACCGTGACGGCGGCGACGACGACGACGACGACGACGATGAAGACGGCGACGCTAACGGCCACGACGACGCCGACGAGAAAGCGAAAACGACGGAGGCAACGGCGGGGGCCAGCTGGGTCTCCTGCGGCGTGTCGCGGAGGCCCCAGTCCCCGCCGTCGTGCCGCGCCACCTGCTGGTGCACGTTGTCGGGGAGCATGAGCCCCGACTGCGACCACCACGGGACCCTGGGCGCCGGGCCCCGGCGAGGTGAGGATGCAACTCCTTGGAAGGCTTAGATCGGGCATGTCCCCCACCAGGGGGATCGTGGTTGGACGAAAAATCAAAAATACACCAAAAATGCTCAAACATATTTGAGAAATCAAAACAAGTATCATCCATAATATTTGTTACCATTTTTGAACACTCCTCCCCGATGGAGGAGTCATGAAGCCAGATGAGCCCGGATTGGCCCCAGGATTCAGCCGGACTCAACTGGGTTGAGCGCAACATGCAGGATTAAGCATGTTTTCGACCACGGGCGTACCAGCGCCGATGCGGAGCGTAGCCCCACAGGAGTTAAGCCCTAAAGGAGGAGAAGGGAGACTGAGATTGGCACCGGGGCTCGAGGCCCGAGGCTCAAGTGTGAGAAGGGGCGAGGCTTAAGTCGGGCCTGTCCCTCTTCAGGAGAAATATTAAAAAATGGCCAAACGATAGTATGGGAACCACTCTTCGACTGTTTTTGGACCATTTTGAATCTGTTTGACAATTTGTTACTTTGTCGTCCAAAATCCCTCTGCAGGGGGACATGCCCGACATAAGGCGAGGCTGCTCGCCCCTTTCGAGGCCTCTGCCCCGACTGCGACCATCACGGGGGCCCTGGTGCCGGGCCCAGGCAGACGACGGGAGATTGGCAGTGGGACTCGAGGCTCGAGTTGTGGATGCCATGACAATGGACACTCTAACAATCCGATCATTGAATTAAAGATGTGTGTTAAATGTGTTAAAGCATGTTTTAAACATGTGGTTTGTGTGTTTTTTTTTCTCTCTCTCTCTCTCTCTCTCTCTTTAAACATGGTTTACGTGTTTGAGACATGTTTGAAACATGTCTTAGACGTCTGGGAATTATTTGGCAGCACGTTTCCTCTCCATTGATGACTTCCACAAGGCTCGAGGTTGCTCGCTCCTGTGTGGGGTCTCTGGGAACCTTGGGGGGTTAAAGCGACCCCTCGGGGAACGAACAACGACGTAAACATACAAACTCGGAGGGGCCCTGGTGCCGGGCCCAGGCAGACGACGGGAGATTGGCAGTGGGACTCGAGGCTCGAGTTGTGGATGCCATGACAATGGACACTCTAACAATCCGATCATTGAATTAAAGATGTGTGTTAAATGTGTTAAAGCATGTTTTAAACATGTGGTTTGTGTGTTTTTTTTTCTCTCTCTCTCTCTCTCTCTCTCTTTAAACATGGTTTACGTGTTTGAGACATGTTTGAAACATGTCTTAGACGTCTGGGAATTATTTGGCAGCACGTTTCCTCTCCATTGATGACTTCCACAAGGCTCGAGGTTGCTCGCTCCTGTGTGGGGTCTCTGGGAACCTTGGGGGGTTAAAGCGACCCCTCGGGGAACGAACAACGACGTAAACATACAAACTCGGAGGTCCGCGCGGGTTTCTCGGATCGGCGCTGGACCCCCCTCCCTGGCGCGCGGAGCGCGCCAGCTGTCCACGGCGGCGCTGGAGGCGCCGCCCAGGGGGCCCCGCGCGACCGAGAATCCGCGCGGACTCCGCGTTTTTCTGTTTTCTCATTGCTCGTTCCCCTACCTCCTGCCCGGCGCCCCTGACTTTGCGACTGATTATACCGACAGCGCGCTGGAACAAAACAGGGGTTCGTTTTTTTTTTTTTTTTTTTGTTTCTCCCCCCTAACGTCCGTGACGGGGGGGGAGCAGGGTCCGGCCGCCGTGGGGGGTAACAGTAACCTGGTGGGCTCGGGCATGGCACCTGTAGTGATGGTAGTAGCAGTACTGACAGTGTGGTAGGAGTTCTGGTGAAGGCCACGAAAACGACGAGGACGACGACGACCACCAGCGGCAACGACAACGACAACGGCAGCGTCAACGACAACGAAGACGCCGACAACAACGACAACGACCAGCCAGGACGGCGACGACGACGACGACAACGATGACCAGCGGCGGCAGCAACGACAACGACGACTGGCGGGAACGACGACGACGACGACGACGACGAATAGTAGTAGCAATATTAGTAGAAACAATCGTACTACTAGCACGGGAAGTCATCGTAATACTTAGCACTGCTAACCTCCGTAATACTAGAGGCACTGGTGGTACCACTACCACTATAGCACTACAGCAAATATTACTGTCGCTACTACTAAAACGATCCCGCGTGTGAGTTTCTGAGAGCGTGGACCTGAGCTCGCTCGAGCTTCGCTCTGCAAGTGGGGGGGAGGGGGGACGCCATTCCCGACGCATTTAGTGTTCGGGGGCGGGGGGGCCCACACCATTAAGGGGAGGGGGGGGCGACGCCGTTTCCGACGCATTCAGTGCTCGGGGGCGGGGGGCCCACACCATTAACGAGGGGGGACGCCATTCCCGACGCATTTAATGCTCGGGGGCGGGGGGGCCCACACCATTCCCGACGCCGTTCCGACGCTCTGACCATGGAGGGGGGGGGGGGCAGACGCCATTCCAAACGCCATTCCCGACGCATGTCGTGCTCGCAAGACGCCTCCAAGACGCCACAATAGGTATCCAACCACCTGCGAAAAGAGAACCACGAGGTCCAAATCGTCAAATGCCAATGGAAAAAAAACGCACATGCTTACCTTATGCGATATTTCTGCCTTTGCGACGTTGCCGACGGTCCCAGAGGCCCCCGAGACCGCGTCAAGACGGCTCAAGAGGCCCCCAAGACGACCCCAAAACGGCCCAAGAGGGCGCCGAGACGGCCCAAGAAGCGCCCAAGCCGGCCCAAGAGGGCTCCAAGACGGCCCCAGGAGAGGCCCCAGAGGCCGAACCGAAAATCCCAGCCTTTGCCCTCACGAGGTTCACAAGAGGCTCCAGGAAGCCCCCCAAAGGCCCCAACAGGCCCCCAAGAAGCCCAGGCCCCAGAAGGCCCCCAAGAGCCCCGAAAGAGGCCCCAAGAGGCTTCAAAACGACTCCCAACTTACTGGGCCCAGACCCCAAGCTCTCAAATCTCTTGGGGCTCCCCGCGCGCCCTCTGGGGCCCCCAGATTGTTTCCGCATGACTTTTCGAGCCCAAGAGAAGCCCAAGACGGGCCAACAGGGCCCCAAGAGGCCCTCAAGACGGCCCAAGAAAGCCCCGAATCACCGAACGATCGGCCCAAGACGCCCAAGATGACCCCAAGACGGCCGGAGAAGCTTTCCAGACGCCCCAAGAGCCCCACGAGCCTTCCCAAGAGGGCCCCGAGAGGCAAAAATCATGTACTTTCTCTGAATTGTTCAATGCGCGTGTGTGTGTGTGGTCAACATCACCACCACCATTCGTCATCAACATCCCTACCACCATCACCATGGTCAACGTCATCGTCATCATCATCATCATCATCATCATCATCATCATCATCAGCATCATCACAAGTACCATCAGCATCAGCATGAGCATCAGTTTCAGCATCATCATCAACAGCATCATCATCATCATCATCAGCAACATCACCATCACCATCGCCGTACTCACCAACTGCACCACCCTTAGCACCCTGAGAATTCACATCATCAACATCAACACCACCGTCATCATTATCAGCATCATTGTGGGCACACCGCGATCATCATCACAACCACCATCACCATCACAAGCATCACGATCCTGATTCTCGTCGTCGTCATCGCCATCTCCATGCTCTACACCATGGCCAATCCCATGATAAACATTATCATCATCAACATCATCATCATCATCATCATCATCATCATCATCATCATCATCATCATCATCATTATCCGGAGCGCCCCGGATCGGCGGCACTGGCCGGAGGCCAGCACAGTATTACTGTCGCTACTACTAAAGCGACTACTCCTACGACTGGTACTTCACTTATCCGAGCAACTACTACTGATACTACGTGTATTACTACGTATACTACCATGTCTATAACTAGTGGTGCTCTTAGCAGTGCCTATGCTAAAACGTAGTAGGTAGGACGACAGCACAATGAAAGTAGCGAAAATAGTGGCACTTAATACTAATACTAAGATTCACACTCGTTATCGTTCTAAGATTGTGTCGGTAGTGACATGCGTTATTTCTTAGATGCAGTGGCGGTAGCGGTAGTAGTAGTAGTAGTAGTAGTAGTAGTAGTAGTAGTAGTAGTAGTAGTTGG
>CAUYUJ010017341.1:106490-111490 GCA_963575745.1 Prorocentrum cordatum
ATTACCCTGGCGACGTACCCAACCCCTGCTCAAACGCGGGGCGCAAATAGTTTAGGATAGTTTATGAAGGGGGGCGATGACGGAGCGAGGGTTACATATGTCTGCAGACGGAATTCGGGAGACTCGCAGGACACTGGCTACAGGACAAGGACTAGATAAAGCTGATTAGTTACAATCCCTGAGCAACCCTAGCCACTTCGAAAGCGGGGATCTCATATCGCAGCCCCCCAGGGATGGCGAGGTCTAATTTGGGTCCGCGCGTGGCGTCACTGTGCTGGGCCCTCCAGCAGGCCTCGAAAGTGGCGACAGTTTCACAGATCGCAGCCCCCCAGGGATGGCGAGGTCTAATTTGGGTCCGCGCGTGGCGTCACTGTGCTGGGCCCCTCAGCAGGCCTCGAAAGTGGCGACAGTTTCACAGATCGCAGCCCCCCAGGGATGGCGAGGTCTAATTTGGGTCCGCCCGTGGCGTCACTGTGCTGGGCCCCCCAGCAGGCCTCGAAATCGGCGACAGTTTCACAAATCGCAGCCCCCCAGGGATGGCGAGGTCTAATTTGGGTCCGCCCGTGGCGTCACTGTGCTGGCCCCCCCAGCAGGCCTCGAACGTGGCGACAGTTTCACAGATCGCAGCCCCCCAGGGATGGCGAGGTCTAATTTGGCTCCGCGCGTGGCGTCACTGTGCTGGGCCCCCCAGCAGGCCTCGAAAGTGGCGACAGTTTCACAGATCGCAGCCCCCCAGGGATGGCGAGGTCGAATTTGAATCTGCCCGTGGCGTCACTGTGCTGGGCCCCCGAGCAGGCCTCGAAAGTGGCGGACGTTTCACAGATCGCAGCCCCCCAAGGGATGGCGAGGTCTAATTTGAATCTGCCCGTGGCGTCACTGCCAGACTGTGCTGAGCCCCCCAGCAGGCCTCGAACGTGGCGACAGTTTCACAGATCGCAGCCCCCCCAGGGATGGCGAGGTCTAATTTGAATCTGCCCGTGGCGTCACTGTGCTGGGCCCCCCAGCAGGCCTCGAAAGTGGCGACAGTTTCACAGATCGCAGCCCCCCGCAGGCAAGACAGGAGGAGGCAAGAGGGAGGCGGGACGGGAAGAAAGGAATGGAGATCACACTGCTCTACTCAAAACGAATACCCAACCAAGGAGGGTTGGGAAAAAAACAAGCATCATCCAAACATGATCAAACATAGTAGAAAACCTCGTCCCTGAATTATGTTCTGACTATTTGGGAACCAAGGACCGCGCGCGCGGTTCGCGCGCGCTTGGATTCTAGCGCAGACCAGGCGTTGTTAGTTGTGCGTGCTTTTCGGACCAGTTCATTCCATGCCTTGCCTTATCGCGTCCTCAAACCCGCCGATCCTGTCGGCGTGTGAAAGACGCTCTTCCGTTCGCCGTCGTCATCGCTGTCGCCGTCGCCGCTTCCTCCTCAAACGCGCCAGCCAAAGCGTAATTGGGTCGAAAGGAAGCCCCTTCCCCGCGGGGGGGGAGTCCCAGGGGGGGTGTCGAGGGGGGTGTCGAGGGGGGGGGGGGTCGAGGGGGGTCCCAGGTCAGAATGCCATCCCTCCCAAACGAGACGGGCCAAGAGTGCCCCAAGAGGCCTCCAAGACGGTCCAAGAAGGCCCCGAATCGCCGAATTATCGGTCCAAGACGCCAAAGATGGCCTCCAGGCGGCCCAAAAAGCCTGCAAGACGCCTCAAGATGCCTCCAAGAGCACTCCCAAGAGGGCCCCAAGAGGTAAACATCAATGAAGTCTGTTCGGAGAGGTTTGGGATGTTCTCTCACTCTCGGCTTCCCGACGCTCCAAGAGGCCTCCCAGGTGGCCTAAGAAGCCTCCAAGAGGGCCCCGAAACGACCGAAGAGGGCCCCTAGAGGCCCCAAGAGGCTTCCAAGACGGCCCAAGAGGCCCTCAAGACGGCTCCCAGAGCGTGCCCAGACAGGGGACTCGAACGGAGATTTGGAACCCTCGGCCTGAAAGCTTCCCAGGAGGCCCCAAGAGGCCCCCAAGAGGGCCCCAAGAGGCCTCAAGCCCCTAGAGGCCCCCAGGAAGACCCAAGAGACCCCGAGGAGGCTTCGAAGAGGCCCCCAAGAGGTCCCCAGGAAGACCCAAGAGACCCCGAGGAGGCTCCCAAGAGGCCCCGAAGAGGTTCCCAAGAAGCCCCCGAGAGGCTGTTTCTCCGCCCCCCCCCTCCTCCTCCTCCTCGTCCACCTGTTCCATCTCCCTGTCCTCCTCGCATGCACGGTCGGCGGCGGCATCGGCCGTGAGGCCTTCACAATATTTCTGATATGCCCTCCTCGCCAATCTTCCAATCTCTCTCGGTTGTGCTGTTGTTTCGTTTCTTGCTCTTATCGACGGCCTCCTCCTGCTGGGGATTCTGCGGGACCTTTGAGCGGTTCAAGGCCGGCGTGGGGGAGATACTGATTAAGTGGGCTGGCTTCGAGTGTAAGGGTCTCTTGGGGATATTCTTGTCAGGGCTGCCTTGAAAGCTTTGGGGTCCGCTAGGGCCCGCCGGTAGCCGTCGTGGGCTCTTCTTCGGGCGCTCTGGGGCAGCTTTTGGAACGTCTTGGGCCACCCTGGACCGTCTTGGCGGCCAGCGGGCGCCCTCCTGAACCAGCTCGGAAACTTCTTGAGGCCGAAAGAGGCACCCAAAGGCCCCAAGGCAGGTCCTGGAGCCGGTGGGAGGGGGCCAAGTCAGTGGTGATGGGCGGGGGTTTGGGCAAACTGGGCCACCCCAGGCCAGAGACCTAGTCGTCGGTGCACAGAGCAAGGTGGAGGAAAAGCACACTGGTTGGTGCGTGGATGGACGAACTGAACACGCGGCGGGGGCTACGTCGCACTTGCAGAGAGAGGCGAGTTGATCATTGGTTGCGCAATCTAGGAGTAAGGCGGGAGGGAGTGGAAGGAGCGGGGCAGGAGGAGCAAAAGGCGTTGGACGATCCACTGAAACCCCGTGAACCACGGCGGGGCAAAATCGAGAGGGTGACGCCACCCCCCCGTCGTTGTCCTCCTCCTCCTCCCTTTCCGTGTCCTCCCCCTCCTATTCCTGCTCCTCCTGTTCATCGTCCTCCTCCTAGTCCCCCCCTGTGAGAAACCAGAACAGCCAACCTGATTCCACTCAGAATGGGGTGACTGAGAAAATTACTACAACGAAGACAAACAATTTGCAACGGGGCCAGCTCGAGACATCCGCAGTTCCCTTCTTCACCAGTCGCCTTCTCTCAGTACATTCAGCACCCCCCTTTCTCGACCTCTCCACCCTCTTCATGCTCCCCCTGTTTTCTTCGGAGGAGACGGCCAGTCGCGCTTCGACACGCCACACACACGCACAACGTACCAACCTAAGACCTCAGGTCCGAGAAGTGAACGTTGACGAGGTATCCTGATAGAGAGGCATCGCTTGGCGCATACTTGTGTGGTCTATCTCCCAAGGGTGCGTGCGCAAAACGTATCGAAACTACACGCTGCCCCGAGGGCGAGAAGAATAGACAGCAGGACTCGACGTGGAGATTCTTCGACAGAGACGCGTCAACCTGGCGCGCACTTGTCTGGTCGAGTGCCCCAGGGTGTGCACGCAAGGCGGAGACGCAGACGCCTCGCGCGCATTTGCATGGGCCGGAATGGGAAGGAACGGGAATGAGTTGGGAGGAGTGAGGAGAGCTGCGGAGAGGGGTCCCTCTGGGCTACCATTTGGGGACGTCGCGAAGACCTCTTGGGCTATCCAAACGGTCTCTGGGGCTGCTCTCATGGGCCATTTTTGTTTGTGCTGGGCGCGGCAAAGCACTCATTGGGCCGCTATGGGGCCTCTCGGAAGCGTCTCAGTGGCCTATTCGGGGCATCTTGGGGCCTCTTCAGGGCTTCTCAGGGTCTCTCGGGGGCTTCTTGAACGGTCTTGGGGCGTTCTGGGCCCGACAGACGTCTTCGCAGGCAGTCTTGGAGGCCTCCATGGGGCGTCTTCGGGCCGTCTTGGGGGCCTCATGGGCTCGTCTTTGGGGGCCTCTAGGGCCATCTTGGGGCCGTCTTGTGCCGTCTTGGGGCCCTCTTGTCCTCCTGGGCTGTCTCGGGGTGATTGTTTGCACAGATGGTGACATTGGCCCCCTCCCTATGCATTTATTTGAACATGGAGAATGCGCTATTACAGGCCTTCCTAGTGGATTGTCCATTCGATTACTATTCAATTCCTATTGAATGTCCACTTTGATTATTAGGAGGCCTTCCTTATTAATTTCAATCAAACCCCTTGAAAATTCTAAAGTGATTCCTATTGGATTATTAATATTCTTCCTAGTGACATTCCAATCGCAGAGCATTCGAGGCTACCCCCCCAGGTTACACGTGAACATCCAACAGACACGAAGAACATCAGGATACCCTCCCCAAACCGACCTCGATCTTATACCTCGGTCCGACCGTGTCGAATCGGATCGTATCGGACTGAAACTCACACTCTGACGGGCGGGCGGCCCCCTCGCTATAGGAGGGCTGGCGCACCGCCCGCCTGACGCGCCAGCACTGCTCCGGCGCGCACCCTGCGGGCTCCGGCGCTGAGCCTGGCGGGCGAGCGGCTTTCCCAACAGGGGAGGGGCGCGGTCGGCGTGAAGGAACGTGGTTCTCCTTGTCCTTTCTCATCGTCCTCGTCCTCCTCCTCCTCCCTCCTCCTCCTCCTCCTCCTCCTTCACCTCCTCGCTCACCTCCTCCTGCATCATTTTCCTCCCTGCTCCTGCCCCTGCTCCTCCTATTCCCTCTCCTCCTCCTCCTCCTCCTCCTCCTCCTCTTCCTCCTCTTCCTCCTCCTCCACCTCCTCCTCCTCCTCCCAGTCCTCCTCCTCCACCTCCTCCTGCATCATTTTCCTCCCTCCTCCTTCCCCTGCTCCTGCTCCTGCTCCTGCTCCTGCTCCTGCTCCTCCTCCTCCTCCTCCTCCTCCACATCCTCCTCCTCTCATCATAATCATCACCCACCGCCACCACCACCACCATCATAACAATGCTACCAGGAAACCCGCCAACCCT
>CAUYUJ010017341.1:121490-151490 GCA_963575745.1 Prorocentrum cordatum
CCCCCGTCGGGCGCTACTCTGGCGGGGCGGTCCTGCCTGCTAGCGGCCTTCGCCGCCCACCAGGCTGTCAGTGCCGCCGTCCGCTGGTGCACTCGGGCGGCCATGGCGTCGCCTGCGCGCAGGGCGAGGACCTCCCAGCGGATCGCCCTTGAGGCTTCCTCCGCCCCAAGCTGTGCAAAACTGTCAGCCACTTAGTTGCCTCTCGAAATCGTTGGGCATTGGCCCACACGACGGTGGGAGGCAGCATCTAAGTGGCTGTAGCACTTGCGAAGCACCACAGATCCCTCGCAGTTCCGCCAGGTTTCCACCACGCGCCCCACCAGCGGCGTAAACTTCCGCTCGGCTTCTGCAATCTACCTTGTTGCCAGCCATCACGGACAACCTGAGCGTCACTGTAAACCGCCGTGTCATATCGCGTGAGCAGAAGACTCCACCACAGCGCCGCCATTTCCGCTGAGCGGACCGATTGCTTACCGTCGACTCCTCCGCACCACCCTGGGGTCGGGAAAGCGTGCGAGGGGGTCAGGCCCAGGGGGGGGGGGGAGTTAGGGATCCCTGACCCCTGCTGGATGTAAACTCCACGCCCCGCACGGCACTCGCGCCAGCCCGAGGACGACCCCGATCCGGCCAGGAAAAGGCTCCGCTGGGGCCAAGGGCGGGGCGCGGGGCGTCGACGGCTCGCACGTTCCAGGCACAGTGGTCTCCCCAGTCTGGCGGCGGCGGGACCGAATTCCAGCCGGCAGAGACAGTGCCCCGCAACCACAGGGCAGCGTTCACACCTTTGTCGAGTTCCCTCGCAGATCTTTCGCACAGTCCTTGGGTCTTGATGGCCCATGGGGGTTCGCATTGCGAGGTGGCAGGGCATTCGTGCAATCGGCGCCTGATATTGTCGTCCACACCTAGACCGCGCTCTGCGCGCAGTCCGTCGGTCTGGCACCCTTGCCCGACGAAGACGGGCCCCAGTCCAATCGGTGCAACAGGCAAGGCTCTCGCGGGCCCCTGCCTCCTGAAACGTGAATTGTTTTGCGCACGCGGGCGGCATTAATGCGGGGCATCGTGAGATGTCCCCCCAAGCCAGCGGAGCCCCTTCAGCGTGCTGTCCCGCGCGGGTCCAAAGCAACCTGGTGATTGTCTCGAATGCTTCGCACAGCTCGGTCAGGCCCCCGCCCGAGTCGGGATCGAACCTCCACTCGCCCCCGCCAGGGGCTTCCCGCAGAGCAGGTTCGATGCCAACCCATCCGAGCTCTCGCAGCGCAGCGACAAGGGCTCCCACGGGCCCCGTCACAGCTCCCCAGCGGGCACTGCGCTTCAACCTAGCGGCTTCAAACTTCGCGGCCGTCCATCCTCCGCGGGCAGCGTTCCTCAAGTCAGGGCTTCGCGTCCAAAACTGGATCCACTCGCGGGCCTGCCTTTTGACGCTTTCGGCCCAAGGGCCCCCCCCTTCAAACAAAAGCAACATCGCGGAAACTGTTTATCGCCTTTTTAACAAAACCCCGCCATGTCCGCCGCCGGCCCTCGACGTCGACGGTCTTCTGACGGGGGCGCGCCAAAATGGGGCTGTCGTAGGACATCTAGGCTCGGACGCCGGCGCGCCACAAGAAAATGCGCGACGGTTTCGCCCCATATTGCCAAAAAACTATGGCCTTGTTGGCCCTAACTCGCCCCAGGCGCTCACGTTTTTGCCCCGTGGTTCTGGCCCGCCTATGGCCCATGGTGTTGTCGGTCCCCAGGTCCTTCATCACATCGGTCCGACTGGTGATGATGCCACTCTTTTCCAGCGCAGCGGATGCCATGGCGGCATCCTGCATCTACCGCCGCGATGGTGGACTCGTTGGAGATCTTCAGCCGCCTCCAGGCCCCCTTGCACCAGGGCGCCCGCTGCTGCTGATCGCTGAGCCCACAACGTCTGGAGATCCTTCCACTCGAATTGTGATATCGTCCACAAACTGTCGGATCCTGGCCATAGGTGCCACTCTATATACTTCCTCAAGAAAATGATAGAATCGGGCTCGCGTTCCGTGGTTGGCCTTGCCACAGCCTGGGGCCACGCCGTTGGTCGGAGTGATGGCAGTGCTGAAATTCCCATTCATTTTGACAAGACGTGGGCTCACGTATGATGCAATGCGCATGTAGAGCTCGACTACGGGGTAGTCCAGCCCCGAGACCCTCCTGCTCAGGATGCCCAGGTCCACGAGGTCATAGAATTTCTCCACGACCTGGAAGAAGCTGGCCAAGCTGGCCTCCTGGAGGCGTGCTCGGATCTCGTCCAATTAGTGCAGCCATAGCCGCTTGGTGAGCTTCTGTTTCGTCATCTTCCCCCACGCTCTCACTGGCATCGGTAGAAAGTCAATTGGTCGATATTCCCCTGCGATATGCTTCCCGCCCTTGGGTGGGGTAGCGCGCCAATTCTGCGTGAGTTGAGGGGGCCACTGTAGTTGCCCCTCGCACATGTCGAGAATCGTGAGAAACCCTTCCTTGCAGCTTGGACTGGGTGCACGTACTTGGTCTGGTGCCGATTGGTCTGGCCCCTTTCCTGACTTGGCTGGGAAGCTGTCTAACGCCGACTGGGGGTTCTCGATGTCGTGGTAAGGTCGGTCCTCGAGCTCTTCCTGCGCGCGCTTCTTGAGCAGGTCGACCTGGTAGCTGGCCTCGTCGACGCGGCCGTTGTGCTTGGCACATCGTGCTTCCCATGCCTTCCGTCGGAGCTCGATGCCCTCGGTGGGGTCCATCCCCCGCTCCATAGTACTCGGATCCAAGCATCCGTCGGTGAATTGAATGGCCTCTTCTTTGGCCAGGTACCTGTGCGCTCCCTGCATGCCTCCTGTCGTAGCTCGTGCGGCCCAGTGCCGTATCTGCCGTCTCGTGTCCTGCCATGCGATTTGCGCGCGTCGTTCTGCTCGCGGGCATGCGCGGGCAATGGTGTCCCCTTGGGCATGGAACGCGTCCTTCACCTCTTCCACGCCCATGAAGCGGTCGCGCGGCTTCGCCTTCCTGGGGGATGGGGCCTTGGGGCGCTCCCAGAGCTGACCCCTGCCCCCCCCCCCCCCCGGCCATCGCGCCGCCCCGCGGCCGTCCGACCCGCCCGCGCTGCCCCATCCAGCAGCGGCGCGCCCTCCGCGCCTCGCGCCAGCGGCAGCGCCAACAACAGCCCCCTGGCGGGGGCTCGCGGCGCCCGCGGTGGTCAGCGAGCCCGCGGGCATCGCGACGGCCACGTCGTCCACAACCTGCCGAAGTGCTCGGTCTGCTGCAGCGCGCTCTGGCCCACGCGGTGACTTTGAGCCTGGTAGCCGCGACGGCGCGCCAGGATTTGTGGTGCGCCAGGACATTACGAACTGACGCCAGGCTCTACATTGTTCCCATGGCCCTCCTGGTCGATGAAGCCGACCGTGTCTAGGCCCCCCTTCGCAGGTGCAGCCCCGCGGCGGTCCTCTCGCAGCCGGGCATGCCGGTTCGGCAACGCTGGCGACGTTACCCCCCAACGCGCTGACGATCTCGTGGACGGGGGTGCCAAACCACATGTAGCACTGGTAGCTGGGCGTCCGAATGACCAGGCGTAGCATGCCGTCATATATTGCGGTAGATGGCGCCGTCGTGGGGCTGCTGGTGGCCGTCGAGGTCAGCTGTTGTTGTTGTTGTTGTTGCTGTTGTTGTTGTTCTGGTGGGAAGCCCAGGTGTGTCCCACTGAGCCGTGGAGATCGACCATCCTTGTGGAAGTCTCTCGGCTCGTATCTTCTGTCGAGCTTCGTCCTCGAATTAACGAGCTGCTTGCGTAGCCTGCTGGTCGCGCTGATGACCGCATGCGTGGTGTCGGTGTCGGAGTTGCACCGCTGGAGCACTGCCAAGTCACGTAGCCGCGCTGCCATGGCCTCCTGGCAATTGGCCTCCTCGCGCTTGGCTGCGTTCTCGAACGGCCCGGACCCTATTTGATGTACTGCGTTCTTTTTCTCGAAGCACTGCACTTCTCCTCGTTGTTGCGCAGCTGGCTGGTCGGTGCCCTGGAGCATGCCCAAGGATAGCTCCACCGCCCTGGTCCCTTGTCCGAAGTGTTGGCCCAGTACTTCGGCGCTCTCGGGATCGCGCCTGCATATTGGTGGAGGTCGGCGCGTCGCCCCCTGTCTCGCTGCGCCATTTGGGGTCCTTTCTGCATGCGGATCTTGCGCGCGGGGACCTCGATCTTCATGGGCAGCCGCGGCCGGCTGCCCATCTGCCGACTGCTGCAGGCCCGGCTGCGAGCGCCAAATCGAGCCCAAGGTGCGGGCTCCACGGGGCGCCCCAGACTACTTTGAAATGTCTTACTAGCGGCTGGAACTGCTTCAAGCACACACTGCAATCAATGAGGCTGCCCTTCCCTGGGGCGCGCGCGAAGACGCAGCCCGCGGGGGCGCGCAGCTCGCCGCCCATCGCCTTCAGCCACTTCGTTTTGGCAAGTTGTTCGGGCGTGTTGTTCCAGTCGCCGAGTGGTACCCAGGGCGCTGCCAAAGACTAATCGCACGCGTCAGCTGGGGCATCTTGCTGGCGTTCTCATTCTCGAACCCCTTACCCGAGTCGAGGTAGACGCAGATGAGCGCCACTGTCACCCCCTGGAGCCTCCGCTTCATGACTGAGATGTCCTTCGCACTCTTCTGGGACACGCTCCTCCCCGTGGCGCCAGGGTGGCGCGCTGCTATCAGTAGACCTGCCCGCGCAAGCCAGCTGGTGCCCCGTGAGTACCTGGAGTTCACGTGTGTTGCGAATGCCACCCCTGGCGCTGCAACTTCATGGCCTCGTTCTTGGCGGCTCCCTCTAGCAAGCGGTGCTCAGCGATGCCGACGACGCCCAAACTGAGGTGCTGCACGTAGTGTCTCAGTTTCTCCCCGAAGTGCGTGACGTTCGCAAACAGCACGCGAAGCGTGTGGTCCACAGACGCGACCGCACTTTTGGGTTTGGAGGCGCCTGTGCCGTGGTTGCCCACTGGGCCGATCGGCAGCGGCACCTCCTCCCCCGGCGGTCGTTGCCGTCGACGCCCGCGCCTTGGCTTTGACCTTGAACTGGGCTGTGGCCTCGATGTACTTGTCGACAGCCTCGGGGTCCGTGAAGTCTGTCTTGCCTGCGCTGGCTGAGAGGGCTCCGCCGCTGGAGCCGTCGCTGGTTGGTCTCCTACTGGCTGGGCTGTCCCACCGGTGTGTTTTTGTTTTATTCCTCTTGTTATAGACGGCAGTGTGGAGCTTGCGGAGACGTTCGGCGGCATCTTTAGCATTCTGTCCAACAGCTGCCGCTTGTCTGCGCGTGGCTGCTGCGACTGCGGCGGCCTTCCTGGCTTCTTCATACTCACGCTTGCCAACGGGTCCCAGCGACTCCAGATCCTCCTTACCCAGCTCTGGGAACTCGTTGTTGAAGGTGGAGCCCTTTTGCTGCTCCTGCTCGGCTGCTGTAGCTGCCCCAACGGTGGTTTTGCCCACCAGCTGGTCGACCTCAGCCTGGGTGCCTAGCACTCTTCCACGTTGGCGCTAAGTCGGGCAATCAGATCTTCCTGAGACTGAGCTGCTGCCAACAGCTGCGCTTTGATTCGGCCCTGCTGCGGCTGGAGCTGTCGGAGCCTCTGCACTGCGTTGACGAGCTGCTCTTCGGCCGACTTGATGGGCGGTGGCTTCCACATCTCCTCCAGCTCTGGACCGGCTGCCAGCAACACCTGCTGATTGGCCTGGTCGTTGGACTCTTTGGCCTTGGTGAATTGCGGCTCTGGCGTGATTTCGCATGTTTGGGCCCCCCACCCATGGAAACTGGCAAACGCACTTTCCCCGCCCTGCTGGGCGCCCCTCAGGCCGCGGGCACGCCTGACCGAAATCCCCTGGAAGACGGTCGGCGCACGGCACGCGTGCGTGTGTGCGCGGCGGGCCTCTCCCCTGAAAGGACCCGACGTACAAAAGGCTGGTGGAGGAGGAGGAGGGGGAGGAGGAGGAGGAGGAGGAGGAGGAGGAGGAGGAGGAGAGGAGGGAGGAGGAGGAGGAGGAGGAGGATTGCTTGTCAATTCGCACATGGCGGCGATGCAGGCAGCAGGGGCCCGCGTGGCAGGCTGGCTTGTGGCCGGCAGTGCCATGGCTGACGCTGCTGCGGGTCACGGGCGGCGGAGAGGGCTGGACTCCCGATGTCGACGAGCGGACTCTCGAGCTGCTCACGGTGGAGAGGCGGGCCTTCCTTGTCCGTATGAGGCTGGTACGTGCGGCAGTCGATTCCTACTCCACCCTCCTCCGTCTCCTCCTCCTCCTCCTGCTCCTCCTCCTCCTCCTCCTCCTCTTCTTCCTCCTCCTCCTCCTCCTCCTTCTCCCCGTCCTGACATGGATGCCGAGGATCAAGTGTCGGGGCGACCAAAGCCAGAAGGGGATGGCGCCCAGGTGCTGAGTGAGAGTCGCCAATCTCCTCTCCCTCCTCCTCCTCCGTTGCCTCCGTCGGTTTTTCGCCAGGCCGTCATGGCCTCCGCCGTGCCCCCTTGCCCATTCAACCCTGACCAGTTGTCACGTGCTCGACGATTCGGGGCGTCGGTGCCGTCGCTATCGCAGCTCTACGTCGATCGCGGAAACTCGCAAGTGCCGGGCCTCGCCGTGTTACATGATAGTGGCATTCGACGGTGCGTTGAGGGCCAGGGGGCGGAGTTGCACATCGCTGGGGGGTGGGCGCACGGGTCTCACAAGATGTGATATAACCAGTCTGTTGATGTGTGGTTCTGTGCAGTGTGCGTATGTGTGGCACGTTTGCTGATCAGCAGCTCTTGGGGTTGGGGAAGGCGTGTGCTCGTAAGGCTACCCCGACCAGAGCTGAATACCTTGCCCAAGTTCGCGAATACATGTGGCCAAAAGTCTACAGTCAGACCCAGAAAGCCTCCAGAGCACAAACGGGGCTCCACTTTTAAACACTTCGTTTGGACATCCGTCCTGGGACTCTTGCTCTTACTCCTACTCTTATTCCTCCTCCTCCTCCTCCTCCTCCTCTTCCTCCTTCTCCTCCTCCTCCTCCCTCCTGGTGTTCCTCCTCATCCTCGTCGTCCTCTGACTCCTCCACCTCCATCTCGCATCCCCATCCGCCTGGCAATTCGCCTCCACCTGGCCCTTGTCAACCTATGTTCGTACCTTTCCCCTCCCCCGCTGGTCCGTCTCCGCCCCCGCCCCGACCCCCGCCCCCACCTCCGCACTCGCCTTCCTGATCCCTCTCTGTTTCTTCGCTGTGCCTCCCCTCCTCCCTCCAACCACCTGCCTCCTCCCTCCTCCTGCTCTTCTTCCTCCTCTCCTCCTCCTCCTCGTGCTCCTCCTCCTCCTCCTCCTCATCTCATCTCCTCCTCTTCCTCCTCCTCCTCCTCCTCCTCATCTTCCTCCTCTTTCCTCCTTTTTTCATCCTCTCCTCCTCCTCCTCCTCCTCGTGCTCATCGTCCTCCCTCGTCCTCCTCGTCCTACTTTCCTCCTCGCCCTCCTCGTCCTCGTCGTCCTCCTCCATGTCCTCCTCGTCCTCCTCCTCCTCCTCCTTTTTCTCCTCCTCCTCTCCTCCTCCTCCTCCTCCTCCTCCCCCTCCTCCTTCTCCCTCCTTCTGATCCTCCTCCTAGTCCTCCTTCTCCTCCTCCTCCTTTTCTTCCTCCTGCTCCTCCTCCTCCTCCCTCCTCCTCCTCTTCCTCCTCCTCCTCCTCTCCTCCTCCCTCCTCCTCGTCCTGCTCCTCGTTGCTCCTCCAAGCCTCCTCCTCGTCCTCCTCCTCGTCTTCCATCTCGTCCTCCTCTCCCTAGTCCTCCTCCTCGTCCTCCTCCTCCTCCTCCTTCTCGTCATCTTCTCCTCCTCGTCCTACTCCTCGTCCTCCTCCTCCTCCTCGTCGTCCTCCTCATCCGCCCTCCCTCCCGCCCTCCCTTGCTCGTCCCGTCCCTCCCTCCCTCCTCCCTCCTCCCTCCTCCCTTCTCCCTCTCCCTCCTCCTTCCTCCCTCTCCCTCCTCCTCCTCTCCTCCCTCCTCCTCCCTCCTCCTCCTCCCTCTTTGTCATCCTCCTCCTCTTCCTCCTCCTTTTCCTCCTCCACCTCCTCCTCCTCCTCCCCCTTCCTCCTCCTCCTCCTCCTCCTCCTCCTCCTCCTCCTCCTCCTCCTCCTCCTCCTCCTCCTCCTCCCCCTCGTCCTCCTCGTCCTCCTTGTCTTGCTCGTCTCCTCCTCGTCCTCCTCGTCCTCCTCGCCCCCTCCTACAATTACACAATATCAATACCTTTCTCCTCTATCCCCTGGTGACGTCCGGGAGATATCCGCCCCCTCCGCGTACTTGTTTTTTACACACAGGATTCCCAAGTAACGGGTTTTCGCTTGGTTGTTTGACAAGATGCTTCTGTGGCTGAAGCGCTGGCATCATTTTCGGGCTACCGCTCGTTCCGAATCGTGCTCCCGCTGTAGCGCCGGCCTCATTTCCGTGCTTCCGCTCATTCCGAATCGTGCTCCCGCTGCAACGCTGGCATCATTATTTCCAACGCCATGCCACGGTATGGTTTTCGGTCCTTCCAAATAGGCCCCACAATCTAAACATTGCCCCCCGAACAAAAACATCGGAAAGGGTTACACAGTCGGTGCCGACTCGTCGACTTGTTGGGCCGCATAACCCCCCCTCCATTTGGGGGCGTCGCCACGCCATGCTATGTCGAGCTACGCGTCCTCCGATTCGTGCTCACGCTGCAGCGCTGGCCTCATCTCCGCGCTTCCGCTCTTTCCGAATCGTGCTCCCGCTGCAGCGCTGGCGTCATTATTTCCAGCGCCATGCCACGGCATGGTTTTCGGTCCTTCCGAGTAGGCCCCAAAATCTAAAAAAAAATATGCCCACCGAAAAAAAAGCAGAAGTGATTACGCATTCGGTGTCGATTCGTTTAATGTTTCGTTTTTGGGGCCGCAGACCCCCCCCCTTCGTCAGGCCCCGGGGACCTCAAAAATGATCTGGCTGGAAAACGCCGATCCGACTGGACCCCGTGAGAGGCCCAGAGGCCCAGTGTGAGCCAATTGTTCAAGGAAGCCAGACCATCGAGCCTGGCAGCCCGCTGTACCTTTCCCTGACATCCATCCTCGCCCTCTGCAGCTTCCCCCGCCGCCGCTGCCGTCGTCGTCTGCGTTGTTGTCGCCGTCGGCTATTTCTGTGCGTCCCTAGAACTTCCAGAAGTCGTCGGGCCATCCGCCTCGCCTCGCGCAGAACTGTCCAGGAAACCCAGGGAGACTTGGAAGGGCTCGGGAATGCAAGGCAGCGTGTCGAAAGAAGGGGGGTCCTTACACTATTACAGTTCCAAACGGCACCTGGCATTCGAAATCGCCCATATCGGGCAAGCACGGTTGCGCAAGACATGTAGCCGGGATTCCGGACAGGCCTTCTCCTTTCGTACACGGGCCGTTTACCTTCCAAAGTATCCGGTGCCATGCCATGGCATGCAATGCGATGTTGCGTTGTGTTCCGCTGTGCGATGCCATGCTTTGCGATGCTACGCTTTGTGATGCGATGTTACACTACACAATGCCAAGCCATGCTATGACATGCTCTGCTCTGTGGCGCTCCTCTACACCATGCTGTGCCGTGCTTTACCTTGCATCGCAAACCTTCTCAGGATCATTGCCTTGCTCGACATCCTCTTGTGCACATAAAGAGGAGATCTTATGGAAATGGTTGGGAGGGAGGAGTATGACGACAGATATGACGCGAGCGCACCTAGCTTGCCTCCTCCTCCTCCTTCTCCTCCTCCTCCTCCTCTCCCTCCTCCTCCTCCTCCTCCTCCTACTCCTCAGCATCATCCTCCTTCTTCCTCGCCCTCCTCCTCGCCCTCGTCGTCCTCCCTTCTCCTCCTCCTCCTCCTCCTCCTCCTCCTCCTCCTCCTCCCCCAACCCCCGGGCGGCGGGGAGGGAGAGAAGGACGAGGCCGAGGAGGAGGAGGACCAGGAGGGGGGGGCGCCAAGAGCAGGATGGGGGGGGGAGCCGCGCCGACGGCGGCGGCGGCGAGCCGAGGCGGCCGCTCGTCGTGGCACCGCGGCATCCCGAAGTCGCCGCCGCTCGGCCCCCACGCTCCGCAGCCTGGGCGCCGATCGCCCCCCAGAGTAGTAGTAGGAGGAGGAGGAGGAGGAAGAGGAGGAGGAGAAGGAAAACGAGGAGGAGGAGGAGGAGGAGAGCGGAGGAGGAGGAGGAGGACCAGTGCAAACCCAAGAATCATCCACGATGTTGGAGGACGCCCCTACATGGGGCCCCATACAACGGTTCAGTTCCTCTGAAGGAGCTGTCTCGTCGGAAAACAACCGTTTGAAGACTCTGAATGCCAAGACTTTGCGCTCGGGAGTACAACGCCACGGATCAACCTGACTGTTGCGCCTGGACGATCCAGAATCACGCCAAAACGCTATTCCTGGGACTTCAACACCGCGAATCAACGCAACCGTTGCACCCGCATAAACCAGAATCTCTCCAACACAATATTTCTGGTACGCTGATCATGGGACTCCGTGAAACTCTTCCAAATGTGATAAACGAATGTGCGCGGAGCTGACGCGAGAACCACATGTTGAACATGAACCGCCCTCAACCCGTGCAACTCATGCAAAACTTGTAAAACGAATGCACGCTGCGTTAAAACGAGAACCACCATTTGAAACACCACCCGCCCTCGACCCGTGAAACGTTTGCAATGTGTAAAACGAATGTGCGCGGCGCTAAAGTGAGACCAACCTATTGAAAACCACTCGCCCTCAATCCGTGAAACTCTTACAACTTGTTAAAACGAACGTGCGCGGCGCTAAGGCGATAGCGGCATTTTGAAAACGACCCGCCCTGAGCCCTTAGGGCCTCCATCTGTGAAACTGTGGCCAACGTTTAAGCCTCAGTGTCACAAGTGGTGAGACGGTTTCAGGCCTAAAAAACAAGTCTCGGGGTGCGACAGGGAGAAACTATGTTCAAGGAAAAGGGATGGGGGAGGAGGATAATGAGGAGGAGGAGGAGAGAAGAGACGAGGAGGGAGGAGGAGGAGGTGCAGGAGAAGAAGGAGAAGGGAGGAGGAGGAGGAAGAGGAGAAGGAGGACCTCAGAAGATGCGGAGGAGGACGAGGAGGAGGAGGAGGGAGGACGTGGATGAAGGGAGGCTGGGAGGAGGGGAAAAGGGAGGAGGGAGAGGAGGGAGAGGAGGGCGGAGGAGGAGGAGGAGGAGGAACAGGCATGCGCATTTGCGCTGGCGCATAAACGTCCCGCCACTTGGCGATGGGGCAAGCTCTCTCGCAACTGCGAGAACCAGCCACTGGGGAACGGGCACGCGCGAGGTGCACGTGCCCCGTTACTGCCCGAGCCGCCATTCGGGCTATGCCACGCACGCCTTTTGCCTGGGGTCTCAACCAACACGTGCCTCACACACGTATGCGTTATATAGAAAAATGAGCAACTTATGTTTACATGCGACCGCCAGGGTGAGGAATGGAGAGGAGGGAAGAGGGAAGAGAGAAGAGGAAAGAGGGATCAGGGAGGAGGGAGGGAGGGATCAGGGAGGAGGGAGGGAGGGAGGGAGGGGAGGGATATATATATATATATATATATATAGAGAGAGAGAGAGAGAGAGAGAGAGAGAGAGAGAGAGAGAGAGAGAGAGACCGAGAGAGAGCGAGAGAGGTGGAGGACGAGGAGCAGGAAAAAAATGGCCATCTGGGGTCCCTTTTCTCGTGCCTCCTGGAGGCCTTCCCTTGGGGCCCCTGCAGGGGCCTCTCGGGCGCCTCCTGGCCCAGGGCCCCCCCCCCCTCAAACATCCCAAAACGAATGCGGAAGGCGACTCTGGACGGAGGATCGGCGAGGGTCGAGGTGAGGAGCGAGGAGGATCGAGCGGGATCGAAGGGAGGATCGAGGGGAACATAAGGCGCTTTCCACGTGGCTTGAGGGATGCCGTCAGGCCCAGGCCTTCTACGGCAGCGAGCGCATACATACTCGTAAAACTGAATCGATGGAAATTGTCATTACATCGGGGGGACATCGGGGAGCTTCTGGATATGGTCGGACACCTCAGGCCATCTGCTACAATTAAGTTCTTTGGGGGCAAAAACACGGGACCAGTGGGCCTGCAAAACCTCCGCGGGGCGCTCGAGGGACTCACAGGGCGACCCCGTCTCATCGTATATACAAACAATATAGGTGCGGCTGCGAAAACGCCTCCAAAGTGCTTGGTAACGCTGAACACGGGGAGACATTTTTTTTCATAGTGGACTCGGGTGCATCCGAACGCTCAATCCCCACCGCTTCCCGCTCAAGAAGCTGCATCTGGATCGAACGAACCATCGAACAGAGGCCACTCATATTCTTGCACGCGTCTGAAGTGTCATGAAAATGATCACGAAGCGCAGGATGCGACTTAAGAGCAGCAACCACCATGCACACCTTCCCCATCCGCACACCCCGAAAAAACACGCATCGCCAAATGGTGCTTAAGCCCAAGCGTACCGGCTGGAAGCAACTGCAGAACCGAGCGAACGCGCTGGGCAGACACAAACATAAGCACCTTGACAGCCTCCAGTCGGCCCCGTTCGGAGGCGCCCGGTGCGCCAACATCAATCTCGGCGAAAAAAGATTCGAGCTGAGGAGCAAACGCGGGATGACAAGCAATGCGTTTGGGGATCGCAGGGCGCTGAATGGGAGGGGGGAACGGCGACGAGATGGCAAAAACAAGAATGTGGTCGCTCGGAGTTTTGGCCTCGAGACGGGCCATCGCGCCTCCGCGGATATGATAATCCCTCAAAGTGGAATAGATGAACAGATGAATAGATGCGGTTCAAGCAAGACGTGCACTTAATGACCCCGCTCCCGACATCCCTCCGCGCGCCATCTCCCTGGTGGCGCTCGCTGACACACACGCGCGCGCGCGCGCGCCCACCGGCCCGGAAGCCGCCCCAACGCGGGAGGCGCGGCGGAGCCTCGGCTCCGGCCCTCAGATGTACGTTAGCACGGCGTCGATCCACCTCTTTTTCGGTCTGTGTGACCGCCTCGTCAGCCCAAGAGGTTCCCATATGAATGCACGGTGAGCCCAGCTGTCTGCCGCCTCTTGCATCTTTCTGTACCATTGTGTTGCTGCAGACCTGTGGCTTTCAATCCAGCCACGAACGCCGAGTCGCCTGCATCTTTCCTCGACCTCGCGAGTGGTTCTCTGACACCATTCTGCCAATGGTTCCAAAACAGGAGCACGATCAGATGCCGACTCATATGATGGCACGGATTCTGGTGATGACGTGGGAATAGGTCCAAATAGGTGGAACACATGCGGGCGCCGGCAGGCGACGACTACCGTAAATCATGCGCAGCATCTTCCGCTGCACCCGGCGCAACTTGTCAGTCAGCTCCTGCGTCAGCACCCGCGTTGCACTGCCGCGCAAGAGAAAGTTGGACACCGTGGCGTCAAAAAGCTTCAAACGAGTATTCAGAGAATACGTAGTATTTACCAGTTCTGCACGCTGCGCCATAAAACTCTCCCATGCCATGTTGATCCGGTGATCAATTTCAACGTCGTGTGGCCGATCAAAGCATAACTCCCTTCCCAAGTACTTCGTTTTCTCCTCGCACGGCATAATCTCAATGTTCATGTCTCCAACTTGAACGTGCGATGTTCTTGGGCGCCCGGTGCCTTTGGTTGCGTTCGTCAAGATTTTCGTCTTGTCTGGGTGGAATAGCAATCCACGTGTTTGAGCTGCCCTCTGTAGATCATTTAACATGATATTGAGTTGACGCAAGGACGTTCCAATGAGCAAAACGTCATCTGCGAAGCGTAGGTTGGTAAGCTGCCGGCGCTGGCTGTAACCCATTCTCAGCCCCCAAGACTTCTTTTCCCAAGCTGGCTTGACCTCAGCAATGATATCCTCCAGGGCTGCGTTAAATATGGCGCTCGCTGACCGAAGGGCGAACTGTGTAAAATAGCTTGGACTGCGCCTGACCCCCAGGCAGCCAGCTGCCGCCACCCTGAACTCCCCCCCCCCCCAATGGCGAAATTGAAATCTCACAGCAACAGACAGCGAGAGCCTTGCGCAGCATCCACGGCAGCGCGCGCGGTCTCTTCAGAACGACAGCGCACGTCGCGAGCGCGTCACTCGCGCTCGGCAAGCGCAGATTGCAAGTCGTCAGGTGTCCAGAGGGGGCCTTCGCAGATAGTCTGCAAAACGCGACGGGTTAGAATTTCTCGGTGAACGACTAGAAGGGAATAACTCAGTAATCCACGGACCCAAGACAGCGACCACGCCACCTTCTGTCTGGGAGCCCTCGAAAACCGAGAAACCGATGTTGTGCCCGAGACGGGGCCCATCCAGCTCCCTGAGGAACTCTCCGATATCACCGCAATGACCGCGCGTCTCCTGGCCACGAGCGATCTGGAATTTACGGAAGAGAGCGAGAGAGAAGGATAGAGAGAGAGAGAGAGAGAGAGAGAGAGAGAGAGAGAAAAAAAAAAAAAAAAACAAAAAAAAATGAGGAGAGAGAGAGAGGGAGAGAGAGAGAGAGAGAGAGAGAGAGAGAGAGAGAGAGAGAGAGAGAGAGAGAGAGAGAGAGAGAGAGAGAGAGAAGAAAAAAAAAAAAAAGAAAGAAAGAAAGAAAGAAAGAAAGAAAGAGAAAGAAAGAAAGAAAGAAAGAAAAGAAGAGAGAGAGAGAGAGAGAGAGAGAGAGAGAGAGAGAGAGAGAGAGAGAGAGAGAGAGAGGAAAGACAGGCACCTGGCACTCGAGCGCCAGCAAGAGTTGCTAGCGCTGCTAAAGAGCCCGTGAGCGTTCCAACTGCAAACAGAGAAAGGCGCACGTGGGGAGAAGGGAATCAAATTTGGGCGGGAAGTAAAACTGCCATCGCCAATGTCGCCAACTGCACGCGCGGAGGAAACAGGCAGGGAGGGGGGGGGGGGGCAAATCAGGCAACATATTGCATGCTTCAGCCGCGAAAGGGCGACTTCATCTGGACACCGGCCGTCTCGCGGAACGAATCCACATGCTGATGGTTGACGCGTTCCTGCAGGGCGTCGAACCCAAGGTCGAGATCAACACGGGCGGCGTCTTCACTCAGCCTCAAGTTTGCCCGGGGGACAAGAAAAAAACATAGATGATGCCGCCGGACCCGTTACTGTTGACCGAATACCCGCGAGGCTGCAAGAGTTGCATCATAGCGGCCCGAAGGCGGCCCATGCTCAGGAAGAGGAAGCGGCTTCTTGAATCCACATCTCTGCGAACACGTAGCTTGAGCGGTTCCGTCGCAAGCGGATCAAAATGCACAAGCTCGCCATCCACTTCATGGTGGGCCAAAACGTTGCCGGCATCAGAATTCGAACTGCAGCGCCAATTTTCGAATGAGATCAAACGCCTTCGCACTAGTGCACAGTGGGGACGTATTCCGCGATGTTATTCTGCGCGCTGGTGGGGGCGTATTTCGCGCGAACTGCCTCGCCAACACTACGAAGCGCACTAGCCAACAGGCGCCGAGGGACCCAAACATTAGAAGTTTGATAGCATCGTCCTGCCCGCGTTCGGCATGAGCAGCATGAGTATGAAGAGGAAAGCGGGGAGCGCTGGGAGACGAGGTTATCTGCGCACGTTCCGACACGACATCAACGATTTTCTGCTGAACGCTCGAGGTAATAGAAGAACCCGAATCGGACATCGCACGCGGTGTGGGAGTGCTCTCGAGCGTGCATAACCGAGAGTGCATGAGCTCAATCGAGTTCTTCAGGTCTACGAAAGCTGCTGAATGCTCACCCTCCAACTGCGTGGCCCGCGAGTGAATGTCATTCCCCATGGTCTGCATCGTCGCCGCGAGCTGGTCGCAGCGCAACCGTGTAAAATCTATTTTTTGATCTTGGCCACATCACTGGCAGGCCCTGCAACGAGCTGAGGACGAGGTCGATCTTTTCATCCGATGACACTTTCGGTGCCGAAGATTTGGCCTCATGCGGTCTGGAGCAATCGCGACTCGAACGACTCTTCGACCCGTCCGAAGAGAAAGGGTTGCTGTCATCACAGTGGCGCCTCACCTCACGCGAAGGCATTGTGCCGCAGTGTAAACAGGAAGGGGACGGAGAGAGGTGCAGTGAAAAATGTGAAGCTCCAGCTCCTGGAGGGGCCCTCGAGCCTCCCAGTCGGCAGCAGCAAGGGGGCCTCTTGGAATCCTCTTGGCTCGTCTTGGCACCCTCTTGGCCTCTCCGGGCCGCCTCTGGGGAGCGCAACGGGGGGAGTATCAGCGGGCTACTCCCGATGGTTGCGGGGGGTGCGCCCGCCCAGGCCGGGAGGGGGGGCAATTTTATATACATTTCTCTCTCTCTCTCTCTCTCTCTCTCTCTCTCTCTCTCTCTCTCTCTCTCTCTATATATATATACTAGAACCACGCGCGCGCTTGGCGCGCGCTTAGGTTCTGTCGAGTCACAGACCCAGGAACCGTTGTGAGAAGAAATTGGTGACGCGAAGCGTCGTGGGGGCGTCCTTGGACGTCTGGGGTCTCCTGGGGCCTCTTGAGGGGCCTCCTGGGGGCCTCCTGGCGGCCTCTTGGGGCGGAAGGCTCGAGCTTGCGGTTCGTGGTCCCCCTCTGGGCCCCCTCTTGGGCCCGTCTTGGGGCCCTCTTGGGCCATCTTGGGCGCCTCTTGGGCCGTCTTGGGGCCCTCTTGGGCTGTCCTTGGGCCGCCTTTGGGCCTCTTGGGGGTCTCCTGGGGCCTCTTGAGGGGCCTCCTGATGGCCTCCTGGCGGCCTCTTGGGGCGGAAGGCTCGAGCTTGCGGTTCGTGGTCCCCCTCTGGGCCCCCTCTTGGGCCCGTCTTGGGGCCCTCTTGGGCCATCTTGGGCGCCTCTTGGGCCGTCTTGGGGCCCTCTTGGGCTGTCCTGGGGCCCTCTTGGAAGCTTCTTGGGCCGTCTTGGGGCGGTCTTGGGCGCCTCTTGGGCCGTCCTGTAACGTCGGAAAACCCAAAAGACAACTTTGTTGAAAATGTACGTTTTACGAAGGGAATGGGCCAATTTTTGCGTCTAGGGGCCCTCTTGGGACGCATGTTGGAGGCTTCTTGGGGCCTCTTGGGGGCGTCCTTGGACGTCTGGGGTCTCCTGGGGCCTCTTGAGGGGCCTCCTGGGGGCCTCCTGGCGGCCTCTTGGGGCGGAAGGCTCGAGCTTGCGGTTCGTGGTCCCCCTCTGGGCCCCCTCTTGGGCCCGTCTTGGGGCCCTCTTGGGCCATCTTGGGCGCCTCTTGGGCCGTCTTGGGGCCCTCTTGGGCTGTCCTGGGGCCCTCTGGGAAACTTCTTGGGCGGTCTTGGGGCGGTCTTGGGCGCCTCTTGGGCCGTCCTGTAACGTCGGAAAGCCCAAAAGGCGACTTTGTTAAAAATGTACGTTTTACGAAGGGAATGGGCCAATTCTTGCGTCTAGGGGCCCTCTTGGGACGCATGTTGGAGGCTTCTTGGGGCCTCTTGGGGGCGTCCTTGGACGTCTGGGGTCTCCTGGGGCCTCTTGAGGGGCCTCCTGGGGGCCTCCTGGCGGCCTCTTGGGGCGGAAGGCTCGAGCTTGCGGTTCGTGGTCCCCCTCTGGGCCCCCTCTTGGGCCCGTCTTGGGGCCCTCTTGGGCCATCTTGGGCGCCTCTTGGGCCGTCTTGGGGCCCTCTTGGGCTGTCCTGGGGCCCTCTTGGAAGCTTCTTGGGCCGTCTTGGGGCGGTCTTGGGCGCCTCTTGGGCCGTCCTGTAACGTCGGAAAACCCAAAAGACAACTTTGTTGAAAATGTACGTTTTACGAAGGGAATGGGCCAATTTTTGCGTCTAGGGGCCCTCTTGGGACGCATGTTGGAGGCTTCTTGGGGCCTCTTGGGGGCCTCCTTGGACGTCTGGAGGCCATCTTCAGCATCTCGGAGCCCTCTTGGAGGCCTCTTGGAAGTTTCTTGGGCCGTCTTGGGCGCTTCTTGGGCCGTCTTGTCTGACTGGGGAGGCCTCCGGCAAGCCCCGACGAGCCTCCGGGCCCCCCTGGGTGCACATTTGTGGTCGAGGTCCCGGCCCCGGGCCCCCGGACCCGGTGCGCCGTTATATGTATATATAATGTATATGTGTATATGTGCAAAAAAAGAGCCACTCGCGCGCTTCGCGCGATTAGGCTATTCTGTTATAGCTATGCACAAACCGAGTTGCGGTGGAACCATAATTATGTGGTGAAATAGGACCCACTGAGGACCGGACGCCATGAGGAATAAGGACACGCAGAGACGACCAGAGGAGTGGAGGAACAAGAATCAGAAGATGGGGGAAGACGGAAACGCACCCAGGGGGTACGCCAAAGCCCGGGACAGGTGAAGCGGAGGGAGGGGTGGGTCGACCTTGAAAAAAAATGGTGTGGGGGAATTCCATGTTCTCAAGCTGGGTTCCTGCCACACAGCAGGGGCCCGGGCAGGATGCCGTGCGAGGGAGGTGGAGAAAGGAATGAATGAGAGATGAGGACATGAGGACTAGGGATGGGGAAGACGGGAAGGCATGAGGGAGGCGGAGATAAGAAGGCGTGAAGCAGACACGAGCAGGAGGGAGAAGGAATATAACGCAGTGGGGAGGATGGAGGAGGAGAGGAAGGGGAAGGATGTGGAACGGGAGACGGAGAACCAAGAGCAGGAGAGAGAGAGAGAGAGGAAGAGCAAGGAATACGGACAACGAAGGGTAGGGAAAACGGAAACAAACTCTGGGGCACACCAAAACCGGGGACAAGAGGACACGGAGGCGGGGGGCGACCTTGAAAAAAAACATGGATTTGAGGATATCCCTTTTTGTTGCCAAGCGTGGCCTCCTACCACATACTGGGGCAGGATGCTGGGTGAGGCGGGCGGAGGGGGGGCGGAGTGAGGAGTGAATGTGAGATGCAGATGAGGGAAGAAAAGAGGAAGGACGCTGCGGGGAAGAGGGAGACGGAGAGCGGGAAGCTCTGGAGGGCCTCGCCCAGGCACGGATCCAAGAAATCTGCGCGGAGCGCCACAAGTTTATGTTTATGTGGATTTTGTTATTCTTCGATTGGGGCCTCTTGGGGGCCTCTGGGGAGCTCTGCAGGGCCCCTCGCAAGGCCCCCCTCGGCGAGGCCTCCCGGGAGGGCCCCCGGCGCCGCGGCACGCCCTCGCCTCCCCAGAGGCCTCCGCCAGACCTCCGAGGCGGCCCTCCGCTCCACCGGGCGAGGGGCTGCGCGTGCTGAGGAGGAGGAGGAGGAGGAGGAGGAGGAGGAGGAGGAGCGCCTCCCAGGACCACGGCCATGGGCACTCTGGGTTTCTAAAAAAGCGTGGGGGGGTATCCCCCCGAAAGGGGTCAGCCTCGCCTCGTCGACGCGCCGCGAAGGGGTGCGGAGCGCCCTCGGCGCGCGGTGGCTGCCCGCGGCGGGGGTCGATGTGGGGCGGTCGGCGGGGGGACGCCCCCCCGACGCTTGTTAAGAAACTCGGAGCAGGGGGACGAAGAATGACATAAACATAGAGAACTCGAGTGTCCGCGCGGAGTTCTCGGATCGGCGCTGGGACCCTCCCGGCGGCGCCTCCGGCGCCGCCCCTGGCGCGCTCCGCGCACCAGGGAGAGGGGTCCAGCGCCGATCCGAGAAATCCGCGCGGACCTACGGGTATTTATGTTTATGCCATTCTTCGCTCCCCGATTGGGCGCTCGCACCGGCCGGGGCCCCGCCGGGCGTCCGACCTCTCGAGCCGGCAATCTGCCGTCGGCGTCGGCGTCCTCGTCGCAATTCGATGTCGTTGCCGTCCTCCGCCTCCTCCGCCTCCTCCCTCTCCTCCTCCTCCTCCTCCTCCTCCTCCTCCTCCTCCTCCCCTCCTCCTCCTCCTCCTTACTCACCCCTCCCAGTCCCTGATCCTCCTCCTCCTCATCCCCTCTCGTCACCCCCTCGTCACCCCACTCCCCATCCTGTCCTCTTTTCTCTGCCTCCTCCTCCTCCTCCTCCTTCTCATCATCCTCCGCCTCCTCCTCCGTATTTGTATCCCCTTACATCCTCCCTTCTCCTCCTCCCACTCTCCGTTTCCTCTCATCCTTCGTGCCTATCCTCATCCCCCTGGCGATCCTCTTCCTCATCCTACCCCAAGCGTTCCCAAGGCCCCAAGACCGCCAATAATCGAAAACGGCCCCAAGACAACCCGAGACCCCTACAGGGTGCCCCCAGGGCACCCCAAAACTGGCCAAGATTGGGCCAAGACGTTCCAAAGACAATGCCAAGAACCTGCCCGACAACCCTAAGACAGCACTAACAAATCTCCAGGAGGCCTGGCTGAAACCATCGCGCCCGATACGACCATCACGCCTGAGACGGTTAGTCAATTTGCCTCGCGGAGACACTCTCGGGCTCCGCCCAACATAACATAGCTACAACATACTGGCTCGATGTCGGTCCCATGACTCTCTCTACCACATTGAAAACATTTGACAACGGCATCAAATAATAGTACTCCGATGTTCCGCTACCTCCTGATATTGATTTTACGTAGGACCGCTGTGCGTCAACAGCGAGCATGAACGGAGGAACACCAAGAAACGACAACTTCACGAGAAGTATGCGAGAAAAACGGGGGGGGGGGCTGCATCGGGGAGGGAGGGATGGAGGGAGAAAGAGAAGGAGGAGGAGGAGGAAGAGGAGTAGTAGTAGGAGGAGGAGGAGGAGGAGCAGGACTTCCGACGTGGAGTAGGAGGCGAAGGACGACTTACGCGGATACTGAAGAAAAATGAAAGAGAGCTAGGAGGGAGAGGGAGGAGAAAGAGAGAGAGAGAGAGAGAGAAAGAGAGAAACATATAGATAGAGAGAGAGAGAGAGAAATGGAGAGAGAGAGAGAACAACAACAACAACAGAGAGGGAGAGAAAGAGAGACAGAGAGAGAGAGAGGGAAAGAGAGAGCGGAGATAGGAGTGATCCCTCGGAGGGTGGGGAAAAAAAGATCCATGACGGCAACGACGACCCGGAGTGTAAATGAGGGGGCCAGGGCTGGGGGAACAAGACATTTGGCAGGAAACACACGCAACGACTGAATCAGCAGGAGAAGGCGGAAGGAGAGGAAGAGGAGTGAGTGAGGGAGGAAGTAAGTAAACTAATGTATGGTGAGACCGTACGGTGTCGGCGCGAGCAAAGAATTTTGACACCGCGTCGATTGTTCATCGCGGCCCCGATCGTTCAAAATTGACTTCCGTCGGGTCCTGTGGCATGACCGTGCGCCTCAATGGTTCCGCGCCGTTCTGTCATGCGGAGTTCAATTTTGGACGCCTTCGCTGGCGTCGCCGGCGCGCCATCGCCGCATGCACCTACCATAAGGGCGCCTGGGGGTCACAAAGCGTACCTCCAGGAAAACAGCAGGACCCCTGCGAAGGGAGGCGGAAAAAGCGGAGGGAAAGGAAAACAGGAAAACAAAAGGAGAAGGCGGAGGGAAAAGCACCCCTCTCCGAAAACAGCAGGAAGGCGGAGGACCCTTCCAGGAAAACCGCCGGGGAAGGCGGAGGAAGAGGAGTGAATGGGGGAGGGAGGTAAGCAGGTAAGCTAAGGTGGCTAACATGGGGCCACGAAGACTACCCACAGGAGCACAGGAAGACCCCTGCGTGAGCTCTACGGTGGCAAGGCCCTCTGCGCGGGGGACGGGGGCCTGCCTGGCCCGGAGCGGCGGGGCCCGAAGCTTGGCCGCCGAGGCGTCGCCGGAGGGAAACTCCGATTTTCGGCCAAGCATGTCATGTGCAGAGAAAGAAACCTGCAGAAGACACATCGGCATATGCCCCCGCGGACTACTCTTGGGCGGCGACCCCCCGAAAAACTGCAAACCCCTCGACCCTTGCAGCGGGCCCCTTCGAGGCCACTCAAGTCGAGGCCTCAGAAGCGCAGCCTGGAGTGTTTCCCCCGACTCCGGGGCATCCCGAAACTGCCAAGATAAGGATCTATGTTTCTGACATTGCAAGCGCGGGCGACAGCTTGGGCCCCATGGGGGGCTTCACATCCGCGGGCTGGAAGGTTTTCGAACGCCCCAGGGACCTCGAGGGTTCTGCAAAGGGAAAAGAAGAAGGTGCCCACAAACGCGCAAATTAATACACACAAATCCCAAGATCTGGGATATTTTCGCAAATTTTCCAGGAAATCGACGATTCATAATGTCTGTGTTTTTTCTTCCTGAAGAGAAACCGACGCTGAAATGGCGCCCCGGAGCGCGCGGGCCTCGGGGGAACTCGGCATTGCGAAGAAACGGTGTTTCTTCTGGTCGGTTGCGAGCACGCGACATTGACTGACGCGGAGCCGTCAAGCAAACGCCCAGCACCATGCCGCCCCCCACCCATGTTCGGATCGAACACTGAACCCGACGAGTGGGCACACTGACCGACGGGCCGCGCATTATGTCAAAAACAAAGCTGGCGAAAATTCCTCGGGAATACAACCGCGTTGCTCTTGAAAGGCCCCCACTGTCACTGGGCGCCTCCAACGTCGCCAGCCGACGCGCACCTGGCTCACTCGCGCGAAGGATGGCGCCAATTGCGTCCATGCACCTTTGGGCGATGTCCTGGGTGGCCTGGGACAATGTGTTCAGCTTTTCTCCAGGATGCGCCCGCCGTTGGCGCGACGGCGGGCGGCCCGGTCGGCGGGTTCCCCCCCCGCGCCTCGACCTCCTCCCGCGAGCGGGCCCGCGCCTGCAGCTCGCGGACTGCGCCGCCGAGGCGCATCTGGAGCAAGGTCGCAGGCGGCGCCGCTGCCCGGTCGCCCTCGCGGCGGCCGCGAACCCGCCGCCCTGCTCGCCGCGCGGCGCGTCGAACCGCCGGGCTCCGCGAGCCCGCGGGCGCAACCGCGCCTCGAAGAGGCCCGGCGGTCAAAGGAAGGCGGGCCCCCCCATCTTGCCGGGCGCGCCTGCCTCCCGCGGGCGGAGGATCGCGCCCCGCGCTCCTCTGGGCGCCCGCGAAACGCCCAAGCCGCGGCGCCGGGCCGTCGGCGGACAGCGGCGGCGCCTCCGACGGCCTCGGACGCAGAGCGAACGCCGCGGCGGTCAGCTCCGCGCTCGCGTGCTCGCACGGCGACCAACTCCCCGACGACCGGCGACCTCGAGCGAGGAGGCGCCGGCCGTCGCCGACCCCGAGCTGCCCGGGCGGCCCCCGGCAGGCCGCGGCGCTTCAGGCCCGGGGGGGCGCCCGCGAAGGCCCGGGCCGCGAACGGCTCCCCAGCGCCTTTTCCCCCGCCGAGCCCCAAAGAACCGCTCGCGCGTCTCGGCCAGCATTCGCGCTCGAGGCGCCAAATCGTTCGAAGCCGCCGAGCCCCCGAGCGCGGCCCCAGCGCGCGGGCGCCGACGCAGACGCCGTCGACGTCCAGGCGGGACTGGGCCAGGCCCAGGGCGGGCGCGATCCTCCGCCCATGACCCCGCTGGCGCTGGAAGTGCTGGAACGCGGCGATCGCTCTCGATCGCCCGGCGCGGCGACCTCGACCTCCCGGGCGCTGCGCCCTGGCGCTGGGCCTCGAGGCCCGGCGGGGGCTGGAGCGCGGCATCGCCGCCGCGCGCTTCCAGTGCGTTTGGTCTGCCACAGACAGAGGAGCCGCTCCCGCCGCGGGCGGCCGCCGCGCGGTCGGCCCGTTGCGCGAAGAGCGGTTCGCGCTGGCGCGCTCCGACGGCGCCCTGCGCCGCGCGACGCCGCGACCGCCGCGCAGTCAGAGCCGCGATCTGCTGGCGCGCGGCAGGGCCCGCCTCTGAACCCCGCCCCAGACCTCCTTCGAAACGCTCTTGGAAGATGCCTCTGGGGGCTCCGAGAAGACCCAGATGGGCCCCTGGGTTCTGAGTCGCGCAGGAAAGCGGGGATCCCGGGGACCCCGCCCGAACTCCGCGAGGGCCCCCGGGCCTTCGAGGTCCGCCGTTGGCTCTCCGAGATGCGGCGCGCCGCTGCCCCGAGCTCCCGGCGGGCCGCGGCGCGAACTGCAAGCGAACGCCGAGCAGGCCCGCGCCGAAGTGGGGCAGCGGGGCCCCCCGGACCGAGGTGTGTCCCATTGAAGACGTCGACCAGCTCACTGACCGCGCCTCCTTGGTGCCAGGGCCGATGCAGTCGTCGCTCAGCAGCCCGAGAAAATGTTGGGCCGCTCTGAATTTTAGGGGGGGCACAAAGCAGCCGATGAGGCAGGGCAAGGATATCGCGCTGGCGACCATTCCCAAGAAGAAAACGGAGATCCCCACGCAGATCACTGGCACAAGCCAAGGAATCTGGGGTCACCCGCTGATGCTTCTCGGACGGGTCGAGGAGGTCCCCGCCCGAGGTCGCTCTCATTGACCTGGTGAGGGTGCGGCGCTCCTCCCCGGCCTTTCGTAGCGCCTTGGGGACGCCCGCGCCCCTCTCGGCCGTCGCCGACGCGTAGCGAAGAAGATGAGGGCATGCCGCCAACATCCCATCCTCGCGCGACGTGCCGATAAAAAGCCGGAAGCCCGTCCAAAAATGCGAACTCGGCAAGGCCCCGGCCGCGTCCCAGCCACTTCTTGTTCTTCTCGCCCTCGGACGCTTGCGGAGCTGAGTGGAAATCCCCCTCGGCCTCCATGGCGTATTCGTACTTGTATGGCTGCGCCTGCCTCATCGCCACCTCCACCCCGACGAGGTCGGGGAGGTGAAGCTGTTCCCAGAAGGACAAGAGACCTATCATCTTTCTGATGCTCTCGCAGCGGGCCACCCCGTAGTTGTCGCTCGTCAGGTGGTGTTCGCTCTTGAACTGTGTGAAGTGCTCGGGGCGCCCGCCGCGGCGGCGGCCGATAACAGGAATCACCGCGAGGCCGGACGTATACAAGGGCCACCCAGGCAGTAGTTTCTGAACGAACTGCACCGCCGCGCAGCCCGGTGCGGCGGCCGTCCGACTGCAACGCGATCCCCAGCAAGAAGCTTGCTGCAAGCGTGCGTCTAGACCGGCCTCGCCCCGAGCGTAGAGCGTCAGGTTCACGTCAACCATCAGGATGCCGATTCATCCCTCGTTGGTCCTCAAGATGCCGACCCAAACATGCGACGTCCTGATTTGTTCAAAACGAACTCCCTGGAAGTCCGAACCCTCTCCCCTGGACCGGCTTTTCATCCTGAGTCGTTTTTTGACGGTCCCGAGGCCCGGCGAGGGCCCCCCGAGGCCGAAAACGGACAAAAGTCTCCCGTCCTGGTTTTTGAACGACGCGATCATGTCTGGGGACGTCTCCTCCCAACTTCAAGCTCTGACCCGTTCAAGGTCACAGCCGCGCCGCGCGTGCCCGCCGTGGTCTCTGTCAGGACCGGCTCAGGGCCGACCGGCGCGGCGAAGGGTTATGGGCCCACTTCCCACTACCACTACCATATGTGGGGCGGGGGAGAAGGGAGGATAAGGAGGTCCTCTTCCTCCTCCTCCTCCTCCTGTTTCCTCTCCTGTGGTGCTGCAGCCTCCCCTGAGCACAGGGTGGGCCATTTCCTAAAATTGTGCTTCGGTGCGGATCGTCTGCCCGCCTCCTCTCCGCCGTCGTCATCGTTGTCGTCGGCGACGTCGTGATCCTGGTGCGCGTTGCTCTGCTCGGGACTTGTTTTCCTTTTGCAGAGACCACCACCACCACCCCTCCTCCTCCTCCTCCTCCTCCTCCTCCTCCTCCTCGTCCTCCTCCTCCTCATCCTCCTCCTCGTCCTCCTCCCCCTCCTCCTCCTCCTCCTCCTCCTCCTGTTCCTCCTCATCTTTCCTCTCCTGTGGTAGTGGTGGTGGACAGTGGGCCTATTGGGGGCGGCAGCAGCACCTCCGCCTCCAGCCGCAGCAGCAACAACGGCGGCGAAGTCGAGGGCCACCCGCGAGCCCCCAGTCCGGCAGGACGGCGGCTCGCCCCGCGCAGCTCTCCCTCGCCAGGCTGATGGGCCTGTTTTCCACCACCACCACCACCACCACCATAAGTTGGAGGGGGGGAGGAGGAGGAGGAGGAGGAGGAGGAGGAGGAGGACGAGGAGGAGGAGGAGGAGGAGGAGGAGGAGGAGGAGGAAGAGGACCCCCTCCCCCTCCAACTTTATGGTGGTGGAGGTGGTGGTGGAAGACAGGCCCATCACAGGCAAGTCTCGTCGGCCACCTGCGCCAAAGCCGCCTGGGTATGGATGGTGGTTTCCTCGCCGACAATCAGCTGGCGACGGAACCCGCACAGGCGCCCAGGGTCCCAGCCGGCTCGGTATCGTCTGGCACACCCAAACCTCACAGTCAGGTCGGGGCTGTTCCTCTTCTATTTCTCCTCGTAGACATCGTGTCACTGCGCCGACCTTGCAGACGTACTGCAGCGGACTTTTGCATGGATTTCTGTCCATGCGAAACCCCGAAACTGCGAGCGAAAAATGGCGTGACTTCAACGTGGATTCTTTGTAGTCTTCATTAAATCCGCGCGAAGTTCACTTCGAAATCCGGAACGGAGCTCTCCAGGACAATCTGGGCCCATCCCCCTGTTTTCCGAGCGAAATCCGAAATGGGGTTCTGGTGAGCAGCATCGGATCTGCCAACGGACCCGTCGGCAGATCCACCAGCCGGCCGCACCTGCGGCATTGGTGCCACCGCCGCTCGCCGACGTATAGCACCCACGCCTTGACCTGGACGCCCACCGGCGGGGCGGACATCCTCGACGGAGGCTTTCACCCGCGGCCGCTTCGCAGGCCAGGCTCTCGTCGCCTGGAAGACCTGAGTCACCAAGCAGAGCAGCACCCGCGCGAAAATGAGGGCCGCGTTCCGCCACACAGCTGCCAACCCCGTCGGCCAACTGCCCCACGAGTCACTCGAAGCCGGGAGGAGAAGGAGGAGGAGGAGGAGGAGGAGGAGGAGGAAAAGGAGGAGGAGGAGGGAGGAGGAAAAGAGGAGGAGGAGGCGGAGGCGGAAGAGGAGGAGGCGGAGAAGAAGGCGACCGAGGGAGGCGGAGGAGGAGGAGGAGAAGGAGGAGGAGGAGGAGGAGGAGGCGGAAGAGGAGGAGGAGGAGGAGGAGGCGGAGGAGGCAAACGAGGGAGGAGGAGGAGAAGAAGGAGGAGGAGAAGAAGGAAGAGGAGGAGGAGTGGAAGGAGCAGTGGAAGGAGTGGAAGGAGGAGTTGAAGAAGGAGTGGAAGAAGGAGTGGAAGGAGGAGTGGAAGGAGGAGGAGGAGGAGAAGAATGATGAGGAGGAGGAGGAGGAGGAGGAGGAAGAGGAGAAGAAGATGGCGTCGAAGGAGGAGAGGAGAGGGGCGACGACCAGAGGAGGGGAAAAGGGGGGGAGAGGGAGGAGGAGCAGGGGAACTGAAGAAAGAAGGTGAACACGACGAGGGGGACCAGGAGGATGCGGCGGAGAGAGGAAGCAGGAACGCGACGAGCGCAGGGAGGACGAGAGAGAGCAGCGAAGGAAGAGGAGGAGGAGGAGGAGGAGAAACAGACGAAGGTGGCGAGCAATAGACCTGTCCCAGCCTCCTGTTCCTGCACACCTCGTTGATCGTCCCTCCCTCCTCGCTCTCCGCTTCCGCTGCCCCTCGTCCTCCTCACCATCGTACCCTCCCATTCGTTCGCCAAGGCGTGATGGACAAACCCTGCCAAGAGGAACTCGAGGCGAAGGGAAGACGTGCACATAATAGAAGCTAACATCGGGAGCTCGGGCTGAGAACTGTCGACGCTGCCCCGTAAGATCTCCTCCTCCAACTCCTCTTCCTCCCTCCCTCCTCCTGCTTCTGCCCTCCTGTCTTTGTCGTAAGACTCCACTGTTTCTCCTCCTCCTCCTCCTCCTCCTCCTCCTCCTCCTCTTTCTCTTCTGCTCCTGCTCCTGCTGATGCTTCTGCTGATGGCACCAGCATCAGCAGAAGCATCAGCAGCTGGCACCTGCGCGGCAACACCTGGGAAATAGCCCTGGTACATCCTTCGGATGGCTTTCTTGCCATGGGTCCCAGGTAACAAGCAGGGGCCGAGGAATCCTTTCAGTTGATGCGAGCTGTGAGCACCATAGCCTGTGCACGCCACAACAGGATGGGAAACAGCCTGCAAGGACTCCTCAACCCAAAACAAAACTAAACGATGTGTCTTCAAGTCCTTCTGACTAGGTCTCTCATTGGCCTCACGCGCTCGACGTGCGATCGATCCTCGACAAACCGCTGTCGAGGGGGCCACCATGCGACAGCGAGCACACCGGGGCTTGGAAACTGGTCCACGCAAATCATGCGTGAGCCGCTCACGCACAACATCGAGGATGGGAGGTTTCGGAAAACGCATGCGGCGAGCCACGTTCGTCGTGTCGCGCGCATCCACGGACACCCCCACCTCCCCCACACGGAAACACACCTGCTCAGCGCTGCGCGTGCGTGTTCTGATGGGAACAGGAGCACGCGCGCGTTCATCGGCGAACTTGGCCCAGAGGCCGGCCTGCAAATTACCAAATCTATCTCTTCTGCTGATCTTCCCAGCAACTGCATCGGCCATCGCGCAGTGACTCGTAACTTTACGCAACGAGAGGCCAGCCTCACAGAGGCCTCCGAAATCGTCCAGAACGCGCCACATGACCCGCCACCGACAAGCCCAAGCGGACGAGTGGGCAGTGGTGGCCTCGGGGCCTCGTTCACTCACTCCACGAAAGACAGAATCTGAATCCGTGGCGGCCAGAATCGGGGGCACCGAATTCTGAAGCAGAACAGGTAAAGCCTCCAACTCAGCACCGTCAGCGTCGAAAACTCCATGCGAGCACGCACGCTGTACAATGTTCTGCACACCTGATGGCTGACCACGTCATGCAGCACAGGCTCTCCCACCGTGACTCGAAGGCCGACCCGTCGAGGGAGGCAACTTCAGCAGCAGCCACCCAGAGGCCCTGGTGCCGATGCCAGGCGGCCCAGTCCTGGCCAGGGGGCCTCTCCAGGCGTTCCTGGGCAGGGGCCACAAGGCCCGCTCCAGAAGCACCTGCACGGGCAACAGATCCTGGGCCTGGACTAGGGCCTTTGTTTAGCTTCACGCCCGCATCGAAATCCTCTGAGCGAGAAACAGGCGCCCTCCCGCTGTGATGAAGAGCGGGGGGGGCCCGGAGGGAGCTGGACACGGGATCTCAAGAGCCAGCTCGCACTCAAAAAGCCGGTGCAAGAGCGAGCCAGGTCTGCGGCACACGAGACGCTCGCTAATGGGCGCCAAGTTCGCCGCAAACCTGCGCGCCGTGGGCCAGTGCCCGTCTATGATGCACGATCTGAGGTGCCCCCGAGCCTCGGTCCCCAAGAGGAGCCAGGTCCCGATCCCAAAGGGGCAGTCCACTGGAGACAGCCTGGGCAAGGGGCAGCCACACGGCCCGATCCTCGAGGTGCTTCAAGTCATCGTGCTTGGCAACCTGCTTCGACTGCCAGGCCAAAACGGCCTTCATTCAACATTGCGCGCGACCCAAGAACACACTGCTGAAGCGTCGAGCTCAGCACCCTCATGCGTGTTCCAAACAAAGGGTGTCTGTACCCTCCATTTGATACGAGCAAGAGAGAAATAGAGAGAGAGAGAGAGACGAACGGCGCCAAATGGCCCAGCCACCTGCGTCCACAAAGAGACAGTGGCCGCTCCTCCTTCTCCTCCTCCTCCTCCTCCTCTTCTTCCTCCTCCTGTCTCCCATGTGTCCTCCTCCTCCTCCTCCTCCTGCTCCTGATCCTGTTCCTGCTCCTGCTCCTCCTGTCTCCTGCCTCCGTCTCCGTCTCCTCCTCCTCCTCCTCCTCCTCCTCCTCCTCCTCCTCCTCCTCCTCCTCCTACTCACACACACACCAGACAGCGATCCCGAAAGTCCGAACAAGCAGGCCTTAAAGTACCTAGAAGGTACTACAAAGCCGCACACGCTCAAAGACAACGGGAAAGAGACGGGACAGGGGAAAAGAGAGAGAAGACAAGGACAGAGTAGAGAAGCTGTGCCTCCCCCAGCTCCTGCACGGTGACGCCGTCACCACGAAGGTGAAAAGTGCAGGAGGGGGAGGAGGAAAGGCCCGACTGCATCCACCTGCTGTGACCACATCTCCTCTGATATCTATCATCCCTGGGCCTCTCCTCAAAGAGCAGCTGTAGCTCGACCCACACCAACGCCTCCTCCTCCTCCTCCTCCTCCTCCTCTTCCTCCTCCTATTCCTCCTCCCCCTCCAACGGTGGCGTGCCGCGTGTTTTTCA
>CAUYUJ010017341.1:153990-207547 GCA_963575745.1 Prorocentrum cordatum
CCCTGCCCTTTGGTCCCTCCGTGGCCCTTCTTGCCCTCGCCCCTCTCCCTGCCCTCGCCCCCCCCCCTGGCTCCTGGCCCCTTCCCTTCCCCTGGCCATTGACCCTTGCCCCTGCGCTTCCCTGCCCTCCTTTGTCCTCGCCCCATTCCTTCCTCGGCCCCCTCCTGCTTTGCAGGAGGAGGAGGAGGAGGAGGGGGAGGAGGAGGCCGTTCCTTCCTCGGCCCTCTCCTGCCCTGCGTCCCCCCCCCTCTCTGCAGTCGGGCTGCCGAAGCAAGGAGCGCTCAGCAAGAAGCGACGCCCCTTTTTGGCCCCCAAGAGCGCCTGCGTGCACGAGGGGGAGAGGCGGAGGCGCAGGCGGAGGCAGAGGCGGAGGAGGATGTTTTTTTTGCCGTCGACGGCGCCAAGCTGCCCACATACACCTCAAGCGGGGGGGCGAGACCCGCCAGGGGAAAACAACAAACACAATAATCAGACCCGGACCTGGAGTGGTCTCCACGAGCTCTAGGTTGACTTGGCCCCGCAGCTGCACCCAAGAGCCGCAAAGCAATCTAGACTCTGCGCAGCGTGCGAGGGCCGTCCGAATCCTCCTCCGAGGGGGGGGATAGGCTCGGCGAGGGGAGCAGGATCCTCATCTTCCGTATTGCCCCAAGGGCCAACGGTTAAAGTGACTCCGGACTTCTTGGGGTGCAGTCGTGAAGCAACCTGGTTCCAGGCGTGCTTCCGACCTTGAGCCCCAGATCTTGGCAACGGCTTGCACTCAAGTCGGAGACCCCGAACTTGGCCACCACAAGTATAGAGCTTGCAGCATAAACACATAAACACAAAACTACCGTCGCTGGCGTCGAGAAGCAGCATCTTATGCCCCAAAGCAGCCAACTTTGGAGCATCATAGCCTCGAATCCCATCGCCGACCCCCCCCCCGGCAAATACCTGCGGTCGGTCTCTCCTGAGACCGAGCCCCTCGGAAGCAGGACGAACACTGCCAGAACCTACCAGTCCAAGACCAGGAGTGTCCCGAACGCGGGGGTCTCGGGGCGCCGCAAGGAGGCGGGGGAGGAGGAGGATCACGAACAACATTGGGGCCCAAGTCAAGCTTAGGCCACAAAGGCATCAATTTAGCCGCCAGCACAGCCACGGCCAAAAAGACACGACATTGCTCGTCCAGCCGCTCGACGGCCTCACCATCAAATTTAGGGTGAAGCTCCACCGCTAACTTCGCAAACCGATCGACGGCACTGTTACCTTCACGCATATACCGCGTCCAAGCATCTTCGCCGTCGGTCTCGACCTGGTGGGCCCTCACCTTTGAGACAGAGCACAGATGCGAAAAAACTCTGCAGAACTGGGCGACCCCAGCAAAAATGCGTTTCGGCGAACACTGTGCAGGAAAAGGCAAACTGTGAAAATCTACACAGCTTTGACAGTTTAGGAAAAGGTTCGTTGGCCCCACAGACCACTGCAGCGCAGCGCTATATGCATGAAGCTCTGCAGCCTGGGGGCTCTGGGGAACAGGGCCCCAGACTGGTCCACGGACTCTCACCACTTCGAGACCTGTGCTACGATCCCAGAAGGTGAAGGCCCAGCCAGCCCGATTGAGCTCTTTCACCACCCGCCTCGTGCATGAACCATCCTCGAAGATGTCGCCCTGCACCGCCTCGGATAAGTCGCCTTGCTGTTCTGAGGCCCACTCTACAACGATGCCTCCAGAAGATGCGGGAGCTGGAAACTGGCCCCCGGGATGAGGAAACACTCCGCAACATGCTAGAGCATCGTCGGCTTCGGCAGCGAGCCTGCGGACATCAGGTTGGACAAGCTCAGCGCGTTCCGCTTCCACCGCGGTGCACTCCCACAGCCGGTGCCTCAACGTGTCCCGAGCCTCCAAACAGAGGGCGCACAGGTCGCCAATCACATAGCCTAAGCTGACAGCGCGACTACGAGTGTAGATGGCATCGCAAAATAAGGCCCGAATGCATCCCTGTTGGAACGGGGTGAATTTCTTAGACCGAAGAGAACACAAGATGCCGTCCACGCGCGCCCGCGAAGACATATTGAACCGAGCCCTCAAGTCCCACTCCAAACCCCGAAGCACCGTTTTCTTGAGGAGGGTTGAAGACGCCCGGGGAAAACACCGTAAGTTTCACAACTTGGCTGTGGTCCGTGAGAAATTCAGCAAAAAAAAAAAAGCATACTCCACGAGATGCGCTCGCAGCTCTTCCGCAGAGCAGCGACTGGTCCTCCAACATTGCGCCACAGCGGAGATTCGCCGTCGAAGCTGCCAGCCCACGCCTCCCGGAGCTCGGTGAGGGGGATGGAGTAGGGGTGGGGATGAAGGTGAGAAATCCACACCTCTTTAGCCCAACGAATGATGGGGGCCACCGCGGCGAGCCAGCACGGCTCCTGGTGGGCCAAAAGCAAAGCCGTCAAACTGCGGCCGCGCGCCGACGGCACCGACGCCGCCTGCCGTCGAAACTGAAGCAACTCATGGTCCGCGACCCCATGGATATCAGCCCCGAAAAGGTTTGACGCCATGGCCCCGGAAGCAAAAACCTTCCGAGCAACGCGGCCGCCCACCGTGGGCCTTAAACGGGCCAGCCTGGAGCAAAACCCCTTGGATATGACCTCCCTGGATTTCCCCTTCGCATATCTACCGTGTCGGCGGCGCGGCTTGCCAGCAGCATCGTCGACGCCTAAGTTGGCAGCGCTTGGAACCAGAGGGCCTGCTAAGCCTCCGAGGCGGGAGCCCAAACGCTGGCCTAAGGGGCGCGACGGACAAATCAACGACCTCTTGCCAGGATCATCCGAGACAATCGCGCCCACCTCCTCCGTGAGGGCCGTGTGGAGGACCACCGCCGCCGGCGGGAGGTGCTGCGTGAGAATGTACTCGGAAGATCATGTACACGACAATCCAGAATCATCGATGTACAGCTTGAGGTGGACCTGCGGCGGAAAAGTGAGACGGTCGAGAGCTCCGATGGAATAAACCCTTATCAAGGTCGCGGCGAAACTGCATCCCGCCACAATGCCCCGATCCGCCCAAAAGGGGCCATCCACAAAACCAGCGAGCCTGAACCAGCGACTCTGGAGATACATGCAAACAGCGACTCCCGCCAGAGCCATCGGGAAACCAACCTGTTTGCAGCGATGCAAATGCTTGCGGAGATCAATCGTCTCATAGTATTTGTAGAGGTCAATCAGCACCGCGGCAGCCTCACCATTGGCGTGGACGCTGGACTCGGCTCGAAGAGACTGGCGCCAAACGACGTCTTGGGCCCCCTCGAAGGGCCCAGCCGCAAAAAAACTCACGAGCGTTATCGTGCTCCCACCGTTGGCACAGTGGACGACGGACACGGCCGTGCGCCCGATACAACGCGCAGAACGTGCCGCTCGGTCGGAATCCAACCGTAGCCTTAGGAATCAGGGTGAGAAGCACAATGGCACACTGCTGAGGGATCAACGAGGAGGCTTCCATGATACCAAAAATCCGAATCAAGCCTTCAAGGGTGAGGTCCATGTGGAATCCATCCGTGGCAACCGAAGTATCTTCCTTGAACCCCTTGGAAAAGGCCCTGACAGCATCGATAGGCACGGGCGGAAGCTCATCTTACACAACATCGTGCAAAAAACAATCCTGCGTACGACCGCCCCCCCGTAAACAAGCGAACTTCCGGCTTTCCGCCTGCAACAGGGACAGAGGATCGCACGCAATTACCTTATCCAGCGCCAAGGTCGTGCTCGGGACCCATTTGGTGGCTCCCTTGGCCACCATGTGAACCCTCCGGGCCCCGCGATCAGACCTGTATAAAATCCAATCCCGGAACTCCTTAGCCCCCACCTTCCTCGCCTGGGCCTCGACGACACCGAGCGCCGCGCAGAAGCGAGCGTGCAGGGCAGAGAAACGATCGAGCCACGGACCAGCAGCCTCCTCATACACAGGGAGGTCGAGGATGAAAGCCTCGAGCTGATCGGGGTAAAAATGATGAGCGCCTAAGACGGATGCCATCTGGGGCGGCGGCCGCTGGAGCGCGCGCATCACCCTGCGGATCCCCTTCTCATCGGACGCCTGCCAATGTCCTAAGAAGTCCCCGTAGAGGCTACCAAGCTACTTACAGGATAACAATTCCGAACACGGGACGCTTGAGGAGCGGGGAAGGATTGGCTTCCACATCAGAGCGGGTGGTTTACCCCTGGACCCCCAACACGGAAGACGCGCCCCAGTGGCCGACGCCACCTCCTTCTCCGCAACAGTAGCCCACATTTTGTAAGCTTTGTCCAACTTAACCTGCGCACCTTCAAATCGAGCCCAGCAAGGGGGGCCCGACACGCATCAAGCAGGCTCGGAAGATGCTTGGACGGCGAGACGGGGTTGAGAGCACAGGCAGGCGGTAACGGGTGCACGGGGAGAGGCGGAGGCGCCCGAAAAGCTAACGCTTTCAGCCTACCGACTTGCTGGTGGAGAGTCGCTCTCACGGGGCAGTGGGGCGACAAATTGGAATCTCTCACCGGCGCCGCCGCAGCGACGCCCCTGGCCAATCCCGAACTCGAAAGAAAGAAATCGTACTGCTTGAGACCAGACGTAGATCTACACGTGTGCTCCCCGGTGGCCAAGAGGGAAAGCCTGCCGACGCCCTGGGCCCCAGACCCGAGAACCGCGCACGGTTCCACGTTAAAATCGCCCCCCCACAAAAAAACTGCAAGCCCACCGATTTCCCAAGGGAGCAGCAAGTGGCAAGGAGGGACACATTTCGCTCGCAATCGTGGAAGTAGGCGGAAACCATGAGCAACGGTCCAGCGCCAGGAAGTTCCACGACTCCTGCCACAGCTCGAGAGCGAACGAGCTCATGTCCAGAATTCAGAGCACGGAGCCCAAAACCGCTGCGCACCAGCACCGCGACACCACCAGAGGGGCCTCCGCCGGGGCCTTCAACAGCTGCCGACCAGAGCGACTTCCAGCCATGCCTCGTGGCCCAGCTCGATGCCGACGCAATCTGAGACTCCCACTGCTTATGCTTCTGAAGCAAAACGACGTGAGCCGCCGTGCGCTCCAACCAAGACTGGCCAGACCCCCACCCCGAAACGTTACAGGTCTCGATGATGGGACAACAACTGTCCGTGGGAAAACGAAGCACATCTATAGGCCTGGTCAGAGGAATAGTCGAGTCCGACGCCTGTGCGTTAGCTGTTACCACAGGCGCCGATGGGCATCTCAAAGGCGACTTAAAGGGGCGCGGGGAAACACACACACGCAAGGCCCCCTTGGCTCTAGCAAGAGTGTGTCGAAGCGTCCTAAAGAATTGCCCTTGGAGCGAAAATCGAGAACGAAGAAAGTGAGAGTCGGGCTGAGGTGCAGCAGGCGGCAAAACCAACAGGTATGCACGCGTGGGCGGCAGCTCTGGCCAACTCTCCACCCCCCAAAAAAAAATCCGAGGGTGACGCACGAGGGCTGGACACGAATTGGACAGAGCTCCCGACGGCAAAAATCCGCCAAACTTGAAAAATCTATCCTGGCACAAATCAGGAGCGGAGGGGAAGGAAGGAGAAGAAGGGAAGGAGGAACCGAAAGGAGGAGGGGAGAAACTAACGCACAGGCTGCCGGAGCCGTCAGCCGTCACCGGACACCACCAAAATGGGGGGCTAAAGCCCAGACTTGCCGTCCTTCCCCGCTCCCTTAGCAGGAGGTGTGGCTCCAGGTGCTGGTTCTCGCAAAATCTCGGCAGCTCGAGCGCGGGCGGCAGAGGGCTCAGGAGAAGAAGCAGACGCGCCAGTCGACCCAGAAGACGCCGGAACACCAGCAGCTGGCGCGGCCGCACCAACGCCCGCCGGCCCACCAGGGCCGGCTGCCTCCTGAGCTTCAGGGCCCCCTCCTTCTCCTCCTCCCGTCTTCCTCTTCTTTGCCAGGCGGGCCAGCTGCTCGCGCTGCTCGCGCTGCTCGGCCTTGAACTTCTCCATGTTCGCAGCCGCGTCGCCGAAAGCATTAGTGACCGCCTCGCGAAACTGCGACTGCAGGGCAGCAGTGCGGTCCGCCAGTTCCTGCCTGTCGCCGTCCGACAACTCGTAGTCGCTGAGGTCCTCCACCACAGAATCAAAGGTGATCTTAAACTCCTTGCCCGCCAAAATGTCTTCAACGGCAATCGACGTCGACGGCGCCGGGGCCGGGGGGGCTGGAGCAGACACCTCAGAATGAAGCCTCTGCACCAAGTCCTTGTGCTTGGCCTCTGCTTCCTCGAGCTCTCGCGAAATATTCTGCACCCGCTCCCGCTGCTCTGCCAAGATCTTTTTTTGGGTCGCGTCGAAATGACCCACGGCCTTGGACAGGCGGCTCTCGAGCGTGCGCATGTCGTGGAAAGCCCTGTTGACCTGCTGCTCGAGCGGTGGCGGGGCTCTCGACGCGACGAGCGCCGCTTCCTTCTCGCGCAGCACACCGCGGTACTTCTCCGCCGCCTCAGTGTCGCCAACGGCCGACAAGGAAGCCACCAGGCCCTTGAGCGTGTCGACCTCCGCGGTGGGACCATCAGCGATGACGATGGGCGGGAGGTGTTGAAGACCGTGACCTGGCCCTTGACCTCCCAGTGCGGCGCCACCACCTCCATCTTGACCAGCGGAGTGACCACCAGCGAGAAAGAGAGGGCCAGGACGCACAGGAAACCCAGGAACGCCGCCAGGCATGTGGGCCCAATAGCCTGGCGGCGGGTACGACCACACACCTCCGGGCCCGCGGGGCGGCGTGAAGGTGGGCGTAGTGCGAGGCCGCCAGCAGTTTTTACACTGCTGCCACCCCGCCTTGTTCTTCTTGCAGCCGCAGTGGGGGCACGACCAGGTACCGCCTGGGCCGCCCCCCTGCTGCTGCTGCTGCTGCTGATGCTGAAGCCACGGCGCGTGCTGCCGCCAACCACCGTCGGTCGCCAGAGGCACCATGGCTGAGGGAAAGCCGTAGCTGAGAAAAGGGGACTGGCCCCGCTCGCGAAATGGCCCGCAGGGACGCGCGCCCTCCTGAAGAACTGTCCCTGCAACACTCTCTTGAGCGCAGAAGGGCTGGAGGCGGAGGAGGAAGGAGGAGGAGACACCAGTAGGAGGTGAGTCCAAGTCGCCCGAACCCACCCTACGACGGATAAAATCAAAACTCGAGGGCCCCAGGATGGTACCAGCCAGCCCCCAGGACCCTCAGCCGCTACCCAGGCGGCAGCCCACTCCTCAAACGTTCGAGGCGGGACTTCTGGGCGCTGAGAGTCTTGTGGACCTCCGAGGGTCCCTTACAAGGGGCCTTGAGACCAAGCACCCTCCCAGACTCCCCCGCGAAGCAAGCGCACTGCTCGCAGAAGACGTGCACCCCCGCCTCGGCCATCCGATGGCCGAGGTCGCGGAACAAGGCAACGTCGGCAAAACGCCGCGCCCCCGAGCCCCCCCCCCAGAGCCCGACGTCCAGGCGGGGCCCGTCTCAAGGACCCTTGCCGCCGCCTCTAAAGCGACGTGGGCCGCATCGGAGGTAGGCCTCCAATCGGAGCACCGCGAGAAAGCACGGGCGGCCTGCCAGCGCTGCACCTCGGAGTACAGCGCGCCGAGCAGGACCTGAGGGCGCGGAGACCAGCTGCAGTCCTGGTCGAGACGCCACAACGCCTGCACCTCCACTCCTGGGCGGCATCACTCCTATACATGCTGTGGCACGCAAGTGGCTCTCCAGGCTCTAAAATCTCAACAGGGGTCGGGCGGGGGCCAGGCCTCAGACGAGAACGAGCAGCCCTCTCCGACGACGACGACGCCCCAATCCCCAAGTCGATGGCCCGACCCCCAGCCCAAGCCAGATATTTGGCATACTCCTGGCATTCCTTGAGCGCGATCCGAAATAGATCTGCTGTGCCCTGCCCAACCATCTGGCTGGCAGCACCAGCCTTAGCGAAGAAATCAGCCCAGGCATTGCCCAGGACGTACATAAAAAGGCGGGCCAGATCCAGGGGTCGCCAGGGCAGCCTCGGGCAAGTCCCTATGGGCAGGACACCAGTGCGTCATGGGCGGGACCCCTCCACGACGCACCACCGCCGCGCGGATCTGCCGCCGCACGGCAGCATGCTCGGCCCCTGGACCTTCAGACACCGCACTCCACTCCTGCGCTTCATTGGCCAGGCCTAAAAGATCGGTAACGACGACCTGCAGCGACGGGATATTTTCCACCGCCCGCAAGTAGGCGACTCGCTCGGCGTCGCCAACCGTCTGACTGGCGCCTCCAAGCCTACCGTAGCACGCTCTTAGTGGCATGCCCGACGCGCTCAACTGGACAACGCCCCAGCCGCACGCCCTAATCTCTGGTTGAGACGACCACATGCCTGACCCATCCGTAAACGCAGCGCTGGACCACTGCAAGGGATCAGATTCCCAATCCCCCCACCAGAAAATCGGTGGGTTGCACGGAGGGTCAGGAGGGTTCATCGGGAGCAAAGGGAGCCCAACCGACAACTCAAAACTCTCGGGGTCCAGAGCGGCCCCTCGACGCCCAACAGGCCCCTGGTCCAAAAACCTGTCGCGAGTTTTGGCCAGGGACTCAGAAATCGGAACTTCAACTTCAAAATCCAGCAACTGCTCACGCAACACACGGCACTCAAGAAGCAGGTGACCACACGTCTCTCTGCCCGCTCCGCAGCCCCTACACTTAGGATCGGGGGCGAGCCCTTTGTCGTGCAACTTAGCCTGGGGCCACCAGGAGTCAGACCAGAGAGACCGAAGGATCCCAGTCGACCTGGAGTTTTTGAGCGCGGCCCACTTGGACCCAGCACAGGCGCGGGCCCCACGGGGCCGCAACTCAGCGTCCGCGGGGAAACCAGGAAAATGGGCCTGGATACGACGCATCTGCCAGCGCTGGATGCCAGCACGTAGAAACTTGATTAAATGTTGCGGGTCAGTCTGCAGCAGAGAATACACCATTCCCTGATCGGAACGGATAAGCACAGACGACTCCATGCACCAGTCAACGCGGAGGAGAGACAAAGCTACCACTGAAAGCGGGCCCGAAGCGTGGAGCCAGGAGAATTTCTGACCCCGCTTTTCGGCCAGGGCCCTCCAAGCCCTCTCGAGGGTACCCAGGGACACAGTCTGCATCCACACCACCTGGGCATAGTGTTTGACTGGAGCAATCGTGGCTTCAAAAATCGGGTCACACCACGGATCCGATTGAGACGCCAAGTAGACCGTCAAGGACCCCCCACGACCCTTGGCGCCAACCAGAGCCCCCGCAGCAGCTCTCAACTTTCTAAGCTCGGAGTCCGTGGTCCCAGAAACTGCACAGCAGTGACTAGCGCCTGGCAGAAGTCCAGTGCGCCACAGAACAGAAACACGAGCCCCCGCAGCCTTCTGCAGAGGGTAAACACGCTTCATCCGACGACCTAACTTAGCGATCCTCTGTCGGGTGAGCGGTCTCCTGCGCTCACGCCCCGAGAGCTCGTGACCAAGATTGCGCATGTTACGCTTGGCTTCTAGCCGAACAGCACGGGCCCAGGGTTTTGAGGCCCGCAGGACCTTGCGATTGGCCACCACGTAGCCAGACTTCCCCGAGGCCGAGTCCTGGAGAACGATCCCGAGGGGCTTAACATCAGCTTTAAAGTTGGCCAGCGCATTAAAAAGCTTCGAAATCCCCCCCGCCTCCTCCCCAACCCACTGAATCGTGAGGTCGTCGACCAAAGCACGAGGCACGACGCCACTCGCTCGGACACGCCGCACCGCACGCAGGGTGAGGAGAGTGAGGAGGGAGGTGGAATGAGCACATCCTGCAAGCATGCCCTGCCAAGAGACAAAGGGCTCAGAATAGGAAGTGAAGGCCTTCAGTACCCTCGGCTGGCGATGGTATTCAATCACCATCCAGGCCAGCCGCAGCGGAAAACCATGGTGGCGGGCCTCACAGATCAGTTCGCCAGGACTGACGGACTCGTAGGCCTTCCACGCGTCCACCGCCGCCGTCGCCGTGTGCCAGCCGAGCAGCGACGCCACCTCCACCATCACGTTGTGCTCGAACGCCGCCGCCGAAGAAGTGCGACCAACGCCTCCAGCTCCCCAAACATCACGAAGGTCAGTCTGAACCACCCACTGCCGACTGATGACGCTGCGAGCCTTAGCCCACACCCGAACCAGCGTCTGGACCAGGGCAATGAGACGGGACCCGCCTCCTTCCTTCGGCAGCCTGACCAACGTGGTGAATATGCGATTATCTGGCCAAAAACCCAACATCTCGCACCGTTGGAACAACTTTGGCAACACAATGAGACCTGCATCCGAGAGGTGCCACAGAGCACGCGGAGCAATGCCCGACTGACCCACAGCAGTCTTTGCCTTGAACTTTAGGAAGACCCCCCGCAGCATGGCCACGGACATCTCGGGCAACAGGTCCCAGTCGTCAAAATCAGGAGGCCTAGCGCACTGCGTGAGGCCATGCACCGTCCAGATCTTTTTCCACTTCTCCATCTCCCGCTGCACGAGCTGATGGGGGCTGGCCCTCGTGGTCTGGCCCAGCACCTCCTGCAACGGATGGACTCGAGTAAACCGATGAGCCATTGAAGCCCCTCCACTCAAGGCATCACGAGCCCACTGCCGCCAACTGGCCCCTTGCTCGCGTTCGAACCCCTTACTAGCTTCATCGGCACGATCCAGGAAGCTTTGCACTGCCTGCCCAGCCAACGAGTCTGTCCAGACCGCGATGCCACGAGCCAGAAACTGCGCCAGGTCTACGCCCAGCATGCCCAGCGTCTCCGACGCCCGACCAATCTTCACGTAGAACTGATTCAGCTCGCACAGCAGCTCCGCCAAACGAGAAGTCTGACCAACAGATACTGAGCACACCACATTGGCAGCCATCAGCTTCTCCCCGAGCTCACAGACCTGCTGCCGCATAGAGCGACCATGCCTGAGCCAACGTGCTGCCACCTGCAGCGCCGCTACCTGCGAAGTCTGGTACAAGCTCCGCCGAGGGGGCTTCCACTCGAGCTTCAATATGCGAAAGGAAACGTTACCCCCACGGCCTCCATGCGACGACCTATCACGCCGTCTGTGTCCCCATCGATCAGACAACTCACATTCAATACCATGCAATACCTGGCCCCAAGCACGCTGTAGGCCCACCTGGCCCTCAGCTGTCAGAACACACTGTAGAGCACATTCCCATTCACGAGTACGTGGGAAAGGCGAACAGCCAATCGGAGCTTCGGACCCCCAGCCGCGAGGCTCCGCAGGCAGGCGAACCCACGCCTCGACATCATTCACTGCCAAGGGAAAGTGAACAGGGTGATGGGGATACAGCGCCGACTCCTGGTCCACCCAGGGTGGGTCCACCCGCAAAGCCAAACTGCTGCAAACAATGCCGAAGTCAATGGTGCTCCCTTGCCCTTTCACGCAGGTACACTCACTCGGCACGCAATGGACCCCTGGGAAACCTTGGCTCCAACCTGTCATCAGCACATCCGAGCTCATGTTGAAGTCCCCAACACAGACCCAATCGAGCTTCAAGGCCGACAGTAACAGCAAGTAGTGTTGCAAGTGGGCCTGAATGAAAGCGTTATCGTCATTGAGTCCAACCGAATCATGAAAGTAGGCGGACACAACAACAATGCCATTGCGCACACCCCAATGGACATGAGCAGCACAAAGCCTACCAGGCGCGATGTCCTGGTCAAAGTAGGGCGCCGCCGTGACCGAGATGTGCGTCTTGGTAAGGATAGCCACTCCGCCAGAAGTCCCACCACCATCTGACATCACCGCGGCACTCCAAACTCCATGATAGCCGAGATCCTTCGCCTGATTCTGCAACGAGCCCAGCCGAGACAGCGCACCATGATGCTCCTGCACAGCAATGATGGAGCTAGGCGGGCCAGCTGCCAAATACTTGATGAGAGGGCCGCCACTCGACACGTTCACCGTCGTGATGAGGCCTTTGACCACCCTCCCGTCGCCACCACGCCCACCTGCATGGGAAAGATGGGCAGGTGGCTGTCCTGACGCATTTTTCGAGACTGCTACGAGCTCCACTGGGGACGAGAGGCTCGCCAGCGGCTGCTGGTGCCCTCTGCCACCCGATGCCACGGAGGGCGAGGGTGGTGAGCATTGCACACAGCCGCTGGCGTCTGAAATCGAACTAGACGAGACGCATGTCGACCAGGACCCGCCACGAAGAGGTAGCCCATGTGGCGACCTCTGATGAGCCTGCTTCACAGCATGCCCAGTGAGTGCGCCGCTCGACGCCGAGGAACCAGCCGCCCCCGAACTCCCAACGCTGCATGCCGAACCCCCCGAGGTCGAGGTAGTGGGCAGAGAAGAACCTGAAAAACTACCAGACATCATCATGACAAACGACAATAACCATCGAAGCACAACCATGATATTCCAGCGATTAGTACGGGCTCCAGGCCTTCGCCCCACTGAAGGCTTTCTTGGCCATCGCCCGCAATTCTTCCACCTCAGACGGTAACTCTCCAACGAATCCGACTGCTGATAAACCTTCCCGCAGCTTGTCCTCGTCCATCCCGTCGAAGTCAGGCTCCGTGAACTTCGGCTTCTTCTGGGACGGTTCGCCATCAGATACAGCGGCACCCCCACCTCCACTAGGCGCTTGCACAGGTACCACCAGCTTCTCCACCAACGGGTTGGCCTTGACCGCAACGAGCAATTCTCCGTGGACGCCCGCCGCCTCCAGCAAAGCATCCAGCACCGACGTGTCAAGCTGCCCACCAGCAACAGGCTTGGCCCCATCAGGAGGCTGTGGAGCCGAGTTGCCCAGCTGCTGCAGCTGGCCTTCAAGCTCCACGATGACAACCCTCTGGGCCGCTGCCTTCGACTCCGCCTCTGCCGCATCCTTCTGCAACTGCGAGAGCTCAGCCGCCTTCGCAGCTGCAGCCTTCTCCAGCTTCTCCAACTTCGAAGTCTCATTCTGCAGCTTCGTGGACAACTGCCGAATCTGAGCACACAGCGGTTGCTTAGAACGTCGCTTCTCCAGCAAAGCCCCCTTTGCCGCCAGCGCGTCGGCCGCCACCTGCTCCATGCCTGGCACGCCGACACACGCCGCGTGGATGCCCTCGTGAGCCGCGACCTGCGCCATGATCTTCGCGTCCTCGTCATCCTCCGACTTTCCCTGTTCCGTAAGCTGCACACCAGGCTGCGCCCCACCAGGCACCTTCTGGGCATTCTGCTTGCGGAGCTCTGCGACCTCTGCCTGCAGCCGCACGAGCAGCTTGGCCGTGTCCGATGGCGCCGCCCATGGAGGAGAGCGCTCTGGCATGGCTTTGCGCACCGACGGGACCTTGGGCTCAACGTTGCGAAGGAAACTCGAGCCCTTGTGCATCCCACCACAGCCGTCTTTGACCCGCCCAGCACAGTACATCTTGTACCCAGGGTTGACCCAAGGCTCGCCAGAGCGCTGCACACAAAAGCGACAGAGCCAATCCAGCTTCTCAGGCGGAGGGGCCATGGCTGCGACGACTGGGGAGTCAGGTTGGAGGCTCGCGAACCCCTCGACTGAGGGACCTCCGTACACACAGTGATCTGCCGCGGACTAGCGGTATCCGTTTTTGCCAATGCGGGCTCAGCCCGCCAAAGCATAGGTCTTGAGCCAAAATGGCTACGGAGGAGGAGGAGGAGGAGGCGGAGAAGGAGGAGGCGGAGGCAGAGGCGGAGGAGGAGGAGGAGGAGGCGGAGGAGGAGGCGGAGAAGGAGGAGGCGGAGGAGGAGGACTCGATGAGCAGCCCTGGGAGGACCTAAAGAACATCGAGCCCCCTCCGAACCCAAGCGGGAACTTGTTTCAGTGTCTTGGCTGCGCCTCTCTCCCCCGAGGCAAGGCACGAGCCCCCCCCCTGGTCCACCGCGCAGCCCAGAGGGGCCTGGCAGCGTCGGCGTTCTGGGACGCTCTCGAACGGAGTTGTCCTCATCCTAGACCCGTCCGATCTGAGGGGGAATGATGGGGGGAACGATGGGCCTGCTCCTCCTCCTCCTCCTCCTCCTCCTCCTCCTCCTCCTCCTCCTCCTCCTCCTCCTCCTCCTCCTCTCCTTCCTCTTGATCCTCCTCCTCCATTTCCCCCGCGGACGCGAGCATCCCACAAACTCCCCAGACCTCTGCGAGCCGCGAAGGCATCACGCAGGAAGAAGTGCTCGCCGATCATTCTCGGCCTCCGGGGGCCCTCCCCGGGGTCTCCCCGACGCTTCCCAGGCGCCCCCCGGCGCACCCAAGCGCTCCCAGGCGCTCCCAGGAGCCCCCAGGCGCTCCCAGGCGCCCCCATGCGCTTCCAAGCGCTCCTAGGCGCTCCCACAGCTCCCAGGCGCTCCCAAGCGCTCCCAGGCGCTCTCCGGCGACTCCAGCGCGCTCCGACGTGCTCCCGAGCGCTCCCAGGCGCTCCCAGGCGCCCCCAGGCGCACCCAGGCGTTACCAGGCGCTTCCAAGCGTCCGGGACGCGAGGATCCCGCGGTATCCTTAGACTTCCGCGCGCTGCGAGCAAAGCACGGCGGATGGCGTTGTGGTGTGATTTTCTGCCTCTGGGGGCCCACACTGGGCCCCCGGGACTGCCAACGAATGGCCCATGGACGACAAGGCGGTCACGGGGAAGCGAGCGAGCAACAGAAACCGGTCCTGCGCGAGATGACATAGCGACACGACGCCGCAGCGCATGCGGGCCGCCAGCGCGGCACGCTACGTTGGAAACGAGGGCGCTTAATCGCGACCGTGCGCGGGAAGCTTACGCGCTAATGTCGGCACAATCGAACCTGGTTTTTTGAAGGAAGCCCAGCAATTACATCAACATACAAACTCGGAGGTCCGCGCGCAAGGTTTCTCGGATCCGAGCTGGACCCCCCTCCCTGGCGCGCGGAGCGCGCCAGGGGCGGCGCTGGAGACGCCGCCAGGGGGCTCCAGCGCGGATCCGAGAAATCTGCGTGGACCTCCGAGTGCTTATGTTTAATGTCATTGTTTGCTCACCGACTGTTCGCTCCCCCCATTGGTTTTGTCAGAGTTTATGTCACTGTTTCCTCCCAAGATGTTTCTGCGTCGCTCCAGCGGCCTCAATCTCAGGGGAGCCATGCTGTGAACAAGCATCGCGGCGTCGGACGTCGTGGTTGTTCCTGCCCCAGGCGCGAGGCGACATAAAGGTGAGGTATGCCCCAGGCGTGGGCTTTGCCAAAGACAGGCCTGGCCCACGATGCGAATCGGGGACAGATTGTTGTATCATCGCATGTGCTTCCGTAGTTCCTAGGCTCAAGGCTGGGGGGCATGCAACAGCCCAACTCGACTTCCCAAAGGTCGTTGAGCTATCATGTTTATTGCAAGTGGTACCGTGTAGCCACAGTAAAAAGAACGAGTCGCTCTGGACGGTTCCCTAGAACCAGGAAACTATTGGCCTCGATCTGGATTCGCTCCACAAGGCCATCTTGAGCAGAACCCAGAAGTCCGATGTGTCCTTGGTTCCCCCATATCAAGTCGACTCTTCCTCCCCCACCTGCCTCCTCCCCCTCTCTCTCACACTCATACGCACACCCAAAGATGGGGTTGTCGTTCCCCATACCCTAAGATTGGGCTGTTCCCCATTTCCTGAGATGGTTTTCAGTATCCATCATATCATAAGATTGGGTTACTGGCATCACTTAGGCGGCTACGATAGCAAACCCTCCCCTTCCTCAACTATTTCTGCTCCTCTCTCACGCAACATCTTTCAAATCCACTCAGACTCTCATTCATGCTCAAACTCACTCATACACATACTCGTACTCAGACTCGCTCACACTGAGATCTACTCATACTCAGAATAACTCGAACTCAAGCACATTCATACGCAGACTCGCTCATGCTCACGCTGTGTCATTACTCAGACTCACTCGCACTCTGGCTCACTCACACTCATATTCACTCACACTCAGACCCCCTCGCGGTCAGATTCGCTCATACTAAGACTAACAAGCACTCATCCTCTCTTAACATTCCGATCCACTCATGCTCATAATCACCCACGCACACATATTGCGAGGATGCCTCAGGCGAAACGCTAGATTCAGCACTCGAAGGGGGAGCCGCCAAGGGGTATTGCACGGGCCCGTTCGCGCCCAGATGGTGGGGATGTCTCAAGCGGGTTGCCTGTTTGGGTGCTCAACATCCTTTGTTTCCATTGCTGATTGTGAGGGTGTCTCATGCGAGGCGCTGGCTACAGCAACCCAAGGGGGAGCCGCCCGTGGGTATTGCACGGGCCCGCTCGGGCACAGATGGTGAGGCTGTCTTGTGCGGTTTGCCTGTCTTGGTGCCCAGCATCCTTTGCTCTCATCGCAGATCGTAAGGGTGTCCCCGGCGAAGCGCTGGTGCCAGCACTCCGTGTGGGAGCCGCCCCGGGGTACTGCACGGGCCCGTTCGCGCCCAGATTGCAGGGCCGTCTCGAGCGGCGTGCCCGCTCTGGTGCGCAGCGTCCTTCGCACTCGGAGCAGATCTTTGGGGGGTGCCCTGGCCCATCCTCGCCCGCGCCGGCGCCGACGCCGACGACGCCGACGCCGACGCCGACGACGACGACGATGGTGCGTCCTGGCGCGCCTGTCCCTGGCCCGCCGACGCGGCCGTGTCCTGGCCCGTCCTGGCCCGCGCGGGCCGCGGCACCCGCGGGCACGAGCCCAGCCCCTGGCCCCGAGGTTGGCGGGGCACTGCAAGCCTCGGCGCGCCTCGCGAGGTCGCCCTCTGGCGGCGAGCGACGGGGGGCGGGAAGTGAGAGAGGGCGGGCCTTCCCAGAAGGCTCGGAAGGCCGTGGGCTCCTGAGGAGAAGTTTCCCGAGCCCTCCCCGACGGCACCAAAAAACTTCCCTCGGAAGGCCAAAGGGCTCCTGAGAAGTCCCGCCGCCTTCTGAGAAGGCCTTCTCCGTCTCACTTCCCCTCCTCGCTCGCAGCCAAATTCTGACGGGGGAGGGGGGCTGGCGGCCATCCCAACTGGGCATCCCCACGATGAGGGTGGTGAGACCTGCGCCATAGTCCCTCCAGCAAAACGAACGCACGATTTGATGGTGAAGGAAACCCCTGGGTACGACGGACAGGCATGCCCAAGAAGTACCTCGGGCCAACCGGGTCCCGACAGGCGCCTGGTCACCGGCCATGAGGGTGTTTGGCATCAGTTTTTGGTCAGACCACTGGGGCCAAGGCTCGGCGACGGCTGATGAGCTGGTCGGGAGTCCTGCAGGCTCCGCCAGAACCAGTTCAAGGAACCTCCAAAACTACGGTGGCTCCTCCGTCTTCCCCATCCTCATCTTCTCCCTCCTCCCTCCGCCCTCCTCCTGCTCCTCTCGCTTCCCCTCATCCTCATCCTCCTCCGTCTCTTACTGCCTCCTTCCTCCATCCCTCCTCTTCGATCCTCCTCCACCTTTCTCCTCACTTCCTCACTCCTCCGTCCCCATCCAGCCTCATCTCTATCCCCCCTCTTCCTCTTCCTCCTCTTCTCGTCCTCCTGTCGTCGTCGTCGTCGTCCTCCTCCTCCTCCTCCTCCTCCTCCTCCTCCTCCTCCTCCTAGTAGCCATTTCCAGGTTTCGAGCTGATTCGAACAGACCTTTTGGTCCGCGCACTCGGAAATGGCGCAGCGGGCCGGAGCCAATTTTCAGCAAACCGTTCATAACAGGCCACGGGCAGGCGCCACGTATCAAGATGTGGACGTGCCGCGCCCAAGCGTGCCGCTTCCAGAACTTCGGCTTCCGCTCAGAGTGCTTGCAATGCGGCGAAAAGGCTCCCCAGCACATCCTCAACCAGCAACGCCGGCAGCCCAAGACTGGGCAATGGCGGGCACCGCAAGGGCAGTGGAAACGGAGCCACCTCGGACATCGAGCCACAACCCACGGAACGCTCAGCGGCAGTCCGTGCAGGAGCGGGCCGACGAGGACAAGTTCACCAACGACCAGCTCCTGGCTATCATCGAGAAGCGAGGCGTGGCGAAGGAGTCTCCGGTCCTTGGCGAGTTGCGGAACTCCTTGGCAGAGGCCCAAGATGCCAAGTCCGCCCCTGCCGACCTGTCGAATAAGAGCTTGCAGGACCTCCTGCAGCGGCAGGCCAGGAGGCAGAAGCAGGTCGAGGCGGCCGAGGAGCGTGTGGCGGAGGCAGGGGCGCCCTCGCCGGCATCGACAAGCACGTCAGGGCCGCCCAAGCAGAGACGGTGCTCCCCGCAGTCGCCGCCCCCGAGGCCGAAGTCGACCCGCAGCTGGACCTGAAGCACCTCGGGTTCCTTCAGCAGGTCCTCGAGAGTGGGAGCAAACGGGTTGGCTTCGACACTTCAGCGTTCAAAGCTATGGCCGACGCGAAAGAGGCGGAGGTCCAAGACAAGCTTCAGGTACCTGATCAGGCGCCTGCTGCTGGTACTACTCGGGCGTTAAAAGAACTGGGTTTAGTGGGACCTGGTTTCGTGATGTGTATTGGGGGACGCCCCCCCCTCCATATCACTTACCGGAAATGCCGTCACCCGAAAAACACCAGCTACGGCAGACCTGGTTTAGTGATTCTGGTTAATTTAGGGGCTCCGGGGTCCTACTACTCACCGGGTCCCCTTACCTGGGGTCCTGGCTACACCTGAATCGGATATAGCCAAGCCCCAGGTACTGCTGCTGGGGCCGCTACTGCAAGCGGGGGCCAGCCAGAAGCTGCTGGTGGAGGGCCTGCAGACGATGCCATGGGGTTGGACGCCGCAGAAACCCCGCCCTCAAATAGCATCTCGAGACAGTCGACGTGGACATCTCCGACTCGGCAGCTCTTCCCCAGGGGGGAGGGGCTCCCAGGGGGGAGTCATCTTCCTCCTCCTCCTCCTCCTCGTCCTTCTCCTCCTCCTCCTCCTCCTCTTTCTCCTTCTCCTCCTCCTCCTCCTCCTCCTCCTTATCTCCGCCCTCTCTTCCTCCTCCTCCTCCTCCTCCTCCTTCTCCTCCTCCCCCTCCTGGTCGTCGTCGACGTCTTTCAGGGTCGGCGGCACCGGCCGTCACGCCTTCACAATAGCATCTCAGGACAGCCGGCGTGGACATCTCCGACTCGGCAGCTGTCGAACGTTTTCTTGATGGACTTCAGTCGATTGCCAAGAAACCTGAGCGAGGGTAAGGATCGCACTTCTTCCTTCAAAGTGGCCTCTATCACGAATTCCTGTGACACGCGGGCACCCCTGGCCAAATCATCCTTCACGGTATGGTCTTTCAACTCTAACACGTGGGCATCGGCGCAATCAATGTTGGAGTGGGCACGGCATGATGCAGAGGTGCGGTTCCCAGATGTACTTTGTCTCCAGGAGCATCGGCTAAAGGAGGCCGGCAAGGTCTCGCAAACTCGCAAATGGTCATCGGACAGGGGTTTCTACCTCAACTTTCATCTGACAGAGTCCACTGGAGCGAGACTCACAGAGTCTAGCGGGGTATGCGCGATTCTGCCCAAAATTACGTCTTCACCATTCTCGCCTACGTCCTCTGCAACTTTTCCAGGGCATCGGGTCTCCGCTATGATATTGAACATTGTTCTCAGCGTGCCGTTCTACGTGGTCTCGGCGCACCTTGCCACCAGCATCGGGTTCATGGGGGAGAGATCCTCGACTTCCTTGAGTCCCTGATGCAATGTGGGGTCGTTGCAGGGGCCGTGGCTGATAACAGGAGATTGAAACCTGACTCCGCTGGAGTTGGATTCTTGGCCGAAGAAGGCGCAAGAACACGTCCTCCGCCCAGGTCAGCCCACGTGCCGAAGCTGGGAGCTGGATTTCGCTATCCGCAGCAACGTGATCGCCCCTTTTATCGCGGGGGTGGCGCCGGTGGAGAGCGCGCCCTCGCGGACGCACAGCCCCTGGCCCCAAGCCAGGCTGCATGATCGTGGGAAGGTTCTGCACGACCGCTGCGCCCACTGTGGGATACGGGGCACGGTGTTTCATCGATTGTATGATTTCCCGAGGCTCAGCGCAATTCGGCGCGAGGAGTGCCTTGAACATGTAAAGCGAGCTGCTGGCTATGTCCAGGGTATGAAGAGTTTTCAGGCTTGTTTTGTCGTTGCCTGTGGCCTTCGCCCAGGTCTTGCTTTCTCCATCACGAAGCTCCCGAAGAAAACTCGTTGCGCTTTCTCGGTGTCTTTCCTGGATGAAGTTTTTGGGGAAAACAATTGGCGATGGAAGCGCCTTTAACACAGGTCACGCTGGCCTGAGTAGGGCTGGATGGGCGGTCGTGGCGGTGGACCGTGCGAGGCAGCTCATTCGAGCCATGTATGGGGTTGTCCCCCTGGCTCAGGCCCCGCACCAAATAGCTAGAGATGGTGAAGACTACACATTTAAATGGGAAGCACAGAGACATACTAGTACTATATGTCCTCCTTGGAGGCGAGCGTCCGACCCGAACATATAGTATACCCGTCTTGTAGTATATCGTTTCCCGAGCGGTGTGGCCAGAAAGCGCACGCCACGACGCATATACTATAAGATTTCTCGGTGCGCGCGCCGCCCCTGGGGGGGGCGACGCAGATATAGTATAAGTATGTTGGGGTGACGCCGATTAAATGCTCAGTCGATTTTCGGAGTGGGACCCCGACATCCCCCTAGACCTATTTTGCGCCTGCCTGGCGACCATCGGCTGCGCCACCGACGTTGGAGAAGCATTGAGCCATGACATTCGCAGGCAGCACCTCTGGAGGGAATGGTGGTCCGGCATTGGCCGTCAGGACTCAGTTCACAAAGTGAATTCCCACACCTCTGAATTGGCCGCATTGACCGACCACCATGTCTAGATTGCTCGTGGAAATAAGATGACCGACAAGTACCCATCGGTCGGGAGAAGTAGGTAGAAACATGAAGTACGAAGGCGTTGAAAGTAGATTGGGTGTCCGCCAGCCCCCTAAAGAGGACGGAAAAGGTGAAGCCCCTGGGACTCAAGAAATGCTCAACGACCGATGGGTATGCAAAAAAAGGTGCCTTGCTCTGGAGGCTTCCTGAGCAGTGGTCTATGCTCGTTTCCGGTTGCGGGCGGACTGCGAGTGACTGCGCGACGTGGCAAGGCCGAGCCCAGCCTGCTTCTGGTGCCCCGGAGCAACCCGACTCCGATGGCATTGCGGGCACCGGTGACATCCAATTCAACGATGAGTACCCCGAGGTCCTTTTATCGGGCAGACGTAAGACTCGGGTACGGGGGACTCGGGTTGGCCTGACAGGGCCATCATGAAAACGACGAGACCAAATCTGAAATTCAACGCGAACTCCCGCTGCAAACATCCCACGAGAACCGAAGCGTCAAACTCCAAGACGCGCTCGTTAGAAAAACGTCGGCAAACCCGAGTTTTGGCTTACAGTGGAGGCCCGACCACGAGAAAACTTCCACAAAAAACCCAACCCTGAGACCCCAGGACGTCCATTGGTTTTTGGTGGGAACGTCGCGTTCTCCATGGCAAAACCCTCGAAACCCTCGAAACCCAGTACGCCCTGGAGGCAAGCAGGCTGCTTCTTGGCATGGACCCCCACTCCACTCGAGCCTTACGTGTCCGCGCTTTTCTGGAGGCAGGCGAGCAGGCCGGGGTGCCGTCGATCTAGCCGGGTCCCGGCACCGCGGGGGCGTCGGGGTCCTTGCTCGCTCCGCCTCCGCCTCCCGCTTCTCAGGGCTTTACTGCACCTGCCGGGCCCTCCGCGGACACTCCGTGGTCCGGGCTTCTGTGCAGGCGGAGTCGGGAGAGATCCTCTCCGATCTTCTCTCCTGCAAGTTGTGCGGGGCGTCGGCGCACCAGGCTAAACGGGGCCTCTTGCCCCAGTGTCTATATAGGCCCAGCCCGCCCAGGTCTCGAGGGGCAGCGTTCAAGGCTACGCCGCGGCGTGTTTCCTGGCTACACCTTGGGCAAAGCCACCATGGGCCGTGCCGTCGGGCCGTCGGTTGAGATCAAGGCTGTCTGGGGCCCTTTGCTGGAGTGCCAAGGGGAGCCGGACAGCGCGGCTGTAGGGGCATCCGCTTCTTCGGCCGACGCGGGTACAGAGCGGAACTCTGCCGTGGTGTGCTTGCCCTGGTTTGAAGCAGCTCGCGTCGCCCAGCTGCACGGCCTTAGCTCCCTTGAGGCCCTGGTGGATTGGGAGAAAACTCAACGCCGGCGCGAGGGAACCGACGCAGCTTGGGAGGATGAGCGCCAATTTAGGCTGAGCCCCTCTTGGCGTCCTCTGCCCCGGGGCGACGATGGCCTTCCTCTGCGCTGAGGGACAAGAGGCGCCGCTCGGCCAGAGCGCCAGGGGCCCGCCGTCGGAGCCTGCATCCTCAGAGCCCTCAGAGCCCACCCCCTCCTCCACTTCCTCATCCCCCTCGCCCCTCCTCTCCCATCCTCGATTGCCGATCCTCGTTCCCCGTCCCCCCCTGGCGTGGGCAGGGGCGCCGGTGGGCCTAGGATGCCTCTCACTACCAGCATTTGCACAGGGGGGACGGCCCGCGGTTGCGGCGCCTCGCTGGGGCGGGGGGGGGAGAGCGAGCGGGAAAATGAGGAAGATAATGGTAATGATAATGTATGTTCACTAAGTGAAAGAAAAGAAAGGGAACTGGATTCCGCTCATCAGTGGGGTGGCGGGCCTTCTCGGCTTCACTTAAAGGCTTGGGCCGCTCCCCTTGGCGGATCAGCTTCAGATACCCCTCGCCCGTTTGGGTGGCTCGACCGTCACATGGCTTGCGGAGCTTACCATTCTGTAGGCTGGCGAAGGCTCCGCAACAACCACACAACCAAAGACCCAACTTCGTGCTGAGATTTAAGACGTGAGATTCGCGCACCCAGTCCCCAGCGACGTGCAACCGACTCCCATGAGGGACGGTATGAAATCTCCGTTTCCAGTCACAAGCACGAAACACGGGGAACGTTTCCAGACCTCGAGGCGGTCCTTGGGGCCGGACCCCAAAGAGTATTTGCACTTACGACCACTGTCGTCCAAAGCGTGAGACGTAGTGAACGTGGCGACAACACTAAGTGCAAAATGGGGAGGAGGGGGAGGCGAACCGTGACTCACCTGCCCGTCCCTCCTCTCGCTGGTGTCGCTGGCGATGGCGTCGGCCGTCGCGCGCAGCAGCCTGTGCCTCACGAGGAACGGCGTCCTCTCTGTGTCCAGCACTTGGTGCCTCTCGCCCACACAGACTCGCAACAGTTCTATTTTGGCGCCCACGAGGTGATCTATGACTGCGTTGCCAGCCGCCTGCCAACTGGTGACCCCGCCTGCAACCACATCCTCTCCAGAAAGACGAAAGCTCACACATACAGCCTGGATCTCGCACGCACCTCTGCCAGACAAGATAATGCCAATCATCGCCCGACTATCAGGGTCTTCACCACATGGTTTCCGAAAACGCTTTCGATGCCAACCTCTGGAAACGTTCTCGCAGTCAATAGCATAGACAATGGGTCCTTGACTGGCCCAGATGGCGAGCCACAGTGCTTTCAGCTCGCCCCGAGATACACCCTGACGCCTACCTACCAGCCCACCAATGATATACTGGCTGACCTCGGGGTGGCTGAAACTGCGGAGCACGGTGATGCCCGAGGCTACACGACGCAGCCGAGGATCCGATGAATCTGGACCCCCGCTGGCGTCGCCGAAGATGCACGTCGGCTCGCCCTCCTCGACGCCGTGGAGACAACCAGCTGATGAGGCACTGAAGCCTCGAGACCCCCAGCCATCCTGCATCTGTGGCTCGGAGATTGCAGCCCGAGGCGCGGGCGCGAGTCCTCTCAACAATAACCATTCCAATTGCTGATGCGGGGTCGTCGCCGCTGGGGCGAGGGGTCCACTAGCTGTGTAAGTGGCCGACCCCTCGTTGCACTGACATACCCATTGACGCTGGAATGAGTCTTCCACCTGCTCCTGACATCGAGGGCACCTCACATCACCGAAACGCCGTCAGCCTGCTGATTTCAAAGTCCTTGTGCTGAATCGAACATGCCCGCTGCCTGCTTGCGACTGCGAGGCCTTGGGGCTCCGAGCGCGGCGGGCAGCGTGAGACCTGCCAGCCCTGGGCCACCTGGTCGCACTGCACTGTAATGGCCAAGCAATCGACGCGTGGAATGTGAACCCATTCCTTGTTGGAGCCCTTCGCCGCCGAAGTGCCGCGATGCACTTAGCCAGCGTTCCTTCATAGCTGCTTCATCCACTTCTGCCAGAAAACCAACAGAAACATTCAAGAACTTGTTCCCAATGAACCCTTCATCCGGAAAAGCCCAACCACGATCGCTGCCTGGCAAACCCCAGTCGGTCGGCCCTCTGGGCGCCCATTCAAAGGAACGCGCATGCACCAGCACTGCAGACAGAGGCCTTCGCACATGTCGGCGTCTACGAGCTGGCTCCACGCCTTCCCTCGAGACGCAGAGCTTGCCCCGAGCCTGCCGTATCGCGGGCCTGCTGGATGGGCGATCAGCGATCACGCCATTGTTGAAGCCCCAACTGGAAGGCACCTCTCGCGAACTCGACGGTCGGGTCACACCCTGGGGTCTGGGTGGCAAGGAGGGGGGCGAGGCATCTTCCTCTTGCCTTAACATGACATGCCCCACCCAAACGCCGTCTGCGTTGGATGCTCTCCGAAGCCGCCGTGTAACTAAAAACCGTCACTGCCAACTGCCAGGCCTCCTTGATTCTCCAGCCGCGCAGTGTACCGTGCCCTGTGTAGGGTACAAGTGCACATGCGAACTGTGCGATGACGATCAGCACGCTTCAGCACTCGCTTGAGACTCTGCGATCGCACGTGTCTGCGCCCGCCACAAGTCGGCCCCGAGATGACTGCGCTGCCTTTGAGCCGTCAACCGAATGCCTCGCCGACGCAACTCGCGAACGATAACAATCGCGTCAACGCAATGACCACGCGCGACAATCGACTTGCCTGCGATGCGAAGTTACTGCCGCGGAAAACTCTGCGCAACATCCGTCACATGTTCGATCAGACCGGCTCTCACTTGTCTCCTCGAGCCTCGGGTTGACTGCGGTAAGTTATCAATCCGCAATCGATGCCTCAAGCGTGGGTGAGCCACGCACTGTTCTCGCGTCACCTAGTGCGTCATAATTCTGGCATGCCGAGTTCCACCTCGAAGCCCTTGCATGATAGAACGCGTAACTTCCATTGGATCGGAGAACGCCGAGATCTGACTCAGCGCGCGTGGACATGCGCACTGCAGTATCTCAAGGAAGAGCATCGTCGGTGGGAGTTCCAGACGGGTCTCTGCGCGAACGAGTTTGAACCAGGACATGGTATCAAATTACTGCTCAATATCAACTAAACTGTAGCCATAAGGAATATCCCGATACCCGCAGTTTCCTTCTCGAGCAGACGTCGGGAAGCCTCCTGGAGAGCAGAATTGCCGCGCGCCGCAACATCCCAAGAGGGCTCCGTAATCGCGGCCCAAATCTGGAGCCAAGGTTCTCGGGCCTTGCTCCAGGCCCTGCTCGCAATGGACACGAGGCCAATTGTCCTGTCTCCCGAGGTCCTCTGTGGGGGGGGGGGGGGGGGCCAATGGCGCGGGGGGTCTGCGAGGGGCCACGTGAGCGGGCTCTCGGCGGCGTTCAGGACGTCGGCCAGGGCCCCCAAGCCAGCGTCAGGAAGACGCTCGAGGTCCCCAGGAATTATAAGATCCACGCCTAGGCCCGTCTTACTCTTCATCGACCTGAGAGCTACCCGGAGACCACGAACCGTTAGCGGAGGTAGAGGAGCGGGATTATCGCGAACAGCGGCACGAACGATCGCCATGACGGAGTCGAGGGCAGCTGCAGGGTCCGAAACCACAGGAGCCCACCGGTCTCTCCATTGAAATCGGTGATGTCCCTGGGATGGTACAGAGCGGACCCGTTCTCCACGTGTTCCAGGGGGGTAGCGGTTCCTGCCTCGCAGACCGGCGCAGGGCCCAAAAGGCCTCGGACGACGTCGCCCACTCCCGAAATTCCCTGAGAGAACCTGCCGTCGCCCGTCGCTGACTCCCCCTGGCCAGCCTGCCAAACAGGCCCACCAACCTGGTCAGACGATGCGGATGAAGCTCGACAACACAGATGAGAGATCATGTAGCCATTCAAACCAGCCGAGCTCAAGTCCTTCCCTGACAGCGTGGACTTGCCAGGGCCGGCATTCAACCAACCTGATGTCTTTTGCAATCGGCGCTGCTGCGCACTTCCGCCACGTCGAAGCCTATGCTTGGCTACACCTGCAAGCGCTGCGTGGAGACGCGCCCACCACGTGGCTATGCCGCCCCGAAGAGGGCCCCCCCGAAACTCGCGGCTTTCTCGAACCTCCTGGATGATGAACCTGGGAACTTCAACGCGCGGGGCTTCACTCTTCTGGACGCCGTGGTGCTCCAGAATGCTCGCCTCCAAGATCTCCGCCCGGGGGGCGCGCGTCCCACTGAGCAACTGGTGCCGGGTGGGTCGAGCTGGCGCACCGCAGAGTTCTCGACGTAGGAGGGGAGAGGATGAGGAGAAACAGACACATCCTGCCAAGGCCCGCTTGGCCCACCAGAGATCCGAGGGAATGCGATACCCGACGGGAGGCTGAGAAGCGCTGGGGGACTGGGTCGACTAGCGGACGTCCTGAGCGGCGGCACGACAGGAGTCGCCAATCGGAGGCCCAGCGGACGCGGGGCACGGAGGCGAGGAAGCCCCGGGCGAAACAGCCGGAACAGCCGCGGGCGCCACCACTGGCGGCGACGTGGCTGATCCAGCATTGCTGCTGCTCGGTCCAGAAAGAGAAATGTCGGCGTCGGCACCGCCGGCGCCGCCGCTGCCTGAGGAGGCGAAGTTTAATTCATCGGCCCAAGGATCCTCGTCAGAACAGAAGGACTCAGCTCCGAGCTGGAGATCACCCGCGTCGGTCGCGCCCCCCGCAGGAGCGCCCTTGGCCTGAGGCGAGAGGGCAGGGGGCAGTCGAAAGCGATCCAGATTTTTCGACGCGCATCTCCGAAGCCTCTTGTCGCTCCTGATTGCGCCTGGCCCGAGCCTGGCTGAAATTGGAGCCCGTCGTCGGCTCAGCCCCCGGCCGCGCCATCTGTGGTAGGCGCGCTGCCAGCCTTAGAGATCCGGCGGCCAGCTGAGCGCCACTTGAACGTGGGGCCAACTCCAGTCCAGTGCGAGTCCGCCACGGCACCGCGTCCACACGGCGAAGGGCACGTACGTGCCCCAAGGCTGCTGTGCTGCATAATGCACAATCAACCACGCTTCCATTCGCACCAGCACCACAAGTGCATGCAACGCCTGGCGCGATGACATGGCCACTGGCACGGCACGAAGAGGAATACTTGACAATCGGCGCAGCAGGCGCGTTGAAATCGCCAGCGACCACCTGCGGGGGCCGTCGCGACGGCAGCGGTGCACCCAGGCGCTGAAAACGAAGAAGATTTTGCCCAGTGTACCCTATGAAGCTGATGTCGTGGAAACTGATGATGACCAGCGAGTAGCCCTTCATGTGGGCAACGGCGGGCACGATGCTGCCGAGGGTGTCGGCGTCGCCTGCGCGTGAGATGGCCGCGCCGCAGGTCTCCAGGAGGTGGCGAACCTGCAAGTGACCTTTGCTGACGACCCACTCGCCACCATCACTGGCGCGAGCCACCGCGCGATCCGGGGGCCCCTCGCGAGCAGGGCCCGCGTGCAAAGGGACCCCTGCGCCTCGAGCCTCGACGTCCCAACGCCTGAGTCCTTTCCGCGAAACATGGATCTCAGCGATCGCCCGCATCGAATGCAAACGAGTAGAGGCTGCTAGACACATCCAACTACGATAATTCATGCACGTCACATTGCCATACATGAGAGAAATGCAATCTTGCTGGGTAGATTCCATGCTGGCCCTAGTCCCAATATCATCCGAAACGCCCGTCCCCTCATTGCACTCTGAAGCCCACTTATCCTGCCGATGTGTAGCTGCGCTAGTACCAGACAGTGAAGCGCCCCCCTGCACATCGGAGGCGGTCGAAGAGGGGGGCGGAATTGATGGCGGCGGAGAGCTCGAAGTAAGCGGCGCGCTGGGCCCTGGAGACTGCCCATCCATGGCCTTCGAGTCCGCCGTTGTATATCACGCCGAGGCAGAAGAAGCGTCCGGGGCGAACCCCTTGTCCTTGGCCTTGGCCGTGTCCGCGGCGGCGCCCTTCCCATCTGCTGAGGTAGAGCCCCTGGCTGCAGCCGCTGCAAGCTTGGCCTGTGAGAGCCCTGCTGCCTCCTCCTGCGCCGCGGCCTCCTTCTACTGCTGCGGGGGCTGCGGGGCCTGCGTCCTCGACGCGTCGGCAGCCGCGGCTGGGAGCGGGGCGGCTGCGGAAGGACCCGCTGCAGCTCCTTCCTTGGTGGCCTCCTCCGATCCCTTCGCATCCTCAGCGTCCATCTTGCGCTTCTTGAGCCTGCGCCCCTCGATCATATTGCGCACTGCCGCTGCCCTGGCGAGCCAGCCTCGGATCTCCTCCTCGCGCGTGTATAGGTTATCCGTGGCCTCGCGCAGCTGACGCTCGAGAACGGACATGTTTTCCTGTCGGCGGGCTCGAACTCCTCGGCGTCGACGAAGATGCTCGTCCAAGGACTGGTGGACAAGCTTGCCACCGTCTACGGAATTGCCATCCGCTGGCGAGGCCGTGACGCCCTCTGCCTGCGCCAGGCGGGGGCCGCGGCCTGCTTGGCCGCGGTGGTGGCTGCCAGGGCGACGGCGGCCGCGCGCTCCTTGGTCTCGGCCGACTCGACCAAACCTCGTAGGCGCACCACCACATTGACTGCCTGGGTGCGTTTCGTATCCGCATCGCGCCAGGCCGCATTGGCCTTGCGCACCGCCTCCGCAACCGAGTCGTGGGCCGCGGCGGCGTCCATCAGCTGGTTCTTCAGCTTGTCAAGTCCGGTCTGAAGGGCAGCACGAATGGTGGGATCCTCAATCACTTTGATGGCATTGGAGAGGTGGTCGAATGCCGTCGTAGCAGCTGAGGTGGCAGAAGCTTCTGTTTTCAAAGCTGACTTGGTCGGGCCTGCTGAGTCACCCCATTGGCTAATTAGGTTGGCCATCAAAAAATACCCTCTTGTCTGGGGACTTGGAGCGACCGGTATGAAGACGCAAAGCCCGATGGCATTTGGAGCGCTGCCGATTCTGCTTCTCAAGAATGGCATTCAACTCGCTCTTCCCACAGCCGCGGCAGCGGCGGCTCCAGAGGCGTGCAACAGCCATGCTGAAATGTAGGAGTGGAGAGAAAAGAAAAAATGAATGCCCTTCTTGGTCAAACAAGGGGTACGGTGGTGTGATCCGCTGTACCACTCGCTGTCCCTCAAATGCTACGGGGAGGCGAGGGTTGGCCGAGGGCAAAATGCTCTCGGGCCGAGAACTTGAGGGGAGGAGGAAGAAGAGGAGGACGAAGAGGAGGACGAAGACGAGGACGAGGAGGAGGATGAGGAGGCAAAACGGAAGGGGGAGGGCCCACACGGACAGGCAAAAAAGTGGACAGTTCAGGGGGTGGGTGGGCGTCATCGTACGCACTCGCTGGGGAGCCTGGCCGAAGACACGGGCGACCACAGCCCGTCATGGCGCGCGGGGCGCGCCAGGGGCGGGGACGGCGCCCAGGGCGCCGCCAAGGCGGGTGTCCGCCGCCGACCCGCAAGAGAAATGCTCATGCCTGCGCTTCTTCTTCTTGGAGTGCTACGGTGCCCCCATCGAACTTAAGGACCACATCCCAGAAATAAGTTCGAGCTCCCCGAAAAGTTTCGAAAGAGTGTCGAACAAGTGTCGGAACAATGTCGGACGAGTGTCCCCCAGGGCACCACACGTGAAAACCCTAGAGTTTCGGTACTTCTTTGGTGCTCGTAATTCTTTCTGGCGATGAAGGCTAAAGTAGGTTGGAACATCGCGCGAACGTGAGGAACCCTACATGAGCAACGAGGTCCCTTGTTCCATGAGCTATGAGTTTCGATGTCCAAGCGAGCGAATAGCTAAAGAAAACCCCAGGCAAGCTGCGAAACGACTGGGGAACACGGCACCCCTCCCAGACGAAAAGGGCTCCTTCTGCAGCGCCCCGACTGTAGTCTTAGGTCAGGCATGTCCCCCTACAGGCGGAATAAAAAATACCCCAAATTAGTCAACAAATACTCAAACAATCGTCTCCTCACTATTTTTTGACTATTGTTGAATATTCCTCCTGTAGAGGGACGTGCCCGACTTAAGGCAAGCTGTGAAACGACTAAGGAACACGGAACCCCTCCCAGACGAAAAGGGCTCCTTCTGCAGCGCCCCGACTGCAATGCTCCCGCCCCGTGAGGCGGCACGTATAGGGGGGTAATCACGACTCTGGGGGGAGAACCACCGCGCTGACATTAGGTCGGGCGCGTCCTCCTATGGGCGGAAGACATAGTCTAAACAACACGCACATACACCATCTTGGACGAACAACAAAACATCAACAAGAAAAATTAAACGTAAGCCAGCAATATTCAAAAAATGCTCAAAGATACTAGGAAAATCGTCCCCAGACGATTTTTGACCGTTTTTCAAGTTGCCCCTTGTAGAGGGACACGCCCGACTTCACACAGGCATCGGCGACGCCTCGCCGCCAAATCGGCGGCAGGCCCCCCACAGCGACGCCGCACTTTCCCCGGGCGAGGTGAACCCTCGGGCGACAAGAAAGGTTGAGCAGGGACCGACCGTCCAGGCATTCCTATAGGCCAACCACGATATGTTCTAAAAACAAAGCGATGTTCTTAAAACATAAACCCGATGTGCTAAAACAAGACAGTCTCAGCCAGAAATGATCTAAGAACATTTCGTGCAGACCACAAAAAGTTCTCAGAACATTCTTTGGTAGGTCTGTAGGCGAGCTAGGGCGCTTTGCCACTGCTTGAGAAGGAGCGATTGGGGCCAATGGTTTCCAAGTCGGGGCTCCTCGGGCTCCTCGGCCTCCTGCTCGGGCCTCCTCGGGCTCCTCCTCGGCCTCCTCGGGCTCCTCCTCGGCCTCCCAGGTCCCCCACAGCGACTCCGCATTTTTCCCGGGCGAGGCGGACCATCGGGCGGCAAGGAAAGATCGAGTGGGGGTCGATGCGCCAGCATGGGCTGGTTTCGCCTGCGGCTGGTTTCGCCGGCGCTGGTTTCGCCGGCGCTGGTTTTGCCGTCGCCGCTATCGGCGTCGCCGCCGCCGCCGCCGCCGTCTCGTCGTCGTCGTCGTCGTCGTCGTCGTCGTCGTCGTCGTCGTCGTCGTCGTCGTCGTCGGGTCGGGCGGTACGTTAAACTGTGGGGTACGCTCGATGTACCCCGCCTGAACAAATCCCCCCATGGTTAGCAAGTCGTTCCGGGACGATGCGGGCACCCTCGGAGCGCCTTCGACGAGGCGCGGCTGCTGGAGAGCATGCCGAGGCTGGGAAGCCGCCGAGAGCAGACGACCACGCCCGAAAGCCTCGAACCTCGAAACTTCGCCCCCTCCCCTTTCGGGGGGAACGAAAGGGGGGGATAGCAAAGGGTAGGGTAGAGAACCAGCTCACGTAGCTGATTTTCCCAGCGCCTCCCGGCGCCGGGAGGCGCCCATGTATCGAGGAATGGGCCCGGCGGCGGGGCCGAAACCAGCTGCATGCAGCAGATTTCGTACCCCCCCCCCTTTCCCTATCCCCCCCTTTCGTTCGGCCCGACCCTTGCTCCTCCCCTTGGGCCATCCGCCTGTTGCTGCCGCCAACCAAGCGACAAGAAGAAACGGGTCTTACACGCCATGACGCCAAGACGGACCTCACGCCGCGGCCTACGCGGGCCGCCAGCGTGGCACGCCACAATGGAAACGAGGGCACTTACGCGCGACCTTACACGGGATGCTTCCGCGCGAATGCCAGCGCGGTCGACCCGATTTTCTTGAGGGACAATAATACGGGAGGACTTGCACAGGGGGGGGACACATCGACCTGGAATCGGCGGTACATCGCCGACAGGCCCCCGATAGCGCATCCGCACACTTCTGGGCAGCTTGGGGCCATGGGCCATGGGCCATGGGGCCCCTACCGGCGATCATTGGGCGATGGGGGGTCGATGCGGCCCCCCCTGTGCGCGGTCCGTCACCGCACGGTGTTGGGACCTGGGGGGCGACCCCAGCCGCCCGAGACGTCCTCGGCGAACGACCCGAGTCCCAAAACCGTGCGGTGACCCCGATGAATCCCCACCGACTCCCCACACGGCGTGGTCACCAGGAAGAGGAGTCGGAGGAGGAGGAGGAGGAGGAGGAGGAGGCGGAGGAGGGGGAGGAGGAGGAGGAGGAGGAGGAGGAGGAGGAGGAGGAGGAGGAGGAGGAAAACCCCGACCCCGCTTAAGGGGACTCCGATCCGTCGCTCCGCTCTCTGTCCGCCAGCCGGCGGCACGCCCCCCCCCCGCCTTCTCGCAGGGCGAGGGCGCCGTCCACGCGCGCCAGGCTACCAGCCGCTCGACAGCTGGCGCGTGGGCCTGCGCGGCGTGCCCCCCGGCGCACGCTGGCCGGGGGGGGGGGGTGTCTGGACTTGGCGGCGCACGCAAGGGGGGCGGCGCTGACTTGATGCTGCCCCCTGTCGTGCTTGAGGACCACGTCCCACAAATAATCTCGAGCGCCCAGGAGCAGTGTCGAGACGGCGTCGAGCGAGCATCGCCTCCCAGGGCCCGGCGCGTGAAGACCCTCCAGTTTCAGTGCTGTCCTGGCGCTCGAGATCCTTTCTGGTGGCCAAGGCTAGAGTTGGCTGGTCCATCGTAGCGCTAGCTCCCAAACACCCGGCGCCGAGGCCAGCGGGGACCGAGCGGGGGCCCGAAGAAAGGCGAACGAGCGAGGGCCACAAGAAGACACGCGGCGTCCGAGAGTTGAGACACAGGGAGGAAGGAATAGAGAGGGAGGGAGAGGGGGGGGCGGGCCAAGCTGGGTGCGCTCGCGCAACATCCGGCGTTCGATCCCTCCGGCACAGCCCTCTTAACTGCAACTGCTCTTGCTCTCCGTCCGTGGACGCTTGTCATGGCCGACCTGGAGCTCCAAGAACGACCCCGTCGTACGATGCAACATCGGGAGGTGGGGGCTGCGTACATATGTGGAGCAGGTGGCGGGTGGACAGGATGAGTAAAAGAAAGAGAAGGAAGCAGAAGGAGGAGGACGATGACAAACAGCAGCAGCAGCAGCAGGAACTCGAGCGGAAGGAGCGGGAGGATCAGGAGGACCAGGGGAAGGCCGATGAGGGGAGGTGAGGGGGGCGACAACGATGAGGATGGACTCGGATCAAGCAAAGTGGCCTGCTCTGGGGCGAGAGCGCCATTCTGAACGATGCGAACAGTGCGTCGACTAACATGAGGCCCACGCTGCAGCGGGAACACATTTTTGAAAAACCGAAGACCACTCGGCTTGGAATACAAACCGTACAGACAAAAACGCGTGTGTCCAATCTGGCGTGCGAAACAGCATGCGGAGAGGGCCGGATATCTTTCGGACAGGGCCAAGGGAGAGAGCAGAGTAGTATTCATAATGTGGAGCTGTCGAGAGAAATGACGAGACTTCGGGGCAGGGGAGGAAGGGAGGGAGGGAGAGCGTTAAAGGAAAGAGAAGGAGGGCGAGACTTGCGGGCCAAGCTAAGGCCTAGGGCAGGCAGGGTACGAGGGAGGGAGGGAGCGAGGGAGGGAGAGGGGAGACAGAAAACCGCATCAAGACTGGCGGATTCTCTGGACATCCGCTCGGGGCTGCCCCCTGAGGGCTGCAAGGGGCGCCATCCACGCGACCGGCCGGCGGGGGAGGGAGGGAGAAAGGGAGGGAAGGGCCAGAGGAAGCGGGGTCAGAAGGAAGAAGGATGTGGGGAGGAGGGGGCAGTCCGCGGCAAGGGCTGGATACCTTCGGTCGTTAGAAGTAGGTAGAAGCATGAGATAGGAAGGCGTTGAAAATATATTGGGTGTCCGCCCGCCCCCTAAGGAGGACGGAAAAGGTGAAGCCACTCGATCATTGAAGTAGGAAGGCTCCTAAAGTAGGATGGAACCTGGGAATCCAAAATAGCTACTTTCGACGACCGATGGGTATTCATTATGTGTATAGCACTGTATAGCTGTCAAGCTAGGTGCGCTCGCGCCAGATCTGACATCCTACCCCTCCCACCAATCCCTTCCCAAAGCGGTGGCTCTTCTTTTTTCCGCCGGCGGGTGTGATCGCGGACCTGGGACATGAGACACATCATGCGCAATCAGGAAAAAAAAGGAAGCTGCGTACACTGGAGAAGAGGGTGGTGGGTGAGCAGGAGGACGAGCAGGAAGAGGAGAACGATGAGGAAGGAGGAGTAGGACGAGGAGGAGGAGGAGGAGGCGGGGGAGGGAGGAGGAGGAGGAGGAGGAGGAGGAGGAGGAGGGGGAGGAGGAGGAGGAGGGAGGAGGACGAGGAGAAGCCGCAGCAGCGGGATCAGCGGCGGGATGCGCGAGAGGAGCGCGAAGACAAGGGGAAGCCAGTGAGGGGAAAACAGGGGGCAATAGCAAGAATGCAGTAGGGGCCCGATCACAAGAATCCCTCCACAAGAAACCCAACCCTGAGACCCCAGGAAGTCCATTGATTTTTGGTGTGGGGATGTCGCGCTCTCCATCGCAAAACCATCGAAACCCAAGAAACCCAGGGCACCCTGGAGGCAAGCAGGGTGTTTCTTGGCATGGGTCTCCATTGCAGTGGACTCGGATCCAACAAAGTGGCCCGCGCTGGGGCGAGAGCGCCGTTCTGAACAATGGGAGCAGGGCGACGATCCTGACACGAGGCCCACGCTGAAGTGGGAATTCTAAATTGAAGCACCGAGAATGTTCCGAGTCATTCCAAAAACCGTCGGGGAAAAAAACACTGACATCCGTTGAAAATGCCAGAGCACGCAGAGGCGGAACACTTTCAGGACGAGGCCGAGGGAGAGGGGGGGATAAGTACTCAAATCGATTATCTGTGAAAAAAGGAGGGGCATGATCCCGAACGGTAGTGGCGTGCGCAATTCTAGCCATTCGACCTAATTGGCTGCTCTCCGTGATCCTGTATTCTCTCGACTCTGTGCTCTTTCCTCTTCTACAAGAACGTTATCTCGACATCCCCTTTTCCCTCCCACCCCCTCCCCCCGGCCATCGTCGTCCCCCTCAATCATCCTCTCTTTGATTTGTTTTACGATTTATTTTGCAATCCGATTGGTGTTGGTGTTTCGCACTGGTGCTCCCGCTGCAGCGGGGGCCTCATGTTCGGAGCGGCGCTTCGCACCTGTCGTTCAGAAGGGCGCTACCGCCCCAACGCGGGCTACTTTTCTGAATCCGAATGTATCATCGTTGTCGCCCCACTCATTTTCCCTCCTCCGCCTTCCCCTGGTCCTCTGGCTCCTGCCGCTCCTGCCACTCCAACTCCTTCTGCCGCTGTTCGCCCCCGCCTTCCTCATTCCTGTTCCTCCTTCTTTTCCTCCTGCGCGCCCGCCACCTACTTCTCCAACGTGCGCAGCTCCCTTCGTTTCCGATTGCGCATAACACGAGGCAGTTCTCGTTGTAGTTGCATGTCTGCGAAGACATGCGCCAGGTTTTCCTCTTATTTTTTAAAGAAGAATAGTAATCATACTAAATCAGAGATGAGGGGGTGAAATCGAAGTGGAACGGAGAGCCCCCCTACCAGGAAATCCATTTCGGCTTCGTGTTCGTGCGTGCCGTGCGTGCGGGCGGGGCGAAGCTGCGTGGGCGGGCGAAAGGAAGATCTCCTGTGGCTGAGGCGCGGCCGTACCAAATGACTCCCTTCCGGCAACCGGTGGCGCGCGGTGTCCCGCCGGTGTCCCGCTGTGGCAGAGGCGCGGCCGGACCAAATGTCTCCCTTCCGGCAACCGGTGGCGCGCGGTGTCCCGCCGGTTCCCGCGGGTGTCCCGTCTGTGTCCCGCTGGTGATGGTGATGATGATGATGATGATGATGATGATGATGATGATGATGGTGGTGGTGATGATGGTGTCCCGATGATGATGATGATGATGATGATGATGATGATGATGATGATGATGATGATGATGATGATGATGATGATGATGTTGACGATGTTGATGATAATGATGATGACGGTGATGGTGGTGATGATGATGGTGTCCCGATGATGATATTGATGATGATGTTGCTGATGATGATGGTGTCCCGATGTTGGTGATGATGATGATGATGATGATAATGTTGATGATCATGATGATGTTGATGATGCTGGCATGATGGTGAGAAATGATGATGAAGATGATGGAAATGGTGTCCCGATGATGATAACGATGATGATGATGATGATGATAATGAGGTTGATGATGATGATGATGCTGCTGATGATGATGGTGTCCAGGTGATGATGATGATGTTGATGATGATGATGACGAAAATTGTCCCGATGTGATGTTGATGATGAGGATGATGAGGGGATGCTGATTTTGATGATGGTGGCCCGATGATGGTGATGATGCTGATGCTGATGCTGATGATGATGGTGTCCCTGTGATGATGATGATGGGGATGATGGTGATGATGATGATGATGATGATGGTAACGATGATGACGATGTCCCGATGATGATGATGATTTTGATGATGATGTTGCTGATGATGATGGTGTCCCGATGATGATTATGTTGCTGATGTTCATGATGATGATGATGATGCTGATATGATGATGATGATGATGATGATGATGGTGGTGTTCCGATGACCATGATGGTGATGGTGTCCCGATGATGATGTTGATGTTGATGATGATGATGATAGTGACGATGCTGGTGTTCCGATGATGATGACGGTGATGGTGGTGCTGATGATGTGGAGGATGGTGATGAGGTGATGATGATGATGGTGCCCCGATGATGCTGATGATGACGTTGATGACGATAATGTTGATGATGATGATGATGATGATGATGATGATGATGATGATGATGATGATGATGATGATGATGATGATGATGATGATGATGATGATGATTACGTTGATTGTGATGTCGATTGGGATTTCGATAGTGAAATCGATAGTGGGACCGAATGTGAGATCGATTCTGAGATCGATATTGAGATCGATAGAAGCGCGCGGTCAGGTTCTAGCCCAGGCTGGGGGCGCGCTAGAAGATCTTGGACAGCGCTATCAAGCACAGGCGCGTGACATAGTCGTGCCTCCTGAGGGCCTGTTGGGAACCTCTTGGGTCTTCGTGGGGGCATCTGAAGGGCTTCTGGGAGGTTCTCCGTGCTTCCTTAATTGGCTGTTGGAGGACCTTCTTGGGTGTTTCTCGGGGGGGCATCCTGGGGCTTCTTGGGGTCCCTTGGGGGCATCGTCAGGGTTCTCCGGGCAGTCGGAAAGTGATGTTCTGCAGTCTGAAGCAGTCAATTGGCTGTCTTGGCTGCGTGGAAGCCCGGCTTGAGGCCACATTGGGGCAATCCAGAAGCCTCCTGGGGCCTCCTTGAAGCAATTTTGACGCATCGAGAACACTGTTCGGCTATCTTGGGGCCCCGTGTACGTCTCCTGTGAGCCTTTTGGAGCCTGGTGGGGGGCATTGGGGGGCCTCGTCGGACCAGTTGGGGACTCTTGGAGCCTCCTGTGGGCCTCTTAGGGCGGAAAGCTCTGCTGTTGGGTTCGCGTTCCCCTTTCTGGGGCTCTCGTGGGGCCCTCTTGGGGCCCTCTTGGGGCCCTCTCCGGCCGTCTTGGGCGCCTCGGGCACCGTCTTGGGGCCCTCGTGGGCCGTCTTGGGGACCTCTTGGAGGCCTCTTCGGCTATCTTGGAGCGGCCGTTGGGGCCACTTGGGCCGTCTTGGAGCGTCGGGATGCCAAAGGCTGGGAACTCTAAAATCCATCAAAAGCCGGTGGGAAAACAATGCTTCTTGGAACCTCTTCGGCCTTCTGGGGAGCTTCTTGAGGGCCTCTTGGGTCCCATTGGGGGGCCTCTGGGACTTCCTGAGAGCCTCTTGGGGTGGAAGGCTCCGATTTTCGGTTCGTCTTACCCCTCTTGGGCCCCCCTTGGGGCCGTATTGGTGCCCTCTCGGGCTGTCTTGGGCCCTGTTGGAGGCCTCTTGGGTTATCTTGGATTGGTCTTGGAGGCCTTTTGGACCGCCTTGTAGCGTCAGGACGCCAAAAGGCTGAAAACTCGAACATCAATCAAAAACCTATGGCATGACATGGATTTTTGCCTGTTGGGGCCTTCCTGGGAGGCCTCTTGGATACTCTTCGGCCCCCTGGGGGGCTTCTCGGGGCCTCTTGGAGCCCGTTAGGGGCTTCTCGGGGCCTCCTGCGAGCCTCTCGGGGTGGAAGACTCGGATTTTCGGTTCGTGTCAACCCTCTTGGCTCCATATTGGGGCCGTCCTGGGGCCCTCTCGGGCCGCCTTGGGCGCCTCTGGCGCCGTCTTGGGACCCCCGTAGGCTGTCTTGTGACCGTCTTCGAGGCCTCTGGGGATGCCTTGGAGCGGAAATTAAAGCCTCTTGAGTCGTCGTGGAGCGTCAGGAAACTCAAAAGGCGAGAACTCGAAAATCGATCAAAAACCAAAGGAAAACAAATTAGTTGTGCCTCATGGGGTTCCCTGGGAGCCACCTTGGAGACCTCCTGGGGCGTCTTGGAGGCCTCTCGGATAGTCAGGGAGCAATTCTGGGGTGATCTCGGGCGGTCATTGGTCGTTTTCGTTGTCTGGAAACGCCAGGGCCGTCTTCGGACGACTTTACAAGGCCCCCAGCGCCACGGCAAGGCCTGGGCCTCGCCTCGTGCCCGCGGCAGGGCGTCCCTGGGCCGTCTCGGCGCCCTCGTGGGGGCCTGTTGGGGCGACATTGGGTGTCTGAAATCCATCAAAAACCTAAGGACAATCAATGATTTTGGCGTCCCTTCGGGCCGTGTTGGAAGCCTTGTGGGCCGTCTGGAGGCCATCTTGGGCGTGTTCGAACGAGATGTCCTCGTTTCGGGGCCTCTTGGGGGCCTGTTGCGCCCCTTTTCGACTGTGTTGGGGCTTTCTTGGGCCGTCTGGGGGCGGCCCTGGGCTGTCTCGGCGCCCTCTTGGAAGCCTGTTCGGAAGAGTTCTGGGTGTCCTGGACCGTCCTCCTTCAACGTCGGCGGCACTGGCCGTAAGACTTCCTGGGAACATGATTTGTTGGGGTGTCGTTGGGCGCCTCCGGAGGCTCCGGGGCCTGACGCGTTTCCGAGCATGGCGGCAGGTAGCGCTGCTTGGGACTCTCGTTTTTTTTATATCCTGGCAGGCGTTTATAAACATGGTTTGGGGAGAGGGCGGCAACCCGAGAATCATGTTCCCGGGAAGCTTTCCGGGAGCATGATTTGTTGGGCTCTCTTAAGAGGGGGGGCTCTGGGGGCTTACGGAGGGGCCCTTTTTGGCCTTGTCGGCAAGCCTATTGGAAACATGGCTGGGGCGGTGGGCGGAAGCCCAAGGAATCATGTTCCTGGAAAGTTCTGGGAAATACGATTTACCGTGGTCTATTGGGGGCCCGCAGGGGGCTTCCCTGGGGGGGCCCTTGGGGGCTTATTGGGGCTTCCGGCGGGCCTCTTGGGAGCCTCACGGGGCTTCTTGGGAGCCTCCTGATGGCCTCTGGGGGCGTCCTAGGAGCCTCTCAGGCCGGAGACCTTGAAATGTCGCGCTCTTCGGGCCCTCTTGGAACGCTCTTGGGGCTCTCTTGGGGCGCTCTCGAGGCCCTCTTGAATTATCTGGGGAGCCTCCTGGGCCGTCTCTGATCTTTCCTTGGGAGCCTCTTCGGCCGTCTTGGAGCGATCCGAAGGGCCTCTGACGCCGTCCGGGACCGTGGGGAGGCGGAACATGCGACAGCGCAAAAATGCGGGGCCCTCCAGGGGGGCCTCTAGAGGCGCTCTTGTGACGTTTTGGCGGCGTCGTCGGCCGTCCTGAGGCCATCTTCGGCGTGTCCGGGGCCTCTTGGAGTTGTCTTGGCAATCTTTAGGGCCCTCTTGGCGTGTCGTGGCGTGTTTGGGAGCGGGCCCGGGCAGTCCCGGAAGTCCTGGGGGCTGTTGAATGCTAGGTGTTGTCTTGGAGGCGGAGGCTGTTGAGTGCATGGTGGCGCGTGCTACGCGGAAGGCGGGCGAGCGGCCAGGCGGGCGGCGGGCGGGCGGGCGGGTGGCGGGCGGGCGGGCGGGTTGGGATTTGAATGAATTCCTTAAGGGTGCTTTCTTGCAGCGGGAGCTTGTTGAGTACAGTGTGTTGCCTTGAAGACGGGGGCTGTTGACTACAGGGTGTTGTCTTGGAGACTGAAGCTGTTGAGTACAGAGTGGTGCGTGCTACGCGGACGGCGGGCGGGCGGCGGGTGCCCTAGGTGGTGGATCAAATTCCTCATGGGTGTTGGTTTGGATCTCGTGGTTGGCCTGACGGGGACGTCGTGAAGGCAGTTTCGCAGCTTCTCGGTAGCCATGTTGAGACCGTTGTGGGACCTCCTCGGGGCTGTTGCGTGGCCTCTTGAGGCCTTGTTTGGGTCTCCAGGGTGCCTCTCGGGGGCCTCCTGGGGCCTCTGGGGGGCTCCTTTGGGCATCCTGGGGCACTCTTCAAGCGGGAGGGTCGAATTTTGGAGTCGTGGTCCCCCTCTAGGGCGCATCTTGGGGCCGTCTTGGGGTTCTCTGGGGCGCCTCTGGGGCCGTCTGGGGGCCCTCTTGGGCCTTCTTGGGGCGCTCTTGGGGGCCTATGGAGCCGGCCTGGAACGTCGGACAGCCGAAAAGACTAGAAGGCCGAAATCTCTCCAAAACCCTCGTAAAATTGACGATTCAGGTCTCTTGAAGCGCTCGGGAGAGGCGTCTTGAAGCGTCGTGGAGTGCCTTGGGGGGGTTTCTCGGGCCGTCTTGGGCCTATCTTAGGCGTCCAGGAGCGGTCTTTCGGCGACTCGGGGCCCGCTTGGGCCGTCTGGGGAGCCTCTGGAGGCCCTCCTGGACTATGTTGGACCTCCCCGGCCGCCCCGTCCCCCCATGGGGGGTCGGGGCACCTGTTTGTGGGCCCCGGGCCTGCCCCCAGGGATATATATATATATATATATATATATATATATCTATGATATATATATATATAATATATATCTGTGTGTGTTGTATGTGTGTGTGTGTGTGTGGCGCAAGCGCACTTGCCCCGTTCCTCCCTCCATTCTCCCCTCGGTTTCCTCCCCCTCCCCTCCCTCCCCTCCCCCCCACCTCTCTTACCCGCCACCACCTCCCCCTCCTCCTTGACAACTCCTGCACCTGCGTATCCCACTTGTCCCGTCGCAAGGGAGCGGGGCGCCTGATCCCATCATGAACAGCGACAGTTGTCCCCTCTCTTCCTCGTCCTCCTCCTCCTCCTCCTCCTGCTGCTCCTCCTCCTCCTCCTTCTCCACCGCCTCCTCCTCCTCCTCTTCCCCTCCTCCTCGTCTTCCCCTGCTCCTCTTTGACTCATCCTCCCACTGATCCTTCTCCCACTCCTCCTCATACTCTTTCCTCCTCGACCTCTCCTCGTCCTCTTCCACCTCGACCTTCTCCTCGTCCTCCTCCTCCTCCTCCTCCTCCGCCTCCTCCTCCTCCTCCTCCCCATCCACCTCTTTCTTGTCTACCCCCGTTCCACTCATGCCCCTCCTCCTCCTCCTCCTCATCCGCCTCCTCCTCCTCCGCCTCCTCCTCCTCTTCTTCCCCTCCTCCTCATCATCCTCCTCCTTTCCTCTTCATCCTCCTCTTCCTCCTCCTCCTCCTCTTCCTCCTCCGCTTCCTCTTCCTCGTCCTCCCCATCCGCCTCTTTCTTGTCTGCCCCGGTTCCACTCGCCCCCCTCCTCCTCCTCCTCCTCTTCCTCCTCCTCCTCCGCCTCCTCCTCCTTTCCTCCTCCTCTTCCTCCTCCTCCCCCTCGTCCCCCTCCTCCCCCTCCTCCTCCTCCTCCTCCTCCTCTTCCTCCTCCGCTCCCTCTTCCCCTCCTCCTCGTCCTCCTCCTCTTTGACCCATCCTCCTACTGATCTCCCCATTCCTTCTCCCCCGCCCCCTCCTCCCCCGCCCCCCCTTCACCCCCTGTTTTTCCAGTCCGTTTCTTTGTAATTGAATCCCTTTCCCCTGTCGCGCCCCCAGGCGTTGTAAACTTGAAATTTGCAGCAGCTTCAAGGATGGAAACCGGCCGTTTCGACGAATGGCTCTCGTCTTAGCGCCGCGCGCATTCGTTTTGAACATTTGAAATAATATGAAGGATGCAAGGCGGGTGGTTTTCAAAATGCGGCTGTCGCTAAACGCCCCGCAAATGCAGCCTGAAAAATCACAGCAGCTTCAAGGATGGAGGGCAGCTCTTTTTTAACATGTGGCTCTCACTTTACTGCCGCGCACAGTCGCTTGAAATGTTTGCATCAATTTCAAGGAGTCGCATCGTCGATGTCCCAGGATTGGTGTTTTGGTAGCGCTTAGAACTGAAAAGTAACAACGGTCTCGTTGATTCGCGGAGTTGAAGCCCCATGCATGGTGTTCTGGCACGAAAGAGGACGGTCAGGACGCATGAATTACGTCGATTTGCGACGCTGAAGTCCCAAGGTATGAGTTTCGGCGCGATGTAGGATTGTCAGGACGCAACAATCACATTGACCCGCGACGCTGATTTCCCAGGGCAAGTGTTTGGTTGAGATGAGAAATTCTCAGACGGTTGTCTTCCTATGGACATTTCCCGCAATGCAAATATATTATTGTAGGGCCCAAGCGAAGAGGTAACTTGGAGGGAGGGTGTACTGCAACGTCGTTTATGCCTCTTGGGCTGGCACTGGTATTTCTGCTGCTGCTGCTGCTGCTCCTCCTCCTCCTCCTCCTCCCTCTCTTCCTCTTCCTCCACGCGCTGCAGCAAGGAAGACAACTTGCCCTTACCCGCCACCAGGCCCAGCTGATAGAAGTCACCCCGGAACATGACGATCGGGACTTTCCTAAACACCCAAACATGTGCCCCCGCTCCATGTACAGGTCCGCATCGCAAGTCTTTCTCGCCGCCCGGGCTCTGCACATAGGATACGACGCCGCTCCGAGAAGCGCGGGCGGCACCATGGACATCTCCTCCACGATGAGGGCCCCGAGGTCGTTTATGCGCCCCCCCGTCCCCCTCGTCGCCTTCTCCCCTCCCCTCCTCCTGCCCCCTCCTGCCCCCGCATCCCCCCTCCGGGCCGCGACGCAGGCCTGGGAGGAGGGTCCGTGTTCCCCGCGCCAGACCACGTCCACCCCCGCGCCCGGCCGCCACCGCCGCCGCTGTGGCTGACCTGACGGCCGCGGGTCGCCCCGGGCGGCCTTTCCTGGAGGCTCTTCCTTCTCTTCCATCTCCTCCTCTTCCTCCTCTTCCTTCTCCTATTCTCTTCCTTATCACCCTCCTCCTCCTTCTCATCATCCTCCTCCTCCTTCTCCTCCTCCTCCTCCTCCTCTTCCTCCTCCTCCTCCTCATCATCATCATCACTGTCATCATCAACACCATCGTCAACGACGTCGTGATAATCAAAATCACGGTGAGCACCATCCTCACGATCACCACCACCATCATGTTCATCGCCCATCGTCACTGTCATCGTCATCGTCATCAGCATAATCGGCGTCATCATCTTCATCTTCATCTTCATCTTCATCTTCATCTTCATCATCATCATCATCATCATCATCATCATCATCATCATCATCATCATCATCATCGTCATAGTCATCATCATCAACATCACCATCACCCTCACCCCCACCATCATCATCATCATCATCATCATCGTCATCATCATCAGCATCATCATCATCACAACCATCATCATCATCATCATCATCATCAGCCTCATCCTCATGCTCATGCTCATCCTCATACTCTTCTCCGCCTCCTTCTCCTCATCATCATTATCATCATCATCAGCATCAGCATCATTACAATCGTCATCAGCATCAGCATCATCATCAGCCTCATCATCATCAGCATCATCACCACCATCATCACCATCATCGTCATCATCGTCATCAGCACTATTATCATAACCACCACCATCACCATCATCACCATCATCATCATCATCATCATCATCATCATCATCATCATCATAATCATCATCATCATCATCATCATCATCATCATCATCTTCATCATCATCATCATCATCATCATCATCCTAATCAGCATCATCAGCATCGTCATCGTCGTCATCATCAGCATCATCAGCATCACCACCACCACCACCACCATCATCATCATCATCATCATCATCATTAGCATCATCATCATCATCATCATCATCATCATCATCATAATGGTGGTCTCTATCGTAATCACCGTCTTCATCTTCATCAGCATCCTCATCGCGCCCTCATAAATCATCAGCATTAGCATCAGCATGCTCATCGGCATTGTCATTATCAATAGCATATCCATCATCATCAGCATGACGATCACAACTATCAACATATTCGTCATCATCGGCATCAGCATCATCAGTATCCTCCTCATTATCATTATCATCATCATCGTCTACATCATCATCATCATCCATCCTCATCATCATCATCATCACAATCGTCATCATCATAATCGTCGTCGTCGTAGTTGTCGTGGTCGTCCTCATACTCATCATCATCCTCCTCCTTCTCATCGTCCTCCTCCTTCTCATCGTCCTCCTCCTCTTCCAACTAGTCATCGTCATCCTCCTCATTATCATCATCGTCATCACCATTATCATCATCATCATCTTTATCTTCATCACCATCACCATCACCATCATCATCATCATCATCATCATCATCATCATCATCATCATCACCACAATCGTCATCATCCAATACTTTCGGAAGGGTCTGAAACGATCTTCCAGTACTTTCTGAAGGGCTTGCCGCATGCTCATCCCGTCGTGCTTACGGACCACATCCCAGAAAAATAGTCTCGAGCACCCAGGAAAGTATCGAAAGCGTATCGAAACAGTGAGTATCGCCTCCCAGGGCCCAGCACGTGAAAACCCTCCAGTTTCTCGGTACTTTCTGGGTGCTCGGAATCCTTTCTGGCAGTCAGGGCTGAAGCAGGTTGGAACATCATACGCGGCTTGCTATCGCAATGGAGGCTGCTTTCCCAGGCGGTTCACGGACCGAGAGCAGACAGCTGGCACGTGCTCAGTCCGTTGCAGCGTCGCTGGCTGCCAGCGACACGACGCGGCCCTCGGGGCGTCAAGAGGCGCCGCGAGCAGCGTCCCAAGCGGACGCAGCGGGACAAGAGGCATCTACCTCAACAAGCTCGTGCAGGCATGATCGTGCAGGCATCGTGCAGGAGGAGGAGGAGGAGGGAGGAGGAGGGAGGAGGAGGAGGGAGGAGGAGGAGGGAGGGAGGAGGGAGCAGGACGTCTTCGCATCAATATTCCGCCCGCACGAAATACCTGCAAATAGCCCTGGACTTGGGCTGTGCCATCTACACGCTGTTCGGGCGCTGCGGTCGCTTGAACATGTTACTGGCCTGGTTCCTCCAAAATCCAGAGACGGTGGCCTGTCCAAGTGCAAGATTCTGCAGCAACCTCTCGGCAATGTGGGTATGTCTCCTGTCGCACTCTTTGGCGCGGGGCCTCAGGCAGTGGTTATGGAATCACGCCTCATGTCGGCACTGCGTCCCACATGCAATGGGGAGGACGAAGATCGGGGGCGCGCAAACATGGTTTGGCGGCTAGCGATCCATGGATTTGGCGCGCGGTCGCCAAAACTATGGATCGGGGGAGGTGCCCTCCCCAAAATGAGGCCGGTGCCGCCTCGTTTGGTGGCGGGAATCCGCGATTTCCCCTGGACACGGGACCCGTCGCTAATCCACGCCCCCTTGATCCATGTTTGCGATCGCCTGAGAAGATGCAATTATTGTGCAGGGACCGACCGTCCCGGCATTCCCATAAGACTACCACGAAGTGTTCTTCGAACCCCAAAATATTCGAATAACAGAAGCAATATTCTTACACCGTAAGCCCTATTTGTTAAAACAAGACAACCCCAGCCAACAATGTTCTAAGAACATGTCGTGCAAACCACAAGAGGTTCTTAGAACATTATTTGGCGGGCCTGTAGGTCAGCCGGGACGCCTCGCCACTGCTTGCTTTTAGAGCTTCACGCGATAGTGGGACCGAGCGTCGTGCCGATGAAGCCTTTCGACGTCGTCCCCCACCCTCCGTACGTGGACAAGCAAGCGTCTTCCGCGAGGGATAGGAGGACGAGGAGGAGGAGGAGGAGGAGGAGGACGAGGAGGAGGAGGAGGGGGAGGAGGGGGAGGAGGAGGAGGAGGAGGAGGAGGAGGAGGAGGAGGTGGAGGAGGAGAAGAGCAGGAGGAGGAGGGGGAAGGAGGAGGAGGGAGGAGGAGGAGAAGGAGGGAGGAGGAGGAGGAGAAGGAGGAGAGGAGGAGGAGGAGGAGGAGGAGGAGGAGGAGAAGAGAGGCGAAGAGGAGAGGAGGATGAGGAGGAGGACGAGGACGAGGAGGGCGAGGAGGAGGAGAAGGAGGACGGAGAGGAGGGAGAAGGACGAGGAGGAAGAGGAGGAGGAGGATGAGGGGGAGGAGACGAGAAGAAGGAGGAGGGGAGGGGGAGGGGGAGGGGAAGGAGGAGAGGAAGGAGAGAGGAGGAGGAGAGGAGGAGGAGAGGGGGATGAGGTGGGGAGGGAGGAGGAGGAGGAGGAGGGAGGAGGAGGAGGAGGAGGGAGGAGGAGGAGGGAGGAGGGAGGAGGGAGGAGGGAGGAGGGGGGAGGGGGGAGGGGACAAGCTAGGTGCGCTCGCGTCATATCTGACATCCTACCCCTCCCTCCCATCCCTTACCATGGCGCAGATCCCCTCTCTACTCGCACAGTCGGATGTCGAGCAGGGCAATGATCCCGAAAGGGTACGCGATGCATTGTAGAGCACGGCATGGCATGGCGTAGAAGAGCACCGCAAAGCGTAGTATCAACCTAGCATTGCATTGCATGCCGTGGCATGGCACGGGAAATGACGCCAGCGCTGCAGCGGGAGCACGAATCGAAACGAGCGGAAGCACGGAAATGACGCCAACGCTGCAGCGGGAGCACGATTCGGAACGAGCAGAAGCACGGAAATGAGGCCAGCGCTGCAGCGGGAACACGATTCGGAACGAGCGGGGCACGAAAATGAGGCCAGCGCCTCAGCGAGAGCAGCATTTTGGGAAAAAATGCAGGCGATAACCCTATGCTCTCGAGAATAAACACTAGGGGATAATAAAGTTCGGGGTTCAGGGGGAGATAATCAAAGTAGCCCACCAGACCTCAGCATAATCTCGAAGTAAGAGATGATCAAGAGGAGACCAAGCCGAGCACGTTTTGAGACATCCTTGGATTCTCGATCGGGGGACCGATCGAGGATCGAGCTTCTGTCTCGAGAGAGAGAAAGTGAAAGAGAGAGAGAGAAGAAGAGGAGATACTGAAAAGCAAGAGAGGAAGGAGAGGAGGAGAGGAAAGGAGAAGACAGGAGAGGAGCAAGAGGAGAGAGAGATAGAGAAACAGAGAGAGAAAGAAGACAGCGAGGAAATGATAAAAAAAAAAAAAAAAAAAAACATCATATTTTCCATGGATAATCAACCCCAGGGATGAACAAGTTCAGGGGGGCATGGGAGGAGAGAGAGAGAGAGAGAGAGAAAGAGAGAGAGAGAAGAAATAATGAAAATGAAGTTGAGAAGAAGAAGTGAAGAGGAGAAGTAGAAGAGGAGAGGAAGAGGAGAAGCAAAAAAATCAAGTTCCAAATATATCAGATATTATTTATAAACGCTGTATGAACATTGTTTTTTTAAGTGCTCGTGTAGGGTAGCTCATGTGCCTCACTTTCCCTGGATAATCAACCCCAGGGATAAACAAGTTCAGGGGCGCGTGGGGAGAGAGAGAGAGAGAGATAAAGAGAATGATAAAGAGAAAAAAAAGTGAAATGACAAAAAAAAATATTTAAAAAGAAATGGAGATACATAAATAAAGAGGAGAAGGAGAAGAGGAGAGCAGGAGAAAAACGAAACATCTCAAGTTTCAAATGTATTACATTTTATTTACAAGCGCTTTATGAAAATTAATTTTCTTAAGTGCTCGTGTAGGGTAGCTCATGTGCCTCACTTTCCGTGGATAATCAACCCCAGGGATAAACAAGTTCAGGGGCGCATGGGAGAGAGAGAGAGAGAGAGACAGAAACAGACAGAGATAGAAAAACAAATAAACGGCGAGAGAAACAGAAGAAGACAGATCCTGAGAAAAGTGTGATCGCTTCGCTTGATGTTGCTATTTCAACATAACTTGATCTTGCTATCTCAACATAACGTTCCGAGGTGATAATGAAGTTCGGCCTCCGCGCCCCCGCGCCCCCGACCAAACTCTCATTGGTCGACGATAAAAAAACTCTAACGACTTAAGGGGGGGGGGGTACATTATTATCGTGGGCATGGGGTTAACCCAACTCCGGGGAAACCTGGGTGTAAAAAACAGTACGCGGGGGGGAGGGTCGGCCACTTTCAAACCGTCATCAGGGGAAGAGGGAGAGTAGTATTCATATTGAGTAATTGTGGAGGAGGAGGAGGAGGAGGAGGAGGAGGAGACCCCTGGCGGGGGGAGGGCGGAGGCAGGGCGCCTGGGACCAGGCTCTTCGCCTGCCCAGCAGGACCTGCGCGGGGGATGGTGGCCGCAGCAGCGCAGCAGGACGACAATAAGACGTAGCTAGAGCGAGGATATAATCGGCTAAGGATCAACCGAGAATATCTGAGATCCTCCTCCTCCTCCTCCTCCTTCGCCTCCTCCTCCTCCTCCTCCTCGTCGTCCTCCTCCTCCTCCTGCTCTTCAAGGCCATACGCCTCCGTAAATGAAACAACAGTTGCGTCACCGAGGGAAGCGGGGATGGGAGGCTGGAGGTCGCTGGGGACACAGACTAATACGAAGCCAAGACGAGGATAAATTCGGGTGAAGGTAGTGGACGATCTCAGAGATCCGGCGGCTTTGGAGGACGTCTCGGCCGCCGCGGCCTTCTCAGAGCGTTCAAGGAGGACCCGGCGGACCCAAAGGGGTACGGACGGATGCCGAGGATGCCGAGGACGCCGAGGACGCTGAGGACGCCGAGGATGCCGAGAGTGCCGAGAACGCCGAGGATGCCGAGGATGCCGAGAGTGCCGAGGATGCAGAGGACGACAAGAATGACCCGACGGATGCCGAGAATGCCAGGAACGCCAAGGATGCCGAGGACGACCGGAGAAGGAAATCGCCATGGGCCCCTCGGCATGCTGCCCGGGCCTGCGGCGTCTTGACTGGTCACAGGTGCTCACACATAAGCAGAGGGATTTCGTCACGTGATGCGACGGTCCCCCCTCCCCACCCAATCCCCCTCCTCGTCTTCCTCTTTACATATCCTCCTCCTACTCCTCCTCCGATTCGCATCACGTGACGGATCCAAGTCGCCGAAGACAGGGCACCAGCTTGGGAAGCGAGGGCTGGACGCTGTGCCGAAAGCATTGTTTCACAACGCGGGCCCCCGGGGGGTCGAGACCGCTTCCCCGTGACCGTCGCTCGACGGCCCTGGGGTCAGGCGAGGGCCCACCAGGAGCCGAAAATGGCAGAACAAACCCTCCGCCATGCTCTTTTTTCGCGGCACGTGGGCGACGAAAAGCAGCGAGCCTTGCGCGACCTGACGTAGCATCTGTCAAGGACGGCGATCCCAGTCCCGCCGATATCTCCACGACCTCATGGCTGCCCCCACCCCAAGTGGTAAGCCCACAACCTTTTTTTATAATGACTTCAGTGTGGCCGAAAGGTGCGACCGGCGGCGGCGACGGGCAGGGAGGCCCCCGGGGAGCGGCGGCGCAGCGGGCCGTGCGGAGCTTCAGGCCGGAGCCGCTGCGCAGCCCCTGGGCGGCGCGGGGGGGGCGGGGGGCCGCGGGGCACGAGCGACCCAGGCGCTGTTGCGCACCTCCTCCTCCTCCTCCTCCTCCTCCTCCTCCTCCTCCTCCTCCTCCTGCCCTGTCCTGCTCCTCTCCTCCTCTCCCCTCCTCCACCTCCCTTCCTCCTCCTCCTCTCCTCCTCCTCCCTTCCTTTCCTCCGTTCGCCCCCTCCTCCCCTCCTCCTCCTCTCCTCCTCCTCCCTCCTCCTCCTCCTCCTCCTCCTCCTCCTCAGCCAATCCCCCTCCCCCTCCTCTTCCTCGTCCTCGTCCTCCTCTTCCTCCTCCTGCTCCTACCTCCGCCCCTCCTCCTCCTCCTCCTCCTCCTCCTCCTCCTCCTCCTCCTCCTCCTCCTCCGCTCCATCCCCCATCCCCTCCTCTTCCTCGGCCTTCCTCCTCCTCCTCCTCCTCCTCCTCCTCCTCCTCCTCCTCCTCCGCCCTCCTCCTTCTGCTCCTCTCCTGCTCCTGCTCCTGCTCCTCCACCTCCTCCTCCTCCTCCTCCTCCTCCTCCTCCTCCTTCTCTTCCCCATCCTTGGCGGTGTGCTTAGGGGGGCAGGCGGAGGGGGAAAACGTCTTAGAAGGAGGCTGCTTTTCAAAGGCGCCAGCCTTACATCTGCAGACTAGGCCCGCGCTTTCTGAGAGGCAGGGTGCTTCTAAGAAACATCCCCCCCTCCCCCTGCCCCCCTCTATCCGCCGCCGACATCCTCCTCCTCTCCGTCCTCCCCCTCCGCAGGACTGGAACAACCCAGGCGTTGCCCCAGATTCCGCCGGCCCCAGGCCACAGGCGCGCCAGGAGGCCACGACGGCGGCGGGGCCGGCCACCTACGGCGTCCACGAGCAAAGCGGGCCTTCTCCGAGGTCCTCCATAAAGCCTTCCACGGAGACACAGGAAGCTATGAATCTATAAACTCCTACACGTCTTCTAAAAATCTTCTAGAAGTCTTCAGAACTCATCAGGAGGCTGGGCCCCGCCGCCTTCTGCGAAGGCCTCCTCCTTCTCACTTCCCCCCTCTGCTGAGGGCGCCCGACTTCGCGCCCTCGCGCTGCGCGAGGCGCGAAGAAGCCTTCGCGTTCTCGCGCCGACCCCCATGGGGAGAAAAGGGGGATGAGGAAGCGGCGCCGAACCGCGAAGCGCGAATAGAGGGGAGGCCAGTCCACAACAAACCTTCCACAAGAAACCCAACCCTGAGGCCCCAGGACGTCCATGGATTTTTTTGTGCGGGCACATCACGCTTTCCATCGCAAAACCATCGAAATCCAAGGCACCCAGTGCACCCTGGAGGCAAGCAGGGTGTTTCTTGGCATGGGCCTCCACTGTAGCTTCCTCCTTCTCCTCCTCCACCTCCTCCTCCTCCTCCTCCTCATCCTACCCGTCCTCCTCCCCCTCCTCCTCATCCTCCTCCTCCTCTTTTCCTTCTCCTCCTCCTCCTCTTCCTCCTCCTCCTCCTCCTTCTCCTCCTCCTCCCCCTCCTCCTTCTTCTCGTCCTCGTCCTCGTCCTCGTCCTCGTCCACGTCCGCGTCCTCGTCCTCCTCTCCTCGCTCCTCCTCCTCCTCTCCCTCCTCCGCCTCCTCCCCTCCTCCCCCTCCTCCTCCCTCCTCCTCCTCCTCCGTCCTCCTCCTACTCCTCCTCCTCCTCCTCCTCCTCCTTCCTCCTCCTCCTCCTCCTCCTCCGCCTTCTCCTCCTCCTCCTCCTCTTCCTCCTCCTCCATTTCCTCCTCCTCCTCCTCCTCCTCCTCCTCCTCCTCAGCCTCCTCTTATTCCCTCCTCCTCTTCCCCTGCCCACCCTCCCCCCCCTTCGACCCCTCCCTCTCCTCCTCCTCCTCCTCCTCCTCCTCCTCCTCCTCCTCCTCCTCCCCTCCCTTTTCCCCGTACGAAAAAATCATCAAAACTGCGCGGCGAAAGTGGAGGAGGACAATTACGACATCAATTCCAACGCGCCGCCCGAGAAATCCAGCGCGGGGGGGAAACAACCCTACATAGTACGAAGAGGCCCCCCCGGGACCCAGGGGGGTTGTCATTTTCAAACGTCTACCTCCATGATCCTTCAGCTCCTCGGACATCCAGATGTCGCGACGCTCGGCCTCCAAGAACTGCCCAGCTCGTCGAGCAACATACTGCGTCAGCGGTTCCGTGGCCTCCCGTGAGCATTCGACGGGAGCCCTTGGGCCAGCCCTGCGTGGGTCGTCGCCCCCGCACTCGCCACTCATGACACCCCCCCGCCCGGGCAGCACGTCCAGCCACTGGCTGCTCGCCAGAAGTGGTCTCGCTCGCGTCGTCGCACGTTGCTGGCCAGACCCGTCGAACAATTTACGAAACTGAGCGCCGCCACTGCGGCACGTCGATATGGTGGACGACCTCTCCCAGGGCCAGTGGTGTCCCCAGCCCGGCCATGCCGGGGTGTCCGAGTAGTCACCCTTTCCGGGCATTGGCAGAACAAATCATTGGTTTTACTAAAGTTTTGGCCCCCATGTTGGCCTCCTGAGGGGGGGACCGTAATTGGGGACCCCCTCTTCTTTGATCGATGTCCTCCAAGATGGTCCCAACAGGCGCCCAGGAGGCCCCAAGAGGCCCCCAAGAGACCCCCAGGAGGACCCCAAGTGGCCCCAAGAGGCCTCCCCGAAGCACCCCAAGACGCCCAAGAGTCCCTCAGGACCGCCAAGAGACCCCAAAGACGTCCCAAGAGGCCTCCAACAAAAACCGCCCAAGAGATATCCCAAGGGGCTCCGAGAGGCATTCAGGAGACCTCCAAGAGACCCCCAAGAGGCTTCAAGAGGATCCCCGAGGCCCCAAAGATCACCCCCACCCGCTCCAAGAGGTTTCCAAACCAACTCCCAAGAAGCATACTAAGAGGATCTTATGTTCGTCATGCTTCCTCCTCCTCCTCCCTCCTCCTCCTCCTCCTCCTCCTCCTCCTCCTCCTCCTCCTCCTCCTCCTCCTCCTCCTCTCACTCCTCCTTCTCCTCCTCCTCCTCCACCCTTCCTCCTCCTCCTCCTCCCCTCCTCCTCCTCCTCCTCTCCTCCCCTCCCCACCTCCTCCACCTCCTCGCGCCACCGTCCTCCTTTCTCCTCCGCCTCCTTCTCCTTCTCCTCCTCCTTTCTTTTCCGTCATCCTCCTCCTCCCCTCCTCCTCCCCCTCCCCTCCTCCTCCTCCTCCTACCTCCTCCTGCTCCTCCTCCTCCCTGCTCCTCCTCCTCCTCCTCCTCCTCCTCCTCCCCCCCCTTATCCGCCTACTCATCATTCGAGAACCAGCACCACCAGCAGCAACAGCAGCAGTACTAGCAACATCACCAGCAACAACAATACCAGCAGGAGCAAGAGCACCAGCAATACGTGCAACCTTCGCCACAACAGATCTCCCAATTCACCGTTGTTGCCCGCTCTGGTTCATTATGTGCGTCTCGTCTTGCCAGTCTTCCTCACTTCCGTCCGATTTCTGGGGCATCGTTTCTGGATGGGCTGGTTGGGATACGCGAAGCGTCTAGAATCCCACCAGCCCTTTGGGCGTAGGTGGTCTAGAGTGTTTCCTCTGTTGCCCCTCCTACTTCCCCTTCGGGGAGGGGTTTATCACTGCACCCTATTAGTATACACCCCCCCTCCAAGCGACTGGGAGGCAACTGGGGTCCATGAGGGTACCCCCCCCACCATCCTTCGTAAAAAACGTACCACACACACTCTGCCTCCACCATCCCTTGTGCAGCACAATACAACACACACTCTGCCTCCAAATTCGGAGCATGCGCAGCGAACCCGATGCGGCCTCCCCCACCATCCCTGTCACAAAATCAATCGAGAGTACACTTGGCGGCGGCGGTGGCGGCGGCTGCGGCGGGGGCAGCGGCTGCGGCGGCTGCGGCTGCGGCGGCGGCGGCGGGGGCGGCGGCGGCGGCGGCGGGGGCGGC
>CAUYUJ010017341.1:212647-227647 GCA_963575745.1 Prorocentrum cordatum
CGGGGGGGCGCCGAGACATGCGAAAGCGCACGGTTACCCAGCGTCGAATCGGAAAATCGGATCGAATCGGAATGTGTGTGTGTGTGTGTGTGCGTGTGTGTCCGTGTGTGTTTTTGTGTGTGCGTGTGTGTGTGTGTGTGTGTGTTTGTGTGTGTGTGTGTGTGTGCGTGCGTGTGTGTCCGTGTGTTTTTGTGTGTGCGTGTGTGTGTTTGTGTGTGTGTGCGAGTGTGTGTGTGTGTGTGGTGTGTGCGTGTGTGCGTGTGCGCGTGTGTGCGTGTGCGCGTGTGCGCGTGTGCGCGTGTGCGCGTGTGCGCGTGTGCGCGTGTGCGCGTGCGCGTGTGCGCGTGTGCGCGTGTGCGCGTGTGCGCGTGTGCGCGTGTGCGCGTGTGCGCGTGTGCGCGTGTGTGCGTGTGCGTGTGCGTGTGCGTGTGCGTGTGCGTACGTGTGCGTGTGTGTGTGTGTGTGTGTGTGTGTGTGTGTGTGCGTGTGTGTGTGTGTGTGTGCGTGTTGGAACGGCATCGCCTGGGCCTGGTCCCCCCCGCCTCACGCGGCTGCCTCTGGTTGCTGCTTCCCCCGGCTGCCCCGCGGCCGCCGCCCCGCCGCCTCGGGGCTGCCCCGCCGCCGCCTGGCCCCCATTCTGAGCGGGCCCGGTCTCTGTCTCCCTCCTTCCCGCGCAGGGCGTTCCCACTTTTCTTTGACGCGCGTTGCGGCTTAATTCGCATCTGTATGCCCTGTATTGGCCCTACCCGCCAGCGCAGTCACTCTGCCTAGCCGCCGACGCAAAAGTGTGCGCGTGTGTGTATGTTGGCTCGGGCCGGCGAGGAATCGAAATCGAATCGGGTCGGTTGCACCGGGGCGCACAACAGCGCCACGTAAGCGTCGGACCGCATCGGATCGGTGATCAATTCGAAATCAAATCGGATCGAGCAGGCCGAAATCGATACCGGATCGGATCGATCGGATCGAAGTGGGCCATGGAACGCCGAATCACGAGCGGCAGACGTATCCCGCGCCGTCGCGTTCTTGATTCTGGGGCGCGACCCCGCGGGCGCGCGGTCGCATCCGCGCGGAATACACCCCGCATCCACGGGGTCGCGGCCCAGGGGTCTGGCCCGCGAGGCCGCGGATGTGGACGTGCTCTCCGCCTGCGGGCGCAGGCGCTAGACGGGGTCAGTGATAGAGTAGACGGGCGTTGGTGTAGCAGTGTCTTTCGTCAGCGACCCCGCGAGGGTGGGAACTGGGACTGGGAGCGCGCGCCCGCCCCACCCTGCGGGCTCTGGCAGAATGGGGACGGCAAGCCAGCTCCCCTGCCCTGTTCGGCCAAGCCGGAAACAGCCGCTGCCCAAGCACGGGCAGCCCAAGCACGGGTACTCTGAACAAAACGGGCAGGGGCCAGACCGCCGCCAAACCCACGCCTCCACCCAAGGGCTCGCCACGACACGACGACGACGGGAACACGGACCGCCCGGCACGACCCCCAAGATCAAGGAACCCAAGGGGAGACACATGGCCTGAACGGGGAACTGCGCGCCAGGCGGCCCCCTGGGGAAGGGGGCCGCGCTTTGGCGGCCATCCCCACGCGCAAGGGCTTTTCGCACCAACGGCCCGGCGGTCCCCACCCCCGTCAAGGGAGCGTTCTTGGCCCCGACGCCGCCCCCCCAGCGGAGGGCGACCCCCTGGGGCTTGGTGTAGCGCGTAGCAGTGGGTGGGGGGAGGGAGAGGATGGGGGGGAAAATGCGCAGAAGGGAGCTGTGAAAAGTCGGATCGGGAGGGGGAGGGGCGGGAGAAACTGAAGGGGGCGGAGGGAAGGAGGGGGGGGGGAAGGGGGAGGGAAGGGGGAGGAGGGAAGGGGGAGGAGGGAAGGGGGAGGAGGGAAGGGGGAGTGGGAGGAGGATGGGGGAGGAGGGAACGGGGAGGACGGAAGGGGGAGGGAGCAGGGAAAGGGAAGAAGAACATGGCCAGGAAGAGGGAAAAGGGGGAGGGGTGGGGAGGCAGGGGGGAAAACACGAGGACAAGGGATGAAGGGTGGAAAGGAGCAACAGAGGGAAGGGGGAAAGAAGGGTGGAGAACAAAGGGGAAGGAGGATGAGCAGGCAGCCAGGCAGAAAAAAAGGAGGGACGAGACGGATGAACGCTAGGGTCCTCCTCGTTTTCGTCCTGCCTTCCCTCCTCGTCATCACCGGTATCACTCGATGTTCCTTCCGCCACCTCCTCCACCATCCCTCCTCCCCCTCCTCTTCTGCTTCCTCCTCCTCTTCTTTCGTTTCCGCTTCCTCCTCCTCCTCCTCCTCCTCCTCCTCTTCCTCCTCCTCCTCCTCCTCCCCATATTCCTCCTCCTCCTCCTCCTTCTCCTCCTCCTCCTACTAAACCACGGAATAGAACGTTGGCTCGCAATTGCTCCGAATCGGCTCCCTTTTGGAGAAGTGCAAGCACGCGCGAAAACACGCAAAACCACGCGCCTGCACGCACGCACGCACGCCGCACACAGACACAGACATAGACACAGACACAGACACAGACACAGACACAGAAACACACAGACACACATACACACAACATGTCGTTCTGGCGCGCAACGGTACGTGCCGCGTAAAAAAATCAATGTGCCTCCCTGTGCACCATGAGTTGGATGGGGGAAAGGAGATGGAGGACAAGCAGGAGGAGGTCGAGGAGGAGGACGAGGAGGCGGAGGAGGAGGAGGACGAGGTGGAGGACCCCCTTCCCCCTCCAACTTATCAGGCCCACCAGGGGAGCGGCCGCGGGAGAGGCGGGCGAGGCTACAGCGCTCACGCGGCGGGGCCCGCTGCGGAGCGGCCAGGGCGGCCGGCCAGGGCCGCGCCCCCGGCAGCGGGCGCGGGGCGGCGTCGCAGCCACGCCCAGGGACCCAGGAACACACACACACACACACACACACACACACGCACACACGCACGCACGCACGCACGCACGCACGCACGCACGCACAACCACCCACCCACCCACGCACACACACGCACGCACACATTCACACACACACACACACACGCGCACAAACACGCTCTCTCTCTCACACACACACACACGCACGCACGCACGCACGCACGCACGCACGCACACCACGCACACACGCACATACACACACCCACACACACACACACGCACGCACGCACGCACGCACACCCACACACGCACACACACACACACGGACACATACGCACACGCGCACACATGCACGCACGCGCTCGCACGCACGCGCGCGCACCTACACACACACACACGCACGCACGCACACCCACGCACACACGCACACCCACGCACACACCCGCACCACACACCCACACACACACACACACACACACACACACACACACACACACACACACACACACACACACACACACACACACACACACACACACACACACACACACACACACACACCAACACCCACACACACACACACACACACGTACGCACGCACGCACGCACGCACGCACGCACACACACACACACACACACTTTTCCTCCACCAGCGAGGTGACGACACCGTCGCGAACGCTCGAGTGGAACGCGCATCGCGCGTGCGAGCTGAACCCAACACTGTGGATGGGGGCAGGCGGGAGAGACCGCGAGCAGGCTTGCAGGAGACGAGCTGCGCCGAGGTCCAACGTGGACAGAGATGGACAAGGCGCGATCACACGAAACACACGCACAGACACGCACAGACACACACACACACACAACACATACACACAACACACACACACACACTTTTTGCGTCGGCGGCTAGGCAGGGTAACTGCGCTGGCTGAGGGCTGCCTAAACGGGGACACCGTTGTAGCGAATTGTGCCGCCGTGCAGGAGAGAGGGGAAAAGCAGAGGAAGCGGCCGAAAGAGGAGGCGGAAGGAGCGAGCCGCTCAGGGCACACAAACACACACATTCCTCGTTCATCCCTGCTCTGCAGGCTCCCTCCTGAAAGAGCCACGGGCGCCACGATTGGCCAGCCTCCCTTGGGAAGGCGAGACCCGCTCCAAGGGGTGAAGCATCGACCTGGAATCGGCGATCCATCGCCGACAGAATGCACGCTCCTGGGCGGGGTGGGCTGTTGGGCTTCTGTCGGTGATGACTGGGCGATTACGGGTCGACGCATCCCCCTAAGCCTCTCTCATAGTCTTAGGTCGGGCCTGCCCCCCTACAGGCCGATTTTGGACGAAAAATATGAAAATACCGAAACCATGCCCCCAAAATACTCGACAGTGTGAATAAAAGTCGTCCCCCGACTATTTTTTGACTATTTTTGAATTTTCCTCCTGTGGAGGGACACGCCCGACTGAACGTGGCTTCGGAGCAGAACTCGGGCCTCTGGCGGCCGCTCGGGACGATGCGGGCACCCCCGAGGAGGCCCTCGGGGAGGCGCAGCCTCCGACGGCATCCCGAGGCTGGAAAGAGCCGCCGAGAACCCACGACAACGCCCGAAGTCATCGAGCCTCGGACCTTTCGTCCCCCCTTCACGAATCCCCCGTAACTCGGGGGCGCGCAGACATGGATTAGCGATCCATAGATTTGGCGCGCGGTCGCCTAATCCATAGATCATCCGGGGAGGCGCCCTCCCCAAAATGCGGCCAGTGCCGCCCTCGTTCGGCGGCGGAAATCCGCGATTCCCCATGGAAACGGGAAACGTCGCCAATCCACGCCCCCTTGATCCATGTGTGCGATCGCCTGACTTTCGTCCCCCTTAAACAAAACCCCCTAACGTTGCCACTCTGAGCCCATCTCTCCTAACGTTGCCCCTGACCTCCTCATGCCTACAAGGGTCGGCGGGGGGCGTTTGGGTGTGCCGGCGGGGGCGCAACGCTCACAATCGTCCAACCGCTCGATCTTGTCCTGCAACGTGATGCTGACGTCGCGGCTGATCTGTGGGTCGTGCTCCCTCTGCTTCGCTGATCTCCTCCCTCCCTCTCCTCCTCCTCCTCCTCTTCCTCCTCCTCCTCCTCGTCCTTCACCTCCTCCTCCTCAATCCCACCAGCCTTCTGGGCGTAGGTCGTCGAACGATATCTGTCTTTCCTCTTACAAAACTCTTTCCCTTTGGGGGGGGTACCCTCCTCCTCCTCTCCTCCCCTCCCTGAGGTTTTTGTTCGGGGATTCAGTGAGGCGTCAGTGGGTCCGTTTTCGCCCAATGTGGCTCCTACAGGGCCTCCAATGCTCCAAGACGGCTTTCAAGGCGGCTCAAGATAGCCGCAAATGGTTCAATATAGCTGCCGACATGCCTCCAAGAGGCCCCATGACGGCCACATGACGGCTCCAAGTGCCTTGGGAGCACTCTAAAGACCCCCCCAAGAAGCCAACATCCTTGAAACACCAGAAAGGAAAAGAGGAAAGGCAATTATTTGTGCCTTCTCGCTGTTTCGCTCCCGATGCGACTTCGAAGGCTCAAGATGGCGCCAAGATGGCCCAAGAGAGCCCTAAGAGGCCGCCAAGACAAAGGATCCTACCTAACACTTTGATCGATGGCCTCAAAGATGGCCTCAAGAGGTCCTCCAAGGCTCCCGACGGATTCCCAAAAGGGCCCCGAAAGGACCCCAAGAGGGCACCAATACGGCCCCAAGACGGCCCCAAGGCGGCCATAAGAGCACCCCAGAGCGCCCCACGAGCGTCCCACGTGCCCCAAGAGGCGGTTGCCTCCTCCTCCTCCTCCTCCTCCTCCTCCTCCTCCTCCTCCTCCTCCTCCTCTGTCTCATCTTCCTCCTCGTATCTTCTTCCTCTTCTTCTTTCTCCTCCTCCTCCTCCTCCTCATCATCATCACCATCACCACCATCATCATCATCATCATCGTCATCATCAGCATCATCATCATCACCACCACCACCATCACCATCACCATTATCATCATCAGCAGCATCATCATGTTCCTCTTCGTCATCCTTATCCTGCCCACTCGTCGTCATCCTGCTCTTGCAACTGAGCTCCTGCCTGTCTTCATGCTTCGTGCTCATCTGCCCCCCCTGCCCTTCTACACTAGTTCCCCTCCCGCCGTTGCTCGTTTGTTCTGCCCTTCTCTTTCGATCCATTGAAACAGATCTTCCCGTTTCCCCAAACCTCCCTCCACCCTCCCTCTCTCTCAAAGCGTTTTCGTTATCTCTATCTCTCTCTATTCCCTCTCTCTCTCTCTCTCTCTCCCCCTCTCTCTATACATGTGTGTTATCCATGCGGTGTAAGTGTCTCCATCGTTCTCCCCCTCTCTCTCTCATTAGAAACCCGTGTATGTTTCTCTCTCTCTCTCTCTTTATTTATCTCTCTCTCTCTCTCTCGCTCTCGCTCTCTCTATCTCTCTCCCTGTCTCTCTCTCTCTCTCTCTCTTTCGAACTATCCCTCTCCATAATAAAAGTGTATGTGTACGTGGGGGCCTAGTCAATTCGGAAAACATGATAACCATGGTTGGCCCCGGACGATGTTTGTAAGAATATGGGTGATGCAATCTACGTTGTGCACGTCATGTGCTGCAAGCTATGTGACTTAAGCTACGTGGCACAACGTATGCGGTGTAAGCTATATGTGTGGTGCATTGTTGGTGGCATCCCCGCGGGAACTCAAATTGTTCAAACAAAGTTGTGTGGGATGCGCGCGCGCGGCGACGCGCGCGTGTGCAAGTTCGCCCCATCCTTGCAAGGGGGCATTGAAACTGTGATGGTTTCCGACAAACGAGTGCGACAACATGATATATGGTGCAGAAGATGGCGGGGAGGGGTCGGTACAGTACTCGATGGGATGATACGACCTGATATATATATATATATATATATATATATATAGAATGGACGAAAAAGAAAAACCATTGGCAAATTGCACTACGAAAAGAACGGGCGGTTAATTCCGCCCTCGAAACGGGTGGTCGATCCAACTTCCTTGTAAGAAACGAAAGGTAATGCCCTGCCAAACCTGACGTGGTCAACTCCATTACCCGCGCAATCATCCCATCCACCCACCCGCAACTAGGTTTGCAAAGCCCATGTGGCAGCGATTGCGATGACTGCTTGGCGCGCGCTGCGTCACGCGCGGGCGCACGTCCGCACACGCTCTGCAAAATAATCTTGAAAATTGATCGCAGTTGATGGAAAACTGTATGCGCGTGTAGCGTTTTGTTGTAGAGGAATGTGGGGGGAGGGGGTCGCACTTGGCTTGGATGGGACGGTGTGGCATCAGCATCAGCGTCAGCATCATAAGCATCAGCATCAGCATCCTCATCATAAGCATCCTCAGCATCCTCATCATAAGCATCAGCATCAGCATCAGCGTCAGCATCATAATCAGCATAATCATCATAATCAACATCATCATCATCATCATCATCATCATCATCATCATCATCATGAGCAGCATCATCATCGTCATCATCATGATCATGATCATCATCATCGTCATCATCATCATCAACATCCTCGACCTGGAGCGGAGTCCAGAGGCGTCATGCCTATGGGCAATTTGATCTTCACCACGTCGTCGAAATCGCAGTGATCCCCCTCCTGCCCGATCCTTCTCTCTCATGCATGAGGCGTGGTAGCACAGTTAATGGCAACAACGGTGTCATCGACCAACCCTTTCCCCTCGTCCTCCGCATACGCACTCGGCTTATGATTCGTCTTCTTGTGTCTCCTGGTCCTCCTCCTCCTCCTCCCCCTCGGCCTGGAGCGGAGTTGCGATGTCCATGAGGAGCTTGACCTCCACCACGCATTTCGGGCCGAAATGGTAAGCCCTGATCAAGTCCTCGCCGCATCCGGAGCGGGATCAAGGAGGGCAGGTCACACAAAGAAGAAGAGGGGGAGGCAGAGGAGCAAGAGACAGGCATGCTCAAATGCCCCCGAACTGCCCAACTCAGGCTGGCATCGACGGTCTCATTGCGGCGCTGTCCTGCTGCCGTGCAGAAAGCGCATGCGAAGATGTTGGCCGCATGTCGGCAACGCCAAAAGAAGGCACAACTAGCAACGGAACAAGAACTCCGACACTTCTGGCGATGCCGCGTTCGGCAGGCGCGATACAGGCACGAACCAAGCAAGGACTGGGGTCCAAGCTTCGCTGCCTGAAAGAGCGGCCTGTCTCACCGAATATGAAGGGGCGAAACACTCAAGGAACAGGACATGGCAGGGTGAAGCGAGGAACAAGAAAAAAACGGGAAACAGGGGAACCTGGAGGAGGCAGAGGCCGATGGGGCGCAGGAACGGGCCCGGGGCGATGATGACGACGACGACGACGAAGACGACGAAGGCAACGACGAGGACGAGGACGACGACGAAGGCGGGCAATGGCACCTGCAGTGAAGAGCCCCACGCGGGGGAGGCCCTCGATTGCGTCACTTCCAGGGGAGCGAGCGGGGTGTTCGTTCGCAAGGTGGTGAAAAAAAGACGGTGGGCAGAACACTGCTCCGAGAGGCCACTCCCAAATGTCTTGGAACGCCACGCTGCGACGCGTTCGAAGGTGCGGGGGAGGGCCAGCGACCGCGTCATTTAGGAGGGGGGCGAGAGGGACGTTCGCACGGTGGTAACATAGGACGTCGGGCGTTCCGCAATGGAGGAGGAGAAAGAGAAGGAGAAGGAGAAGGAGGAGGAGGAGGAGGAGGAATGGGAGGAGGAGAAGGAGGAGGAGGAGGAGGAGGAGGAGGAGGAGGAGGAGGAAGAGGAGGAGGAGGAGGAGGAGGAGGAGGAGGGGGAGTGGGTGAGGAGGAGTGGGAGGCGGAGGAAGAGGAGGAGGAGGAGGAGGAGGAGGAAGAGTGGGTGAGGAGGAAGAGGAGGAGGATGAAGAGGAAGGGGAGGAGGAGGAGGAGGAGGAGGAGGAGGAGGAGTTTTGTGCTGGTGGGGCCAAGGGGTGCAGTCGAGACTAGCAGCCAGCGGCCTCGCGCTAAGGGCGCGAACATTGGGCTGACGGGCACCTCCCAGGCGGGGTGAGGAGGAGCAAGAAGGGGGGGCGAGTGCCTCCGTCAGGAAAAACACAAAAGTTCAAAAACGGGAGCGGACCCAGGACCAACCAGCCTCAAGCATCATCCTCCTCCTCGGAACCAGGAAGGACCACCAGGCCCTTAAATTTGTGGTCGAGGGCGAGTGCGCCAAAGGGGGTGGGGCGGGGTCCGACTCCCGAGGCCCGAAGCTCGATCCCGCTGCGGGGGTGGCAGCCGCGCCACAGCTTACGCAGGCGGCCCCACGCCACAGACCCACGCGGGCAGCTTCCGTGGCAATCTTGACCGAGCTTCTGGGTGTTGTGCTCACTATAAGCACCGCATACACTGCAGAACACAAAAGGGCCCACCGTCCATACGCGGTGGCCAGCTCCAGGTCTGCAGGGGGTGGCCTTCAAAATCTGGATCGTGCTCCCCGATCTCAGGCACCTGATGCACCTGAAGCCGCCCTTGGGAAACCAGACAGGGTCATGAGTGCCCTCGGGAGGCGCAGCATCATCCGAGAGCCGAGGGACGATTCGGCGCCCCCTCCGAAGCCCCACCTCGCGACGGGAGGCGGAGGCCAGACTTGGCCCTGCCCCGCGGATGGTCCTGGCCAAGTACTTACCTACATACTGGACCAGCCGATGGGAGCGGATCACTCGATCCTCGGCCTCCTGATCGGAGGGGTGCATGGCGGTTCCAGCGCGCGCCGTCTCATCAGCAGCCTTATTGCCTAGGCGCCTCCAACGAGCACCATCGTCAAGGTCGTCATCGCGCACACGCGCGTGACCCTTGACCTTAATCACAACGACCTCCCCCCCCAAGTCCGACACACGGTCCCAAACCCCCCCCCCATAAGTCGGCACAGGCGTGCAGCGCACCAGTGGTCTCACAACGTCCCTTACGGAAGCTGGAGACCACCCAATCACAGTCAGAGAGGTACTCATAGGGGCCAAGCATTACATTATCAAGATACATCTTGAGAGCAAAGAGTTCGGCAACCTCAGGGCTCTGGTTTAAACCTGGGAGGGGGCCGCACAGCGAGGCCAAGACATCCAGACCGCTCGAATTCACCTGGACAACTCCCCAGCCAGCACGGCGAAGTCTGGGGTCAGAGGCCACAAGCGAACGGCACGAGCCGTCTCCAAAACATGGGCCTTCAAAGGCCCCCGACGGGGGTCGCACGCGCCAGTGAACGAGCAGGTCCATCGTGGGACGAGGAAGCCAGGGCCGAGGGTCAGCCACGAGGCCGTGGCTCCAGAGGGGCCAGTCGGGGTGATTTAAGGCACCCTCTCGCAATGAAGGTGGCACTAGGTAGTCGCGACGGAAAGCCCAAGTGCACGCGCAGTCCCCCCAACACCAGTGCCCCACGGTCCCAGGGGCCTCACCGCAGAGCGAGCACATTGGGCTATCCCTCAGGCCGACACTGTGCAGCCGCTCATCCCCCCAGAACCCGTTGGCCGCAAGACATCGGAGCGTAGCCTTGTGCATGCCAGTCCAGTCGTCATCAGTACGGCTAGACACCAGGGCCTTCAAAGGGGCGAGGTAGGGTCCGTGGGAGAGGGTACTAAGGTAGCTATCTTCGCAGCGGGCCTTGTCAAGGAGCCAAGCCTCGACACCCCACTGCGCAACCATCCTCACTGTGCGGGGGCACTCACGACATAGATCAAGCACTTCACCGTCGGCAGTACACAACTTGCCCACACCCGTTCCAAGAGTCCAACCGATCCTGAAACAAGAAGCCAGCGCAGCCGAAACAGGGCCCGTGACCTGGCTCCAGGGTGTCTTGGCCCCTCTGAGGGCCTTGTCCGCGTTGAAGAGCATACGGCACAAAATCTCCCGAGGCATCCAGGCGTCCCAGAAGGCTTGGGCGAGCATGACAATGGGGTTCACCGTGCAAGGGTGCGCGGGGTCGATGGACGCGGTGTCTCCAGGAACCAGAGCCAGGTCTATGGTGAGGGATCTGCGGGCCGTGTGAGGGAACAGGGCCGCCCTCGCAGCCCTCCTGAGGGCCATCACTCCGCTCCACGACCTTCCAGTGACCCCGTCACCCCAGGTCCCAGCAGGGACCAGCCCCATGCTGACCAGCTGTTTGCACTTTCCCCTGGCCCTGCGAAGTGCTCGGATTTTTGCACAACGCCTTCTGACCTTGCCCAGGCGCCCCAGCCGCGTGCGCATGCCCTGCCGCTTGCCGCAGCTGTAGTCGCAGCCCAGGTTGCGGGTCGACAGGTCGCTGGCCTGCACGAGCGACGGGCAGCGCTTGCCGAGGTCCACGCTGGCCTGGTAGTCATTGCCGATGAGCTTGCCCTTCTTCTCGTTCAGCAGCAGCTCGGCGTCGTGGAGTGCACTCCTCGCCTGGCGGTAAGCCTTGCTGAGCTGCTGCACGACGGTGGGTCGAGTGCCTGTAGCCTGCATCTGGATGTCATCGACCACGTTGCCGACTGAGATGCCAGGCAGGCTCACCAGGTCATCCAAAATGGGAATAAGAAAAATGCGCATCATCAGGTCAGCGAATGAGCATCCTGCTACCACGCCACGCATCGGCGTCATCAGCTCGAAGACGATGCCTTCGAAGGATAGCAGCCTGGGCATGGAGTACAGCATGAGCAGTAGCCGTAGCAAGCACATGTTGAAGCCCAGGTCGGTAGCGCAGGTCGCCAGACGGTTCCAGCGGATGTACTCATAGGCCTTGGAGAGGTCCAGCAAGATGGAGAGGCAGGTCTTACCACTGTGTGTGGCCCACTCGCCAGCAGCCGCCTGCCTCCATACACAGGCCTCACAACTCTGACCTTCGGTGCCGAAGATGTAGCTGCGCTTGTTCTTGTCGGCCCACTTCGCGCCCGTGGTGGCCCGCAAGTATCGCGTCAGTGACCGCACCGTGCCAGGGAAGATGCCAATTGTGCGTCTCCCACCATCGGGCTTCGGAAGGAGAGCCTCGCGCATGACACGAATCGGGGCCGGGACGTAGCCAAGACGCAGCATCTGAGACCAGAGTACCGACAAGGTCTGTAGCGCATCATCGCTTAGAAAAATCAGATGTCGAGGGTGGACCACGTCACAGCCCAGCCCTGTGTCCGACTTGAAGGTGTGTGCTGTCTTCCGCAAGTCCTCGATCGACGGGAGCTCGATGTCCCCGACGTCCGTGGGCCAGCGCACGGCTGTGATGCCTTCGCCTTGGCCCCATAGGTCGTGCCACGGTTGAACAGCGTCACGTGCCTCCTCCACGAGAGACTTGGCAATGCCAGGTCCAGCCGCTGCATTGGTGCACGCCCAGGGGGCATCCTGCTTGATCCACTTGAAGGCGCGCCGCATGCCGCCATCAGCGGTGGCATCATGGGACCAGTCCACCCATGCCTTGTACCTGCGGTAGGAGGCCTGGCCAGCAGCGCGCTCGGCGCACTTCTCCAGGTCGTGCATCAGGTGGTCGAGGTCTTCCCCGCCCAACTGATCGAGTCGTCGGACGAGGGGCCGCCATGCCTCCCACATGTCGGGCCAGCGCGTGGGCTGCGGCAAGGTGAACCGCATAAGCCGCAGCTGCAGCCGACGCAGGCGTAGCTGTCCTTCAGCGCTAGGGTGGCGGCACACCGCGGCACGTCGCCAGCGCCACTCACGAAGCCTCTGGGCAAGCCATTGCCAGTGGCCCTCGCTGGGGTCAGCTGCTCCACGTCCTTTCGCTTGGTTGCGGCAGTGCATCTGCAGGGTCGAGTGCACCAGACGAGCGCCGTCGGACCTGCCACGGTACCGCTCAGGCTGCTCGCAGCCGAAGTGCTGGAGCAGCTCGTCCTCGTAGCGCCGCAACCGCGCGCTGAAGGCCCCGTCCAGGCTGTCGCGGTCGTGGGCTGCAGCAGCCGCCTCGCTTGCCGCCTGCCAGTCAGGTCCTGGAAGCTGGGGGCCTACCAGTTGGCTCGAAGGGAAGGCCTTGGCCATGTGGGCCTTGCGCACCATGAGCGGGATCTGCGACACGTCCAGCTCGAGGATGACGCCCTTGTGCGGCGTGACCGAGAGGCCGTCGAAGGTGCGAGCACGGCACCCATGCAGGTCGTGCCGCACGAGGAAGTAGTCGATGACCCTGGCGCTCGTGGCCGTGTAGCACGTGGCCTGGTCGGGCGCGACCACCTCGCCCTTCACCGCCTTGGGCCAACGGAGGCAGTTGAGGGACTCGGGCAGGTTCTGCCAGTCGCCGCCCAGGACGTATGGCCTGCCTGCGGCGTGCAATACGCTGCCGATCTGGAAGAGGAGGTCGAGGTTCACATCCTCCAGGTCCTTGCTGGTGTGCAGGTAGAGGCCCGCCAGCACCAGCCCCTCCTTAGGCCCCAGGTCGGTGGTCCAGAAACCCTGACGAGCCGTACCAGCCGCATGGATACCGTCATGGTCGAACTGCAGGCGTCTGAAGGCGACGTGCGGCCTGGCCAGGAGGCCGATACCGCCAGTGGTGCCGTCGCCGTTGCCCGTGCGCCGAGCAGGGTATAGGTCAGCCTTCCACCCATGGGCCCTGGCGGCCTTCAGCGCCGACTCGATCCTGGCCTCCTCCAGGTGGTGCTCCTGGATGAGCACAGCCTGCACGTCATCGGGGATGCGCTTCTCCTCCAGTTGCGTGAGGAGGGAGCCCCAGCCCGTGACATTGACCGTCATGATCTTGCAGGCCTTGCCACGATGTCTCTGCGAGGCCCTGGGCGACGCGGCCCCATCAGGGCCCCCCCCTCCTTCTCTCACGCTAGCCGACCTGCGGCCGACCTGGTCCTCCAGGACCGACGCTGATGGCTCGGCGACCGTAACAGCTCTCGGAGAGACGGGGGGGTGATCACTCCGATACCCAAGAGGCCCAAGGGGGCAGCAGTCGGAGCACGCTATGGCTGGGAGCCTGCATCTGATGTCAGCTCCATTCCCACTCTGCAGTAAGACGTGCCCGGCTTGGGGTCGGGCTGCTCCAGCTCGAAGGCCCCGTCGACGACGTCGTCCAAGGCTGTGCGCGCGCCGAAAAGCCGTGGCGCTGCAGCGTGTACGAGAAGCAGGACAGCTGCCCGTGGAGCTCGCAGTCGCAGTGCCACCTGAGTCGTCAGGATCGCTGCCCTCGTAGTCGCTGACGGTCACCGTGTCAGAGCAGCCCGTGTGGGACGAGGCAGGCCTGGCCTCCTCTCCAACGGGGCGGCGAGGATCCACTCGAGTGTCAAAGAACTCCTGCTCCCTAATCATCGCCTCGGCGTGGAGGGCAAGCTGGTTGTCGTACTCATCGGGGTCGAGGGCCTCGAGGCTCCGTAGCCAGTCGTGGTAGTGGAAACGCGCTCGCCGCCGAGCACGGAATGCGCGCCTGCAAATGTCGATAGCCATATCAACTGCAGCAATATGAGGGTTGTCATGCCCATCCTGCTGGGCCTTCTCCATGACCAGCGGCCGCAGAAACGGGTGCGACAGGTAGTTGGCAACGTAGGGCGCGCAGTGCCGCCTCCAGTGCATCCCGTCCATGTCGTCGTCCAGGACGCGCGGGTCCTCCAACCAGTGCCCCGTGAATCTGCGAAGGGCACGTTCGAGCTCCCGCTGGAGCACGAGTGCGTTTTGCCTAGCAGGGTCCATATCTTTCCAGACGCAGTAATCAGGGCCAGCCACGGCCTGCATGTCATCATACGTCGGACCATCAAGATAGGTAGCCCCAGTGTTGGTGAAGGAGGTGCCGTCACTCTCGCCGCCTAGGTAGAAGTAGTTGTCGTGGACTGGACCAGGCGCCCCTGCGGGAGTGGAAGCAGAAAGTGAAGAGGAAGAAAACCACTGCGCGTCGTCGCAGTGCCCCATGTAGTAGTGGCCGTCCCAGACGTGGCACCTCCGACGAGGTGGATCGCCCACAAGCCCGAGAACGGCGAGATCTTCGTGACCGTGTAGATGCCGATGGTGGGGACCGACCCCGTCAAGGACGTCAAAGGGTCGGCCGTGGAGCAGTGGCGGCCCCGCCGCTGCTGCCAGCGCCGCGGCCAGCGCCCTTGGCCGCAGCAGCCAACCGCGCGCGCGCCGCCGCCACCACATCCTTGTCGCCATCGGCGACGAAGCCGCCAGGCTCGGCCGCTGGGCCAGCAGGCGCCGTGGGGCCTCCTGCCTCGCCTGCC
>CAUYUJ010017341.1:232647-239355 GCA_963575745.1 Prorocentrum cordatum
GAGCATGAGGCCTCTCACCCTTAGCACTGAGGGCCTGGGAAGCTCTGGCAGCACGCGAAACAATGTCCTGGGGAAAGGTCTCCTGCACAAGCTGGAGCTGCGGGGTGGGAGGTTTACCACGCTGGAGCGAGGGAGGGTGGGAGGAGTCGGGGACGTTCTCACCCACCTTGCCCACCCACTTCACCCAGGACTTCAAAACCTTGGTTCTGGAAGCGACGGCAGCGGCTTGCGGCGGCGGCAGTCGGAAAGCCTGGGCCGCCCACTTGGCGTGTCGGTCGGCCATGTCGTTGCCGAGCTTGTCACGAGCCGTAGCACGACCCGACAGGACATCCGCGCGCGAGGAGTGGGCAGGCACCTTGACAAAACGTACCGCCCCCCACAGCTCCGAACCGTCGAAACCCCAATCCTCAAGCCTGGCCCACACCTCGCGCCAGAGAAAACAGTGTGTGTCTAGCACCTGAATGGTGCGCACACGGCCTCTGGACAACACACCGTCGAAAACATACTTAGAATCAATGTGCAAGACGAGGGGCGGACATGCATGCTTGAGAAATTCTAGCAAGGCAGTCAACTCTGCCTCATTAATGGTGGGAAACTCAGAGAAGAGCGGGCCACACATCAGAGCAGAGACCTCACGGAGGGTGCGGGCGCCTCTGGACAGAGCAACCACGGCCCAGCCTCCTGAGGTCCAAGGTCCCATGTCCCCTTCAAAAATCGAGCCGTCCAGGAAAACATCTCCCGTGAGCCGATCAGGGGACCCATGGACCCAGAGCAGAGGAGGGAGGTCAGGAAGTAAGGGACGCTCTAAAATCGGCATCGGCACTAAACATCTCTCAGCGAGCAGCTGCGAGAGACTTCCATTGCTGGCGATTCCGCCTAGAGACTGACACAAGACATGTGGGTGCTCGAGCTGGGCCAGGCAGTGCGTGCTGCGCCGCGCCAGGCGGCCTCTGCCTCTCTCGCCTCCTCCCCCTCCGCCTCCTCCTCATCCTCCCTACCTCCTCCCTCCTGCCCCCCCCGCCTCCAGCCCTCCCTCCTCCTCGCACTGTTTCCCTCCTCCTCCTCCTCCTCCTCCTCCTCCTCCTCCTCCTCCTCCACCCCCTCCTCCCCCTCCTCATCCTCCTCCGCCAAGAAACCCAACCCTGAGACCCCAGGACGTCCATTGGTTTTTGGCGTGGGAGCGTCGCGCTTCCCATCGCAGAACCACCGAAACACAAGAAATCCAGGGCACCATAGAGGCGAGTAGGGTGTTTCTTGGCATGCGTTTCCACTGAAAACATAACTTCTGGGAGGTCTTCGCATATTTCCTGGATCGGCGCTGGACCCCTTCCATTGCGCGCGGAGCGCGCCAAGAGCAGCGTTGGAAGCGGCGCTGGAGGCGCCGCGGGGGGGCAACGCCAATGCAAGAAATCCGCACGGAGCTCCCACAGCTTGTCTTTGCGAAACGTGGTGTCCCTCGAGAAGATCACCAAATCAGCTACCTGCTGGTCGGAAGGTGTGGATGATGGAGCACCGCGGATTGTAGGAGTGCTGCGGGCCACACCGGAGACGAAACGGGAGAAGGCAGCACAGTGAGCTGGAGTCGGAGTTATGGAAGGCCCTCCCTCTTTCTCTTGCCCCTTCTCTACTCTCTCCTGCTCTCTCTCACTCTCTCTTGCACCCTGGGCTTCCCGAAAGATCCACACCTCCCTGTAAGCAGCAGGAGGAGGAGGACGAGATGGAGGAGGAGGAGGAGTGCTCAGTGGGAGAGCGGGGGGCGTGAAGTCCAGCTCGGCGTGCTCGACGTTCTCGGCGAGCTCGCAGACGGACGACAGGAACTCGTCGCTGGCCTCCCCGCGGCGCGCACGCCGAGAGGCACGACGGGGGAGCGGCAGTCGCGAGGAGGGTCGAGGATCGAGCAGGAGGATCGACAGGAGCGAGGAGCGAGGATCGAGGAGGATCGAGGAGGAGGAGATGGAGGAGGAGGAGGAGGAGCATCTTGTTTTGGACATGGGTGAGAGTCAAGCGCTCACTCCCTGGCAGACTCGCACAGCGACGAGGGGAACCGACGAGAGCCGAAACCGAAGCGCAGCGGAGGCCAGAACAGACACGAGCAGCGGAGGGGCCGACCGAAGGGAATCGAGGCCCGACGAGCCACGCAGGGATCTCAGCATGAACCAGCTGTAAGCGAAATCAAGGCAGCGCAGCTACCATGCCGCCTCTTGTCCTGACAGCGCCGATGCGCGTCGGGGCCGTGCCATCCAGGTGGCCGATGCGAGTTCGGTGGCGACATGCAGGGAGGCCCGGCACAAGCACCATCGGGAGGCTTGGCACGGGAAAGCTCCAGGAAGGACCGGTGGAGCCAGGCACGGGCATCGTCCTGGCGCGCCTGCCACCAGGGAGCACAAGGAACAACAGGACGTCCAGGAAGGCAAACTCCAGGAAGAATCTCCGCAGGATGTTGGGCACAAGCGTCTCCACCACGAGGATTTGAAGACGCATGCTCATCGTCACGGCGATCGGCTCTGGCCGGAAGATGGGGCCCAGCAGGTTGAACACCACTAGGCTCCGCCGCAGCACGATCCCCACCAGGACGCGCACCTCCAGCAAGAAATGGAAGTACTCCTGGATGCACGTCGCAAGCGTTACCCGCATCACTGTATCCTCTGCGAGGCTCGGCGCCAACATGCTCATCACAACGACGACCAGCTCCAGCAAGAAGACGAGTTCCAGCAGGAAGATGAGGTCCAGCTGGGAAGTCAACAAACAATTGAGCTCCAGCAGGAAGACGAGGACCACGGCGGAGCCGCGGGCGCATTCCCACAGCACCAGGGCTCGGCGAGGACCAAGGGCCGCCAAGCCCCGCATGCCGAAGAAACGGAGGTTGACCATAAGCGGGGCGACGTCGACGACCGGAACCACGGTCGACATCTTCATCAGGGTGGTCAGTGGGATCAGCACCTCGATCGTCATCAGCTCGCCGAAAATGTTGAAGCCAAAACGCTGAACCTCGGTCAGCCCGAAAGAGAATCGGCGCACACGGTGGATAACACGGTGGCGCACACGGCGCGCATTCCTTTGGTAAGGGGTGGGGGGGTTCGGCGTTGACCCAAGTGTTTGTCGCCAGTCGGGTGGAGGAGGGGGCCTATATTATCAAGAAGCAGTGAGATGGGCGACTCGTACTCCTCACTCCCCCTCCTACTCCTCACTCCTACTCCTCCTCCTCCTCCTCCTCCTCCTCCTCCTCCTCCTCCTCCCGTACTCTGCCTCCTACGCCCCTACGTCATCTTCGTCCTTCTCCTCCTCCTCCTCCTCCTCATCCTCTTCCTCATCTCTCCTCCTCCTCCTCCTCCTCCTCCTCCTCGCTCCTCCTCCTGATCCTCCTCATTCCTCTTCGCCCCTCGTCCGGCAGGCAGGATCTCAGAGGTGTGGCCCGCCCTCGGCGGAGGCATATCGACGACCAGCGAGGCGAGAGAAGGCGGGCGGAGGACCGACGAGGGCGGAGCCTCGGCGAGGATCGAGGCGGATGATCGACGAGGAGCGAAGCGGTAGGAGCGCCCAGAATCGAATCGATGAGTCGGATCGGCGATCGAAATAAATCGGAATCGGAAGCCATCAAAGTCGAATCGAATCGGAGGAGTTGAAACGTGCCTGCCTGAGGGGGGGGCGGAGCAACGGACGGAGGGCCTTTTGAGTGGCGCGCTCTCGGCAGACCCATCCACGACCAGCGACTACGACCGACGACGACGCCGACGCCGCCGCCGCCGCCGCCGACGACGACGATAACGACGGACGACTACGACGACGGGCGACGACGCCCAGTGACCGCTGACCCCCTCGGCGAAAATTCGTACCAGGAAGACGTTGCACGCGGCGAGTCCTGCCAGCCTTCTAGGCGGAGCTGGTCTCTACCTGGTGCTCCCCGGGTCTCCGGCGTCCCGAACCTTTCACAACGAGAAGGGCTCAAGGACACACACACACACAAATCCGCCGGCCCCCTTTGCGGGGCCATCAGGCTGCGAGGATTAGGTTTGCTGCTCCCTATGCCAGTTCCAGCTTCCAGTTTCCAATGTTACAGTATTGCTTTCTGCTTCTTACTGTAAATTGTTACTGCCCGAGAGAGTGGGGGGAGCCGAAAACCATTTTTTTAGCACCCCCGAATCGCGTGCTCTGAATTTCTGCGGGGCACTGGGACACGTAAAAATACTTCAGATTCGCGCTCCCGACGCAATAATCCCTAGTCAATTACGCTGTGTTCGCGCTCCCGAGGCCAAGATCCACATTATATTCGCGTCCCCAAAGCCACGATCCCTCGTAAAATACATTGTGTTCACGCTCCTGAGGCCACGATCCCTCATAAATTACATCACATTCTCGCCTCTGGGGCCACGATCCCTTGTAAATTACGCCACAGTCGCGCCCCCGAAACTACGATCCCTTATAAATTACACAACGTTCGCACCCCCGAGGCCACGATCTCCTGTAAATTAAACAACATTCGCGCTCCCGAGGCCACGATCCCGTGTAAACAAAGCCACATTTGCGCCCCCGAGGCCCCGAATAGCTCTCAGGAGGCCCCAAGAGGCCGTCAAGAGGCCCCAAGAGAGGCCTCAAGAGGCGCACAAGACGCGCCCAAGAGGCCTCCAAGAAGCCCCAAAAATACCCCACGAGGCCCCAAGAGCCCCCAAGAGGCGCCCAAACCGCCTCCAAGAAGCCCCCGAGAAGCTCCCGAGGCCAAAATCATTGATTTTCCGATGGTTGTTCAAGGATGTTGACATTTGCTTATGTTCGGCCTTCCGACGGCCCGAGACGGCCCAAGAGCCCCCAAAGATCGCCCCAAGATCGCCCAATAGGCCTCCAAGATGGCCCCAGAACGGCCCAAGAAGCCCCCAAGACGGCCCAGGAGGCCTTTAAGACGCCCAAGATGGCCTCCAAGACGGCCCTGGAGCATTCCAAGAGGGCCCCAAGTCGGCCCAGAGAGGCTCCCCAAACGGCTTCCGACGGCGTCAGACGGGCCAGGAGCCCACCAAGACGGCCAAAGATGGCCCTAAGATGGCCCAAGAGGCCTCCGAGAGGGCCTCCAGGAAGGCCCGAAAAGGCCAAAGTCATTGATTTCCCATGACTGTTGAAAGAGTGTGGCGGTTGCTTTGTTTGGCCTTCCGACGGCCCGAGACGGCCCAAGAGCCACCCAAATCGCCCAAGAGGTCACCAGTATGGCCTCAAAACGGCCCAGGAGGCCCCCAAGACGGCCCCGAGAGGCCCCCAAGACGGCCCAAGAGGCCTCCAAGACGCTCAAGATGGCCTCCAAGACGGCCCTGGAGCACCCCAAGAAAGCCCCAAGTCGGCCCAGAGAGGCCCCGAAGACGGCTTCCGACGGCGTCAGACGGGCAGGCCCCCGAGAAGCCCCCAAAGGTCCAAGAGGCTCCCAGGAAGCTCCCAGGAGGCCCCAAGAGTGTCCCCAGAGGCTCCAAGATGCCCCCTCCTCCTCATCCCCCTCCTCCTCCTCCTCCTCCTCTTGATATTCCCCGCCATCCTCCCCCAAGTGTTCCCCGAAGGGTTTCCACAACGGTTGGGGGAACACATGGCCCGAGCTTTTGCCACAACGCTCGGCCACATGGACGATTCTAGAAGGCGGGGGGCGGCGGTGATTCGCCGTAGGCGTCTTCGATAACGCCAAAGTTTCAATATGCGCTGATGACTCCTGTCCGCCCCCGCGTGCTGTTCCCAGGTGGGCCAAGGCAGCGCCGAGACGCACCGACGCGACTCTGTTATATCCCATTATGATAGAGAGGGGGCCAGCGGCAGGGGGCGAAGCCCTTACGGGTAAATAGACAAACATCCCAGGATCACCAGTAGTTGTTTCATGTGTTCTGATCTTCGTCTTCCCGTCCACCTCCAATATTTTCCTGGACATCGACGATTCGTTTTCTGTGCTGTCCCTACTACTCTCTTCCGAACATCGCGGGCCCCAGATCAGCTTTTCATCCTAGACCATGTGCTGGCGGTCCGCTGAAGGCCCCGCTGAAGGCCTCTAAAAATCATAGAATTCCCCAAAAACCTACCGCGGTGACTTTTCACGACGCGAGGATGTCTGGATCTTCCAACTCTAGAAAAAAAAACAACGCCATAAACATAAACTTGTGGCGCTCCGCGTGGATTTCTTGGATCTGCGCTGGACCACCCTCCCTGGCGCGCGGAGCGCACCAGGAGCGGCGCCAGAGGCGCCGCCGGGGAGGGCCCAGCGCGGGGCGCCGCTGGGGGGGTCCACCGCGGATCCAAGAAATCTGCGCGGAGCGCCAAAAGTTTACTATGTTTATCGCGTTTGCTCTTCTTCGAAACTTTCTTCCCACTCGAGGAGGGGTTACCCCTCGCCACTGCTCCCTCCCCTGGTCCGCGCGGGTGTCCGAGCGTCCAAAATGGGCCTCGCGTGGCCCAACAAGAAATCCGGCGTGGCCCTGGGAGGCCCCACGACCGCTCCAGCACGGTTCCACGCGGCCACGGAGCCTCCCAAGGATACCCCAGAGAGGCCACACATGCTTGAGACACGAGAAGATGATTCAAGTGAACGTTTTTTTTCGGCGTTTCGACATAGGGAGGAAGGGGAGGGGGGAGGGTCTGGCTCCAGACCTTTGCTTAATGCGACTGTTTGCAGCAGTGCGTCCTGTGGGGGAGACTCCACCCGCTCGAAACAGGCGCCAAAAAACAGCCAAGATCTACTCCATGGGGGGG
>CAUYUJ010017342.1:0-10000 GCA_963575745.1 Prorocentrum cordatum
TTTCGCTTTCCAGCTTTCCGACGCTCCACGACCGCCCAAGAGGCCCCCAAGACCACTCCCCAAGCCTCTGGAGCTCTGTTTTTGGGCCCCCCGGCTCTGCAAAAACCTCGCCGGGATCCCCACTGCGCTCCGGCACCCCGCCGCCCGAACAGGCCAAAATCGTTGATTCCCATTGATTTTTTCAATGTTTTTCGCTTTCCAGCTTTCCGACGCTCCACGACCGCCCAAGAGGCCCCCAAGACCGCTCCCGAAGCCTCTGCAGCTCTGTTTGTGGGCCCCTCGACTCTGCAAAAACCTCGCCGGGGCCCCCCACCGCGCCCTGGCACCCCGCCGCCCCAACAGGCCAAAATAGTTGATTCCCATTAATTTTATCAATGTTTTTCACTTTCCAATTTTCCGACGCTCCACGACCGCCCACGAGGCCCCCAAGACCGCTCCCCAAGCCTCTGGAGCTCTGTTTTTGGGCCCCCCGACTCTGCAAAAACCTCGCCGGGGTCCCCCACCGCGCCCCGGCACCCCGCCGCCCCAACAATCCAAAATCATTGATTCCCATTTGATGTTTCAATGTTTTTCGCTTTCCAGCTTTCCGACGCTCCACGACCGTCCAAGAGGCCCCCAAGCCCGCTCTCCTAGCCTCTGGAGCTCTGTTCTTGGGCCCCCCGACTCTGCAAAAACCTCGCCGGGACCTCCCACCGCGCCCCGGCACCCCGCTGTCCCAACAGGCCCAAATCGTTGATTCCCATTGATTTTTCCAATGTTTTTCGCTTTCCAGCTTTCCGACGCTCCACGACCGCCCCAAGAGCCCCCAGAACCGCTCCCCAACCTCCTGGAGCGCAGTTTTTGGGCCCCCCGCTCTGCAAAACCCGCGCCGGGAACCCCCCTCCGCGCCCCGCACCCGCCCCCGACCAACCAAAATCGTGATTCCCATTCACCTTCTTCAATATTTTCGCTTTCCCGCTCTCCGACGCCCCACGACCGCCCAAGAAGCCCCCAAGCCCGATCCCCAAGCCTCTGGAGCTCTGTTCCTGGGCCCCCCGACTCTGCAAAAACCTCGCCGGGGCCTCCCACCGCGCCCCGGCACTCCGCTGTCCCAACAGGCCAAAATCGTTTATTCCCTTTGATTTTTTCAACGTTCTTCGCTTTCCCGCTCTCCGACGCTCCACGACCGCCCAAGAGGCCCCGAAGACCGCTCCCCAAGCCTCTGGAGCTCTGTTTTTGGGCCCCCCCCACTCTGCAAAAACCTCGCCGGGACCCCCACCGCGCCCCGGCACCCCGCCGCCCCAACACGCCAAAATCGTTGATTCCCATTGATTTGTTCAATGTTTTTCACTTTCCAGCTCTCCGACGCTCCACGACCGCCCAAGAAGCTCCCAAGACCGCTCCCGACGCCTCTGGGGCTCTGTGTTCGGGCTCCCCGACTCTGCAAAAACCTTGCCGGGGCCCCTCACCGCGCCCCGGCACCCCGCCGCCCGAACAGGCCAAAATCGCTGATTCCCATTGACTTTTTCAATGTTTTTCGCTTTCAGCGTTCCCGACGCTCCACGAAACACGACCGCCCAAGAGGCCCCCCCCCCAAGCCTCTGGAGCTCTGTTTTTGGGCGCTCCGACTCTGCAAAAACCTCGCCGGGACCCCCCACCGCGCCCCGGCACCCCGCCGCCCCAACAGGCCAAAATCGTTGATCCCCATTGATTTTTTCAATGTTTTTCACTTTCCAGCTTTCCGACGCTCCACGACCGCCCAAGAGGCCCCGAAGACCGCTCCCCAAGCCTCTGGAGCTCTGTTTTGGGCCCCCCGACTCTGCAAAATCCTCCGGGGCCCCCCGCCGCGCCCCGCCACCCCGCCGCCCCAGCAGTCCAAAATCATTGATTCCCATTGGACGTTTCAATGTTTTTCGCTTTCCACGCTTTCCGCCCCGCTCCACGCCCGCCCAACAAGCCAAAAATCCGGATCATTTTGCTTTTCGCTTTCCAGCTTTCCGACGCTCCACGACCGCCCAAGAAGCCCCCAAGCCCGCTCCCCTAGCCTCTGAAGACGCCCCAGATGGACCCAAAACCCCCACAAAAGATTCGAAGACAACCGCAGAAGACACAAAGGAGAGAGGAAGGGAGCGAGAGAAAGAGAGGAAAAAACACGCCCAAACACACGCGCGCATTGCCCTGGCCTACCCATACTCCATATGAACACTACCCCCCTGTTGCAGGAATGCCCGCGGGGACCACCTGAAACCAAAGAAAACACGAGGCCTGAGTTGGGGTCGGCGGCAGAGGCGGCAGCCTTTAAATTACCCAGGCGCCGATGCGAGCAACTCTGCGAGGGCTGCCTCGCATCTCGGGGGGGATTCAGAATATCCAGGAGGTAGTTCAAAATCGCGATACTGTTGAGCAAGATACTCCTCAGCGTCACTACGAGCGCGTGGAGGAAGACCAGGAGGCGGGCTGATCACACCGTTCGGGTCGCAGTGGTACATGTCGTTGAGAGTGGGCACCGCGTCGTTGTACCACTCACGCCAAGCAGCACCTCTGGCGACCCGTCTGCGGGCCGACCCGCCCATGGATGAAGTGCCCGATCTTCGCTCCACAGGTATGGGGTGGAGGGGAAAAACGTCTCGCTGCCGAAGGGGTTGTGCAGCGAGGGGGCAATGAGCCTGGCTGGCGCCACTGTGGCGCGCCCCACAGCCAGGCCTGAAGTTCTCAGGCGTCATGGCGCCCGCAAGGCCCGCTCATCGCGAGCCTTGCGGCGCTCCTTGCTGATGGCGGCCTCCGCCCTCATCTGGTCTGCGATGTACTCCAGCAACTTTGGTGAGATGCAGAGGTTGGCCTTGGAGACGCCTGCGCCGAGGAAGTAGCTGGTCTCAGGCGAGCTGGAGGTCCCAGCTGAGGCGCCGCCTCTGGCCGCGGCCTTGGCCTTGGGGGCTGCGCCGCTCGGAGGCGCCGATCGCGTCTCGTACGCCCGCTCCTCCAAGAGCTGGAGCTGGCGAGCGACGATCTCGAACGAGGCCATCTCGGCGATCTGCAGCTGGTCGTACACGACGGCGAGGTCCAGGACGCGGCAGAGAGTCTCGTGGAGCTTCACGTGCTCGTCCTCGTCGGGCAACGCCATCGAGGTGAGCCACCTCTGGTGCCACGCTGTGGGCGTACCCGCCATCTTCGACATGAAGGACAAGCACCAGAGGAGGGCCCTCGGCCCTTGGACAAGCCAGCCCTGCACCGGCGTCTCCGAGAGGGCGTTGACGGTCTCACCGAACCTCCTCTCGCGCTCGCCCCTCGGGTTGAGCTGCATCGGGAGGACCCTGAAAACTCCGACGGGGGCGGGCGACACAGGGGCGGCGGCGGGAGGCGCAGCCTCCACTGCAGGTGCTGGCACCAGCGGCAAGGCCCCCACGGGCCCAGGCGGGGCGGCTCCCAGCGCGGCGGCCAGCGCAGCGACGCCAGGGGCGACGCCGAGAGGGGCCGCCGCAGCGGCCGCGGCCGCGGGGGGCATCGCCAGCGGGGCCGCGGCCCCCACAGGCGGCGCCGCCCCTTCCCCGCCAGGAGGTGGCGGCAGGGCCGCATGCGGCAGGGCGGCGGCCGCCGCAGGGTCCGCCAGCGGGAAGGGACCAGGCGGGGCGCCCGCCACGTTGCCCGCCGCGAGTGCCAGCGGCAGAGGGTCGGCAGGTCTCGGGTAACCTGCGGCCACCGCGCGAGCGACAGCCGCCCACAGCTCCGCGGCCGTCGGAAGGCGGCGGAAGCGGTGCACCGCGACGCCCGCCAGGGCTGGCGGCGTGTCGCCCTGGCCCGCGAGCTGCAGGACCGCCCGCACGTCGGGGCCGACGACGATGGGCTCGTCGTAGTCGCCGAAGTCGGGAGTGAGGATGTAGGCGAGGCCCCCGTTGACGCCAAGTACGAGGCGCTCGTGCCGGAGGGGTGCGCCACCGACGCGGTAGCGCAGCACGTGGAAGCTGCCCGCCATCACTGCATCGCTGGGGCGCGGGCTCGAGCGTCACGGACCTGCTGAGCCGCGAGGGCGGCGATGTCGATACCGTCAACGATCTCCACCACGGCGGGCGGCTGGTGGGCCGAATGCCCGAGAAGCCGCCGCGCCGCCCAGGCGCCTCCCACGGTACCGACGGCGAGGCCGACGGTCAGCGCGGCCACCGCGTAGGCCGTGACGAGGCCCAGGCACGAGGGCTCGACCACGTGCCCGCCCGCGCCCGCGCAGACGCAGGCGGGGCAGGAGAAGGTCGGAGGCGCGGGGCAGGCCAGCTGCGGCGAGCAGGCCCCGCAGCTCGGCGCGGCGGCCCGCGCCACGACTGTGGCCCCCAGCGCCTGCGCCCCGTACCTCAGGACGTCCGCCGCATGGTGGGCGATGTCTTGCATCCCTGAGCAAGACCCTGAGAGACTTGAGAATGGAAGCGCGGCCCGAAAGAGAGCCACAAATAGCCGCGGGCAGCACAATGATGATGATGGTGGTGGTGATGATGGTGATGATGATGATGATGATGATGATGATGATGATGATGATGGTGATGATGATGATGATGATGATGATGATGATGATGATGATGATGATGATGATGATGATGATGATGATGGTGATGATGATCATGACCGGATGCTCCACTGCACTGATACAAGGATAAGCGCGATTTAATCGATTTGGCCGTGTCGTGCTGCAGGGGAGGAGGAGGAGGAGGAGGAGGAGGAGACGACGAGGAGGAGGACAAGAGGAGGAGGAGGAGGACGACGAGGAGGAGGAGGAGGAGGAGGAAGGAGGAGGAGGAGGAGGAAGGAGGGAGGAGGAGGAGAAAGGAGGAGGAGGGAGGAGGAGGAAGGAGGAGGAGGAGGAGGAGGAGGAGGGAGGAGGAGGCGGAGGAGGAGGGAGGGCGGCGCAGGGTGGCAGAATCCAGCGAAGCTAAGCTCGAGGACGGGCTGCGTCACCCAACGTACGATCTGGGAAGGACGCGAGCTCGACGACCACGGTGAGCGAGACGGTGAAAGCCTTGCGCATGGCCTGCAGCTCGGCCAACTGAAGCTCGGTCAGCCAGGGAGCCCACTCCCACAAACGGCGGTCGAGCTCGTCCAAGGCGGACAGCTGGCTATCGATCGCCACCTCAGCCTCGACCAACCTCTCACGGAGCAGGACGTCAGCTTCCTGAACAGCCTTCTGACCAGCTTCCTGATCAGCTTCCTCACCAGCTTCAGGACCAGCCACGGTATGCCGATGAGACCCCCCAGGAACACCACGGGCAAACCCATGATGGGGGTGTTGCCGCGGGGTTTTGGCAGGAGGACCAAAGACAGTCCTGCGCGAGGGCGCATGCGACCAAGGATCACAACATGGAACTTGCCAAGGACCAGGTGCATCTTCACCTCAAGGCCGTGGGCGTCGGTGGCGGTGGTCCGGAGGGCCATCGGAGCCAGCATCATCAGCTGGCGGGCCACCTGGGCCGTCGCCATCGGGTCCAGCGCCATGTGCAGTAGCTCCAGGAAACTGAGAGAAGCAGATGCTGACTGCAGTCTCTCGGGCCCCTTGATCGCCGTGCCCTCGATCGACCACGACGTGCTCTTGCGCGAGAGCGAGCAATAATGCCACCTGCGCCAGCATGCGCCGACGAACCGTAGCCGAGGTAGGCGGAGCAGCCTGACGCATGAGGATCTTGGCCTTGCCCTTCGCGCTGTCTGCTGCCGCCGACACAGTGATGAGCGCCAGAGCCACCTGCTCGATGCGCCGACGAACCCAGAGCAGCCAGTGCAGGACCACCATGGGGAAACTAGTCTCAGCAGCTGCCGAGGGAAAGCACCTGAGGCCCCTCAAGTGCTTGGGCCAAACTTCTGGTGATGATGAGGAGGAGGATGCTGCTGATGCTGCTGATGTTCATGCTGCTGCCGATGATGATGATGATGACGAGGAGGAGGAGGAGGAGGAGGAGGAGGAGAAGGAGGAGGAGGAGGAGGAGGAGGAGGAGGAGGAGGAGGAGGAGGGGGAGGGGGAGGGGGAGGGGGAGGGGGAGGAGCGGGAGGAGGAGGCGGGAGGAGGAGAGGGATTTGTTTGAGCTGAACACCCGCACTGCCGCAGTCAACGAGCGTGTTGAGGCAGGAAGCACCACGCACTCGCCAGGCAGGAAGAGAGCACTGCCTGGCAGGGCACGGGGGGTAAGCGAAAAGGCGCCGCCAGGGGGACCTCCCTCGACGCAGCGACCGACACCAACCAAACAGGGCTGGTGAAAGACGTGCCGAACCTAGTCCGAGCCATCCGAGACCGAGGGCGCGTGGCCACCGTGGGCAAGCGAGACTGAGCGTGCGTGCTGAGACGGTGGCTGAGACCCCTCTCTGCGGAGGGGTGCCGCCATTGTCATCGCCTAGGCGAGCGCCGGAGCAGCGCCGCTCGTCAGCTCCCCAAGGTCTCCAGCCAAGGGGGCCGAAAAGGCAAACAACCCCAGTGTCGCACCGACGTTGATCACAACGTGGCGTTTCCTGGACTCCCGCCAGCCCTTTCGTGCGCAGGTGGTTTGGGGTGTGTCCTCTTTCACCCTCTTCTTCCGCTTCGGGGAAGGGTTTACCCCTCCCCCTACCCGCTCCCCCGGACCTGGAAGGGGCGTTTCGCGAGCGGTCGGAGCGTCCAAAAACGGCCTCGGCGAGGGAGCCACTGTCATTGGTTTTACTATGGTTTTGGCCCCCTTTGGGCCTCTTGGGGGGTGGGGGGGGCGCAAATTAAGGAACTCTCCTTCTTTGATCGATCTCCTGCCCGAGAGGGCCCCAAGAGGTGGCCAGGAGACTCCAGGAAAGCCCCAAGAGGCCCCCAGGATGCTCCCAAGAGGTTGCCAAAAGACCCCCAAGAGGCCCAAGAGGTCCTTCAGAGGCACCCATGACGCTCCAAGAGGCCCCCGGCGAGAATGCCAAAATCATTGATTGTACTGAGGTTTTGGCCACATGTTGGCCTCTTGGGGGGGGGGGGGGCGCTGCTTAACCTCCAAGATGGCCCAAGATATCCCAAGATGCCTCAAGATGGCTCCCACGATGCTCCAAGAGGCCCCAACCCGCTCCAAGACGGCTCCAAGTGGCTAGAGAACACCCCCAGGAGGCCCCGAAGAGGCCAAAGCCCTTCCAAAACCTTAGGGGTATCAATGTTTTTGGCTTTCTCGCCTTTTCGCTTCCGATGGCCATCCGAGGCCCAAAGATGGCTCCAAGATGGCCAAAGAGAGTTCCCAAGGCCCCCAAGAGCGCTTCAAGAGGGCCCCAAGAGGCGCCCAAGAGGCCCCAGGAGGCCCCAACAGGCGCCCAAGAGGCCTCCAAGAGGCTTCCAAGAGACCCCCAACAGGCCCCAAGAAACTCTCCGAGGCACCCAAGACGCTTTAAGAGGCGTCCGGGACCGCCAAGAGGCCCCCACGACGCTCTAAGAGGCCTCTACTGAAGGACCCTTCCTCTGTGTGCTGCCCACTTCCCTGGTCGAGGCAATTCCTCTGGGCATCGTTTCTGGATGGGCTGGTGGGGTTACTTTTTCTTGTTCGCAAGCGCGCAGGGGTGCCAAGCGCCGTCCAGAAACGCGGCTAGCAAGCAACGGCCTAGATCCCGAACAAGAGCGCACAGGAGCGGGCTACGCTGCGGTTCAGGAAACGCGGTGGACCAGGAAGAGCCACTGGTCGAACTGCAGCGCCATAATGGCGAAGAGCAAAAAGTCCACGTACTCGAAGACCGCCGTGATGCAACCGAAGAGAAATCAATGGAGAAGGCTCCGGATCGCAAAGCACGGAGCAGGGGCGTGGAAGCAGCGGAAGCGCCACCACGGGTGGGGGCAGCGCCAAGGCGGCCCAGGAGCAGCAGAGGCAGGGGACCAGCGGAAGAAGGCCGCACCCCTGCGCTGGAGGCGGCGAGAGCCAACGCCAGGGACAACAGCCGACCCTGGGGGAGGCGACGTGGGGGAGGACCGGGAGTCCGTCAACCCCTGTGCGGGCAGAGGCAGCGGACCCAAGGCGAGCCGCAGGCCGGGGAGCTCAGGGGAACCCCGAAATGGAAGGGGCAAGCAGGCGAGCCCCAGGGGCGACCAGGGTGGCCGCGAGGAGAGGAAGGCCCGCAGCCCTGCGTCCAGGGTCGGGGGGGGGGTCCCAGCGACCTCATGCTCAAGGCTGGGGCGGCGAGGAAGGCAGTGGCAGGCCGGCGGCCGGGGGAAGGCAGTGGCAGGCAGTGCTCAAGGCAGTTTCCGCGAGCTGCGGGGCCTATCGACAGAAAGCGAAGGGGCTCACCAAGAACGTTGGCCCGAGCATGACGGGCCGAGGGGGTTTCCCTGGGGCCTCGCACGCTAGAGCGGTGCCGCTGAGCAGTCGCTGGTGGGGTTCCGCGAAGCGTCTAGAATTTGGGTGCATGCCCTTGCACTGCTCCATCCACGCGTGTCCCGCATGCCCAGAAGGAAAGCCCTCACAATCCTTCCCAACACCGTCAAGCCGGGCCCCCGTTCTGTGACATCGACACCTGATACAGTGGAGGTCAGTCCCCAAGAAACCTTCCACAAGAAACCCAACCCTGGGACCCCAGGGCGTCCATCGTTTTTTGGTGTGGGACCGTCGCGCTTTTCGTCGCAGAGCCATCGGAACCCAAGAAGCCCAGGGCACCCTGGAGGCAAGCAGGGTGTCTCTTGGCATGGCCCCCCATCGTGCAGGGAGGAGGCCGCCATCGTCGCAGGGAAAGGCCAGGACTCATGGATATCACCGCCGCCCTCACCTGAGAAGGAATCCCCCAGGGTCGGAAGCCTCCAGGGCCCATTCCTTACCGACTGCCCCCCACCGTGCAAGGAGGCGGCTGCCATCGTCGCACGGAGAGGCCAAGGCTCCTCCTCCTCCTCCTCCTCCTCCTCCTCCTCCTCCTCCTCCTCCTCCTCCTCCTCCTCCTCCTCTTCCTCCTCTGCGCTGCAGAACCGCAGGGCCTTCCCCGCCGGGCCCGCTGCGCCCAGGCGAGGACCGTGCGCTCGGGGCCCTCGGGCTGCCTGGAGCCTCCGACGGGGAGCCCCACGGCGCCACAGATTCTCGACCCAGGAGCCCAAGAATGACGGGGCCTGTCATGTGAGAGCCTACAACCCTCGTCAAAAATAAACTGAGGGATTATGTTTTCGGTGATTGTATGGTCAGCGCTACTCCAATGCTGACGCCAGATATCTGACGTGGACGCAAGGGCTCCAAAAATCCGACGACCCCTCCGCAGCATTGAAGAACGCAGTTTCTAACAAGTGCCCGAGACGATCGATCGTCGTGGTTTCCAACTGCGTTTCTGCTTATTTTTGACGAGGCTTGTAGGAAGGGGGCAGGGGGTCTCAAGCCGCGGCGGGCAGGTCAACAGGAGGCCATTCTGACGGGTGCTTGGCGGCAGGCTTGCAGACCGTCTCAGCGATGGCCACCATGCGGTCCACATCTTCCATAGCTGCTCTGTCGACGAGGTGAATGCTGAGGGCTGCCTCTGCAGCTACGTCGGCGTCATTGTCACATGTTCTGGGAAAGAAACGCGGTCGCTCACTAGCTTCGTCCAGGTCCATGTGAGCAGCCACCTTGGTGATATCAACAACCTTGAAAACTTCCCTGGAATTGGCTGCCGCTAGGACGCCACTGTGTACCCCTGTCCCCGACATTCCTCCGGGAAATGGGAGCTTGGATTGTCGAATCTAGAGGCCTCCCAGATGGGGCCCGAGAAGGTGGGGTCGGAGGATCGCGTCGCATCGCCGATGCATCGCCGATGCATCGACGACGTCGGCGGCGCCTCGGCGACGACGGCGCGGAAAAGATCAGGCCCCACATCGAACGGCCGCGTCGATGCATCGGCGATGCGGCGCGATCCTCCGACCTCATCTACTCCGACCCCATCTGGGAGGCCTGGAAAATCACATGCAGCAGTCCGAGTCGAGCGCATCATCAAAGCCACATGTTGCCGAACGTGCCTCTGGCCGAAAAGCTCGCCGGCCTGACTCCGGGGGCGCCGGCCTCCTCGAGCCCTCAGACTGCCCCCACAAAGGGTCCCGCCGGGCTCACGCACAGCACTT